>JAYKKT010000075.1:22955000-23095000 GCA_036023115.1 Brasenia schreberi
TGAGTTTAATTAATCCAACTTTAATTAACATTAATTTCAATAATACCCACAAAGACCTAAAGTGTAAAGTGTCATTTCAAATCAATCATAATATTATGCTTTCAATAATGATTTCTTCTAGTTTGAACCGTTACTTAAGTTATCTAATATTACCCTTAGAGAAACTAGGTGAACATACTTTTTAAACCTGAACCTTGAGTGTAAAGGTATCTATTGATAATAACATAATAAAAGTTATGGAGTGATCTTTAGGGTAATGTATTAATGGTCATGTATCTATATCCTATATTATGATTAACTTTAAGAAATAACTCAATTCTCTTATTGCGGCCTAATAATGACAATCACTTAGTTTGGCATCTCCAAAGATATATTGCTAGCATCATGTCCTAAAGCTTGATCATATTTAGAAAATAATCTCTTACATAACTTATAGTAATGATATTTTAGGTTTATAAGAGACAAACATACACATATAAAGTGTCATTTATTTACCCAACAGTTTGCTATTACCACATTAAAGAGACTTTGTGGGATCTCCACTTAGTTAGGTTGGGTTGCCACTACTTGTGAATAAATCTTGGGTTTTAGTCTCATCCCTAACCTAGATTTCTTGACTAGCACTATTAATAGACCCTTGGTCAAGAGATCGGCTATACTATATTTGGATCCAAGAAAATCAATAGTTATAACCTCATCAGATATAAGAGCTCTTATAAACTTAAGTTTGGCTTTTATGTATCTCTGTTGCTTTTGATTGTACTTGAAATTAATGATCTTAACAATTGTAGTCATACTATTATAAGTGTACTAAAATTGCAATAGTTGACTTATTTACTATAGGTAAACTAAATATAAGTCCCTTAAGCATTCAACTTCTCTTTCAAAGCTCATAGTTCTACCTTAAAGGTAGAATGAGTCAAAATAATTTATTTCTTAAATTTATACGTAATAACACCACTACTCACAAGAAACATATATTAATAACTCATTACTCATAGAGTTCTTTGAAATACAACAAGCATCACTAAATCCTTAAAGAACAGGATGATATTTCACATAATGCAGCCCAATGAAAATAATTTTCATTTCATAACAAAGTACTCTGTCTAGAGTTTTTCAATGGGTTATATTTAAACAAATAGTGTATCTACTAAACTTACATATGATAAAAACAATATTCGGTTATGCATAATTGATTAGATACATCAAACTATGAATAATTTGAGAATATCATAACTGAGACACATGAATATCACTGTCATTCTTATATAAAGTCTTAAATTAATCCTATGGGATCTTAACATATTTATAGTTTGTATATCCAATCTCTAAGACTTTCTCAACATGGTGAGACTGATAGATTATTATATCATCAATAGACCTTGTGATTTTAAACCTTAAAATCATATCAACTATACCAATATCTTTAATCTCAAACTTATTATACAAGAATGACTTAGTGTCATTAACTATTCTCATATTAGAATTAAATAATAAAATATTATCTACATATAGGTACAAAATAATGAACGTATTATTAATCGACTTATAGTAGACACACTTATCAAATTCATTAGAAACAAAGTCAAGTGATGATATATAATTAAACTTTTTATGTTATTGTTTAGGATATGATTTAACAAACTTACACATCTTAAACTCATTCTCATAAGCAATCCCTCTAACTAATCCATATAAATTTCTTCATAGAGATCACCATGTAGGAAGACAGTCTTCACATCCATATGATACATTATGAGGCAGTGCTATAAGCACTTAGATTATGGTTATGTTGAAAATAGGGAAATATGTATCAAAATAATTTATTTATTCTTTTATGTATATCTTTGGAAACTAACATGACATTATACTTATTGATTGTTTCATCTGTGTTAAGTTTCTTGTTGAAAATCTATTTAAAAAATACATTAGAATAATAATGAGGCAAATTTACCAATTCTCAAGTACTATTGTAAAGAATTGATTGGATTTTATCATTAACAACCTTATTCTAGTATTTAACCTAAGGTGAGATCATTGAATCCTAGAAGGTAATAAGATCATCCTCAACATTGAAAGTAACAAATCGACTTCTAAAGTCTTTTGATATCCTAATTAGTTTATTTTCATTGGTTCAATTATTTTCTTAGAGTCATCTAAAACAACAAACAACAACTAAGCCTTTTCCCATACTAGACGGGGTCGGCTACATGGATTCTTTATTTACACAGATCCCTATCGCGTGCCATGTTAGCAGTTAACTCACAATAAGCTAGATCATTCTTTATTGTTTCTTTCCAACACTTTTGTGGTCATCCTCTAGCTCTTTTAATACTTTCCAAATTTAGTTTTTCATACCTTCTTAAAAGTTCTTCTTTTTATCTTCTTTCGATATGTCCAAACCATCTTAAATGATATTCTCTCATTTTATCCTCTATTAGTGCTACTCCTAATTTGTTTCTAATAACCTCATTATGTATACGGTCTTTTCTTGTATGACCACTCATCCATCTCAACATCTTCATTTCTGTCACAGACATCTTTTGTATATGTTGATGATTAGCTGCCCAACACTCAGAACTATAAAACATGGCAGGCCCAATTGCTACTCTATAATATTTACCTTTTAACTTTAATGATATCTTCTTATCACAAAGAATACCTTCCATTTTAACCAACCAGCATTAATTCTATGCATAACATCTCCATTAATTCTTCCATCACTCTGAAAATTGACCCTAGGTATTTAAAACTTTCCTTTTGGGGGATACAATGTGTGCCAATTTTAATTTCTATGTCCTCTGAGTCTGAGGTAACCAAATGATCAAACTTACATTCCATATATTTTGTTTTTGTTCTACTAAGTCGGAGGCCTTTGCGTTCTAATGTTTCTCTCCATAGTTCCAATTTTCTATTAACTTTTTTCTTAGACTACTCCACTAGTACAATGTCATTTGCAAATAACATACACCAAGGTACTTCATCTTGATTTGTTAACTCATCAATCACCATTATAAATAAGTATGGACTTAGAGTTGATCCTTGATGTAACCCAATATTAACTGCAAATAATAGTTTAAAGGTCACTTCCACATTTGTCATCATTGCCATGTGATCGAGAATTAAACTAGCAATAAGATCAGGATCTCAGAAGATAAACTTTGGAGAATTCCAATATTCATGAAAAATACATTCTTAAAGAATGTAGCATCATGGAGCTTAACAATCATGTTGACATCTATAATAGACAAATCATATATAATGACCAAGAATCTATTCGCACAACTAGTCTCAAAGTAACCCGTAAATATGACATCTATTATTTTAGGTTACAATTTATTTCTCTTGTAATAAGAGATAATACTTTCACACGACACCATACACTTTGAGATGTTTGAGACTAGTCTTTCAACCCTTCTTAAGTTCAAAGAGACTACTTTTGTTATGTTGATGGAGAACTCTATTTAGAATATAGCATATTGTATTCAAAACTTTTCATCACATGTAGGTAGGTAATCCAGAATTTTGAAGTAAAACATTTACCATCACATAAGGTTATATACTTCCATTCAACTATCCCATCAGACTAACCTGACATTTGTACGTTGATTTGGCATGTGGTGCTCCGTATCACCGAAGGCGGTTATGGGAGAAAGATGACCATGTGTGAGACCTACCTCATGGGGTTTGGGTGCTACATGGGGCTCCTTGCCTATCTTGAGAAAACCAATATTGATGCTAAGCATTGAGATGGTATGTGTAGTCCTAGAGAGTGACTATTGCTAGTTTAGATGCATAGTCTCTGCATGCAGCAGTTGGTCAACCCATATGTGATGCATAGTCTTGAGAAAGCCAACATCAATGCTAAGTACCGCGGTGGCATGTGTAGTCCCCTAGAGTGACTAGTGGCTGATGTGGTAGCATGTGTAGTCCTCGAGGGTGGCGGTCTCGTGTAGGTTATTAGTTCCTAGTGGTTGCTTCGGTGATATGAAGCATTACACATCTGGATCCCTTTATGCTAGTCGTCAACAAAGACTATGCACCATGTTCTTGTAGTCTCGTGGGACAAAAATAGGTCATGATAAGCAATAAGATGCATAGTCCTTGTTGGTGGTACACATCGAATGCCAAAGGATGTGGGGATGGGGGATGTGTTGAATGAATTAGCCCTAGGCAGGGGTGAAGACATTTATGTTGCCAAGGACAACAATAGTGCGTTGGGTCCACACAAAAGTTTTTGCTATCAATGAAGAAGTTAGCTTATGGCTTTGCATTTTATACGTCTTTATTGCCTTTAATCTCAAGTAATTGTCATGTTGCATGGTGTGAGTTAAAATAGATGCAAGGACCATTAAGGATTTAGCATTCAGGGAAGGGCTCAACTCACATTCCTTATCAGAGGCCGTTTAAACCACTTATCTGATACACCATATTAAAAATCCACTAAGACTGATATGACTTGTTGGCCGAGTATCAATCAAGTATCTAGCCCCATTGACCTGCTCGACGATTAGGGCATGACTTTTGTTTCAGTAGAGCACTTGACACTTTGGACTTTATTAAGATTATTAGACTTAATGATTGAATCAAGTATCGTTGGGCCCAATTAAGTCCATGTAACATTGGTCCACTTTAGTTCATGATAAGTACCCAAAAAGGTTAATTAATAAATATTTTAATAAAGCTAAAAATACAAAGTTTTAAAGTTATATGCATAAGAAGGGCTTTGCATGTGAATGTGGTATTCTTTAGTCCCATATTGCTTAGGAAAAGAATCCCACATATTCTTATATATATGTGTGTGTATATATATGGTAGCTCTTGAATATGTATTCAAAAGAGCTTTGATAGGGTATAGATGACTATACACGTGTATAATAGGTTCGGTCATGCTCGAGTCTTGGGTTCTCAAATTGTCTTTTTTATGTAAGAAAGTTTTGACTTATTAGTCAAATAACCGTCTCATGAAAGGGTGTAAAGGAGGTCATGGATTTGAAGAGGTTTGTCTCTTATTTTATTAGAGATAAAAACCAAATTAGAATTTCTTATCCACAAAAACTTCTCTTTCTTCTCTCTCTTCCATTTTTGTCTCTCTTTCGTGTTTCGTGTGACTAGGCTTTGCTCTCGGATTAATCAGCAACTAAGACACAATTGAAAATGACTTGAGTTGAGGTGCGTGCTCCTTCTCATGTGATCGTTTTATCTTACAAGAAAGGTGACAATATCTTTGTATGCCTTGATAGCATGGTGCTTATTTATCTAAAGCAAGTCCATGAGAGAAACTCAATTAGATAAGTGATGTGCTTATTCTATTTTAATTTTGGTCTTATTACATTATTTAATTTTGGCTTCTTTTGGATCTATATTTTTTATTGATATGACCATATTAATATTCATTACATATTATATGTTATGTACATAGTTTGTCGGTTATCACCAGGAACATTCAAACTAATATATGCATGAGTATACCAATTAGCATAATTTCACTCTTTTTTCAAACATGCTCTTGGATAGTTTTGAAGAAAACGACAATGCTCTTCTAGTCCAAAATCTGTACTTCGTACTTGTTAGAGGAGCAGGTGGACCCATTCAATCCAAATTCTTTAGTTTTTTGTGCCATTATCACCCTAAGTGGTTGGGTCATGTTCTTTTCCTTCTTGAAACCCCCTCCAAACAAACGAGACTCTCCGTCTCTGTCCTCAACCTTGATCATCGTATTGCTTTCATTGGCTCTAAGAACACCGGCGTTGATGAAGAAGATGGTGGAATGATGGAGGAGGGATACTGGAAGACCATGGATTTTTTCTGGATGAAGTGAACTGACAGGCCCTCAAAGTTTGTTGAAGCCCAATCTTCCAAGAGTCTGAGGCTTCAAACTTAGCTCAAACAAGAGATGAGGCAACCCAGCAACAACAGAAAAATCATCAAGTGGGTGGTTGATTACTCTCTTTGAATCCAAATAGAGGATATGTACCTACTTACTGATCATTCTAGATCTAGATATGATACTAGAACCCTTATCTAAATCAAAAACCAAAAGAGGTTTACAACTGACACAATGACATAAACTCCACATGAGGGGGCACAACTAGGAATGTTCATGGGGCGGGGCGGGGCGGAGCCCGGGATCAAAGTCCCCACTCTATCCCATTTCAGAACCCTATCTTCACCCTTGTTCTCACGATGAGAACCAAAAATAATCCTATCTCTGTCCTCATGTCCCATATGTCCGTGGAGACCCATTGGAAAAAAGAGAGATGTTGAAACACACGTTCGAGCTTACTTTTTACATATGAAATGAAACCTAATTTATGCAAAATGTATCTAAATTCAAACATATTATTAGGAACAAAATATAAGAAATGACGATGAGTCATGAATTAAAAAAGAAGTGATACTTTCTTTTCTTTTATTTTCCCTTATTGTTTGTTTTATTTTTAAATGGGCTTAACTTTTAGAATCAATGAGATAACGGATCAGGATCGGGAACCTCTTATCCCTATCCCGCCCCGAACAATTTCGAAAATTTTCTTGCTCTTCTTGTCTCGTTTCCACTCCCTAAATCTATCTCATTCGAGGTGAGTTCATGCGAGAAGTGATGGATACTCTTCCTATGAAGGTGACCTGCATGGCTTCTGACGTAGCTCTGTAATATTTTGATCAATGTTGTAAAAAAATTATCAATACCCATATCACACTAAGCACCTGAAACCATAGCATATCGTGTATGACTACGAGCTTCAAGAAAAGGTATAGGACAACGGGTATGCAGAAAAACGGGTGAAAATGAAGTACAAACCAAACAAATTATGTGATTTACTACAAAATCTAAGGGAAAGACCGATATAAAAAGGATTGATAGCGATAACGAGTGGTTTGAGGACCTGTAGAACTATGAAAATGAAGCATATCACTCGTTGGATTCAAGGTATTTATAAAATATGATTATCGACTCGTATGATACAACAACTAAGCCTTTTCCCATACTAGACTGGGTTGGCTACATGGATTCTTTGTTTCCACAGAGCTCTATCATGCGCCATGTTAGTTAACTCACCATAAGTTAGATCATTCTTTGTTGTTTCTTACCAACACTTTTTGTGGTCGTCTTCTATCTCTTTTAATACTTTTCAAATTTAGTTTTTCATACATTCTTATAGGTTATTCTTTTGATATTATTTTTATATGTTCAAACCATCTTAAACGATATTCTCTCATTTTATCCTCTATTGGTGTCACTCCTAATTTATTTCTAATAACCTCATTATGTATATGGTCTTTTCTTATATGGCCACTCATCTATCTCAACATCTTCATTTCCGTCATAGACATCTTTTGTACATATTAATGGTTAACTGTTAATATTGCAGGTATAATTATTGTTCTATAATATTTACCTTTTAGCTTTAATGGTGTCTTCTTATTATAAATAATACCTTATGCTCTTCTCTATTTTAACCAACTAACATTAATTCTATGCATAACATCTCCACCAATTCTTCCATCACTCGACAAATTGACACTAGGTATTTAAAATTTTTCTTTTGGAGATGCAATGTATGTCAATTTTAATTTTTATGTCCTCCGAAGTAACCAAATGATCAAACTTATATTCCATATATTCGGTCTTTTTCTACTAAGTCGGAGGAGGCCTTTGCTTTCTAATGCTTCTCTCCATCGTACGATACACAACATTTATTTTATGATATAGTGAACGATACGATAGTAACCCATAAATACACAACTGGGATACGCATATACAAAGTGTGCTGTTTTGGTTTTGATAAAGAGAACTGCTTTGGATCCAATACCGTGATACCAGACCCAATATGGCAACCGTAGGGTATAACACCATTTTCAACGTTCTTTCTAGTCACTGTAGGTGGCGACGGCAGTGGTCGGTTAGAGGGAAAACTTGCATTGGTGTATCATCCTCTACTGATCAAGCGGAAGATCACTATCGGTAGGCGGCGATCCTGCTAGTGATCGGAAGAAAAAGCGAAGCGGGCAGCGGTAAGCCTAAGCTTGACCTTCCTCTTATCGTTTTTTGGCATCTTAGGTGACGGCTGGAATTGGTAATGCTTCTAATGTCATCCCTTCCCCTAACCTTCCTATACCCTTGGAGTCTTTGATCGATGGAATCTTGCCGTGGAAACGAAAATAAACGAATAAGCCCTTACATTGGAACTCCGGTGGAATCTCTCTCCCACTATCTCTGGCGATTATCACGTTAATTTGGTGAGAGATCCTGCGACACACATGTTGGGCCTCAGTTGCCCTCCATGAATCGGTGAGATTAGGCGCGTTCTGGAAGGGAAATCCTTTCTCAAAGGGGTTAGGGGTTTCCCTTGTCAGTTTCTACCATTAAACGGTGGAGATCTCATATTCGTGTCCGTGTTTCTAGTTTGGGGTTTGGGTCTGGGCCTAGCTCTGGAATAAAGATATCACACTTGTAGGATAGAAGGAAGCAATACAAAATAATCGAGATAATTGGTGCCCATTGGATTAATTCTTACTAGTTGATTCACATATTAATGATTTTACATAGAACGGAAAAGGGTAATAGTCTCAAGGGGCAACGAATTGAGACTCAAAGTTCTCCTTGGCGGTGGCTCCAATGGGTTAAATAAATGGGAAATACTGTAATTGAATGCATGCCATTTTAATTGCTTTCCAACTCTTAAACAATTTATGCGAGTTCAAGATCAAAAGTGTGGTGCACAAAGCTGGCCAACCGTCTAATTGTTTACATGCCATACTCTTCAATAATAGGAATACTTGGACAATATCAGGGATTGCGGTTTCATCACATGAAATCTTCGCATGGTAATTTTTAACCATGATCGCAAGGAAGGAGATTGCTCGAATGTTTTTACTGCATGGAAAATTTACATGCTAACGTAACTCCTAACCTATGAGAACTTCTCAGATTCGGAAAAGCATGCACATGCAAACAGTATATTCTTTTTGATGAAGGTAACACAACTTTTAGCACCATAGATTGTGCTATTGCTATCATTATGCACCCAAACAGTTTAACATACATTTAGATTAAACTTTGTCACACAAATTGACAAAATTTATTCAATATCACAGAACCGACTACTACAATAGGCTTTGTTCAAGATTACATATATGTGATCGCCACTAGGATTATACGAACTAGGATTTAGGATTATTTATACAGTATGAATGACTTACATCTATGATATTTTGGATTGGACCAGTGTTCTCTGACGCATATCGTATCGCGTATCGCTGGGCTCCACGATACGGGCGTATCGTATCGTACTTTAATATTAAAATAATACAAAAATTAATTAAAAATTAATAAAATTAGTAAAAATCCGAAAAAAATAAAAAAATTCAGGAAAAATCTGGTAATTGCTTTAAATTCATATAATGTAAGTTTAGTATAGATTGAGCATTCAACATTTAACAATTGCATCCAAATTTATATATTTTGAATCCAAAAAATGAAATACATTTACACTTTACAAATTGTAATCAGCATCATCAACTAAATAATCTTCATCTTCTTCTTGTTGCAGACCTCATCATCATCATCATCAACGACACCTTCTTCTTGGAAATCAAATTTTACAAATTGTAATTAGGATCATCAACTAAATAATATTAACAAATGAAGATTGAAGTTAAACAATATTGAATTGAAAGTAATACAACATTACCTTTCACGAAGGTGCATGTTACAACTAGTATTGTCTGACGCGTATCGTATTGGGTATCGCTGGGCTCCACGATACGGGCGATATGCCCAAATTTTATTTTTTATTTTTTCAAAAAATAAAATAAAATTCAAAAAAAATTCAAAATTTCTTTTGAAGGTTTCTAGCCTCTCTTCACTTCTCTCTAAGGCATCCTTCGACTGCTTTAAAAATCTAGTAAAAAATCTTCATGAAAAGTAATAATATTCTATTGATCGGTAGTCTTTTGATGTGATGCAAGACCCATGGGTCAATCTCAAACAAGCATATCGAAGGATGCCTTAGAGAAAAGTAAAGAGAGGCGAAGAGATGCCAGAAATCTTCAAAAAAATATTTGAATTTTTTTTTTCAAAAAAAAAATAAAAAAATTGGGCATATTGCCCGTATCGTGCGATAACTTGGTTATAACGATACACCCCAGTGTCCCACGATACGATACGGATAACACTGGATTGGACTTTCTCCTTGCTTAATTGTTAAGTGATTGATATTTTGGACATAATTTATTTCTTTAAAATCTATTAGTATGGCACATGATCGAGCTCTATGGAATCAAAGAATTAGCCGATCCGATCCCATGTATCATGTTTTCCATATTTACTAAAGCATATTGGTTGTAATTGATGATGGATCTACTAGTCATTTAGGCAAGCTTGGTTCAGCTGCAATTTTTATGCTTTACCTATGGTTGATATATTTTGAAAACATAATTTATATATCTTTTTGAAATATAAATCATAGATAACATATTTTTCATTTTTGTCCTATTCAAAGTTCTACCTTTTTTTCTTAATATTTGTTTCATGTCCATGTTAAACAGTTAAAGTAGTAGAGAAGAACAAAGTGTTGAAAAATATGCTTTTAGGGTTAGTTTCAGTAAACTTAATGTTTTAGGTATTATTGTAATTGCCTATAGTATTAAGGGTATTTTGGTCATTTTATGTTTTACAACCCCATTATATAAGGGCTGAAAGTGTGTATTAGGGTTAAGAAGTTGAGATTAAGAAGGAGAGAAAGAGAAGGGGGCGACCTCCATTGGAGGTCCACCCCCTCCGATCTCCCATATTTTTTTCCTCTTCAATGTGTTGTTTGATCTTCCATTACACTAATCCCAAATTCTAACATGGTATTAGAGCCGTACGATCGATGGGTATTGGTTGCGGATATGCGTGTAAGTATTGAAGTTGATCGTAAAGTATGGAGAAAACAAAAATGGTGTTGATCAGGGGGAGGAGCCACTCACGTTTTTTATTGTTCTCTATCTTCCTTCTCTCATTGAATCCTTTTTTCGGTTATGTCTCTCATATTCTCACCATCATGACCAAGAGTATAGTCTCTATCTGCTACCAGGAAAAGGTTTTGAACGATAAACATGTTGGACGACGAGGCCAAAGAGGAGCAAGAGTTGGACCTCACCTCTCCTGAGGTTGTTACCATGTACAAATCCGCTATCGAAATCATTAACAAGGCTTTGTGGTTAGTTTTGTTTATGTGAGAAAGGAGATGCCTTTAGTGTCATTGGTGGGTTGAAGGAGACGCAGGAGATGTTAGATTTTTGCAACAGATGTGGAGGTCATTAAGATGGACGACGTTAATACTACCATGGATCGGCTGGCCACATCTGATGTGAAGTGTTGGTTTGTGATTGATGTCGCTAACTCGCCAAATAGTTAAAGATTCCAAGAGCTCATCTTGGAGAATGCCAACTTGCCTTATTCGTTTTCTAGTATCTAGCATGATGCATGCCAAGTGTTCGACAGAATGAATGTGGTCAGAGATTTTTCATCGACTCAAAGATTGGTTTCTGCTGTTTACACATCGTCTGAAGAGAATGAGTGGGGAAGGATTCTCAAAGCCATTCGATTTGGAGGAACTTCATCGATCAACCAGAAACAAGATAACTCCGCGCGAACTGTGCAAAATACTTGAGCTTCCAATCGGAATCACCAAAACTATGAGCATTTTCAATTGGGTGTTGTTCGAAAAGAGCTTCTCCCACACATGGCTTTACGTAGAATCAATGAAGGCCTACGATGCGGCAACTGCTGATTTCGCAACGAAGTCTTTTGAGAAAGTGAATGCGGAGGCGAACACAGCGTATAACAATGCTCAAGCGTGCGACAATGAGTTCGCCAAGAACGTACCAACCGTTGCCTCACCCTTGGCCAATCAGAATGTGTATCACATGAATCTTGCGGTTCTCAACCTGGAGATACGCAGGCTTGTGCTTAAGACTAAGAAATGATAAGATGGTTCACCAAACAATGAAGGGAAGCAGTAGCAGCGCATTGTTGATCCTTCGCTTTCTCTTCGTCACAAAGTATGACACTCTTCTTTCATTGCTTCTTTCTGCAAGGACGAAGGCAACGCATGGCCCTTAGAGTTAATGTGGCTGAGGAAAGGCCAAGGCATAAGTCCTTTCATCGAGGGGTGAAGACATTTGCGGAGTACATGGCGGGGATGGCGTTTGAGAGTTTGTTGTTGAGCATAGAGAAGAAAGCGAGTAAGATGAATGGAGTGATGGAAACTGATGAAATAGAAAAGTCCATCGAAGATAATATGAGAAGGCAGAGACAGTGTTATCGTATCATGGGCCACCACAATACGATACAGGTAGGTGTATCGCAACAGTCAGTATATCGCCCGTATCGCGCCCTAGGACCCTTATAAAGGGTCCTCGACCGACGGAAACCTGTGATTTTTCATGGGTTTCTTCTCTCCTTTTGGGTTCCTCAAGCTCTGATTTTCGCCTCTTTTGTGTTCAAAGCTCCAAAATCATGCCCTACGGTGTCCATGCAAGTCTCCAAGCTCGGATTTAGGTATATTTTTAATGTTTTTTCAATTTTTTTTATTTATATTTGTTGTTTTTTGTGTTATTTCGTTTATTTTTTTTAATGACAAAATATGAAGTTATTAAGTGTGTATACGATTTTTATTGCATTGATGAAGTGGGAGACACTCCATTTGAGTGCTATTTGAAGATTGGGGGATTTACGAAGTGTTTTTATTTTAAGGTTTTTGTTTGAATTAAAGTACTCGATTGAGATGGCAGGAAGGGGTGGTAGAGACTCCCATTATTGGTCTGATGATCCGGCATGGCAGTGGGGTATACCAATTGAGAGTTCGAGGTTAAAGATCAGATGCTTATTTTATGAAAAGGTGGTTAGTAGTGGAATTTTAAGGTTGAAACACCACCTAGCAAGAACTAGGAAAGAAGTTGCTCCATGCATAGGTAGAGTTACAAGTTTGCTAAAAGGTATTAAATGACAATGCCTGCAGATGATTGAGAGCATACTGGAAAGGAGACAACAAAAGGATGATTTTCAGATGTATGAAGAAGTTGATGATGCTAGTGCTACTGCCACTGGAGTTAGATTTACTGATAGTTTGCCTTCAGATGCTAGAACAGAGATTGATAGTAGCAGTTCACGATCACCTAGCAGGGGAAAGAGGGTTGCAGCTGAAGACTTTAGAGGTGGTAGAAGAAGAAGTTGAGGAAGGAGTAGAGGAAGAGCTTCTTTTAGCATACATTCGTTCTTTCCTCCTTCCACTACACCTGGTACTCAACCTGAAATTCGTGCTGCTATGGCTTAAGAACAACTGCATGATCGGGCATACCTTGTAGTGGGAAGATGGTTTTATGATGCATGCATTCCATTTAATGCAACAAACAATTTTCATTTTCAAGCAATGGCAGATGCAATTGCTAACATTGGTCCAGGATACAGGATGCCCTCTTATTAGAAGTTGAGAGGAAATATATTAGATCAGACCGTCATTGAAGTGCAGCAATACTGTTCAACTTTGAGACAGTCGTGAAAGGAAACGGAATGCACTATCATGACAGATGGATGGACCGATAGGCGAGGAAGGATATTGCTAAACTTTCTTATATATTGTCCTAAAGGACTCATGTTTTTGAGATCTCTAGATATGTCAGAGGAGAGGCACACTGTAGAGATCCTACAATAGGAATTTGATAAGGTTATACAGGAGGTTGGGCTAGAGAATGTAGTCCAATTGATTACAAATAATGCAGCTAACTACAGAGCAGCTGGGAAGGAGTTAGTTGATATTTATGGGACTTTCTATTGGACACCATGTCCAACCCATTATTTAGATCTCATCCTCGAGGACATTGATGAGATGGATGAAATAAAGGCAGCAACTGAGTGTTGCCAAGATATTACAAAATTCATTTACAACCACGCATTTGTTTTGTGTATGATAAGAAGGTATACAGAAGGTGCAAAGCTTCTTCGTAAAGCTGCAACTCGGTTCACAACAAACTTCTTATCTTTATAGAGTATTATGAGACAGATGCAAGCTTTGAAGAGAATGTTCTCCTCAAATGAGTGGCAACAATTTGCAGAGTTGCCTCAAAATAGAAGAAATAGAAAGTTGAATGAGATTACAAAAATAATTTTTAGAAGTTCATTTTGGAATGCATGTGTCAGATTATTGAAAATTACTTGTCCTTTAGTGAAAGTTTTGAGATTGGCTAACAGCGAGGAGAAACCATCTATGGGCTACCTTTATGAAGCCATGGATAGGGCAAAATAAGCCATTAGAAATAACTTTAATGGAGAAAAGAGAGATTATGTGCCCGTGTGGAAAATAATTGATAGTAGATGGAATAAACAATTGCATCAACCTATTCATGCAGCAACCTACTATCTAAACCCATCATTCATGTACTCAACAACCTTTAAAAGGGACGGTGAGGTTAATCGAGGAATCATTGATTGTATCGATAGATTAGTCCCTGATGAGAGCATAGCAGATGCGATATATCGAGAGATGGAGATATATGATAATGCTCTTCAGCTGATGGGTTTGCCTGTTGCAATTCGCAACCGTACTACGATGCGTCAAGGTAAATTGTTTATTTTCATATTTAAGTTGTATCTTACATTACTGTGGATTATTATGTCTTTAATGTTTGTCTTTTTTTACAGATGTTTGGTGGAACAGGTTTGGAAGTGATTGTCCAAACTCCAAACCTTAGAGGTTTTGCAGTGAGAGTCTTAAGCCAAACCTGTAGTGCAACAGGTTGTGAAAGAAATTGGAGTATTTTTGAACACATCCATACAAAAAAGCGCAACAGGTTGGAACACAAAAGACTTAATGATTTGGTTTATATTCTTTGTAACATGCGCCTTCGTGAAAGGTAATGTTGTATTACTTTCAAGTTTCAAATTTTCAATTCAATATTGTTTAACTTTAGTCTCAAATTGTTAATATTATTTACTAATTGTTTATCTTTGTTTGTATCATAGGCAATTAAAAAAAGTCAATAGAGAAGAAAGTTAGTTCAATCTAATAAGTTTGGATAATTTTGATATATTAGAAGATTGGGTTATGGAAGACACTAAAGAAAATGCCATCCTAACTGAAGAGGACATTGCCTGGATTAATTTGGAAGGAGCACAACAACAACATGAAGGAGATGAAGAATTTGATTTTCAAGAAGAAGGTGTCGCTGATGATGCTGATGAGGATCTGCAACAAGGAGAAGATGAAGATTATTTAGTTGATGATCCTGATTACAATTTATAAAATGTAATTGTGTCTGTATTTCATTTTTTGCCTTTTTATATTCAAAATATGTAAATTTGGATGCAATAATTCAATGTTGAATGCTCAATCTATACTAAACTTACATTATATGAATTTAAAGCAATTACCATATTTTCCAAAAATTTTCCTGATTTTTTTTAGTTTTTTTATTGATTTTTAATTAATTATTGTATTATTTTAATATTAAAGTACGATACGATACGCCTGTATCGTGGAGCCCAGCGATACACAATACGATACGCGTCAGATAACACTGGGCAGAAAAGCATGACACGAAATGCAACGACACGTTGGAGACTCAAGGAAGCAGGTCACTAGTCATTGGAAGACGTATTCGGGATAGAGATGCTTACTTACACTGTCAAGTGTTCGATGAAATGTTTTGATTGATTGAAGTAGTGAAAAAACTAGACTTCATTTTTTATGCAATATATGCAGTAAATCTTCTATGATTTAGTTTATACTTGATATTAAAGTTATTATTATTTCATTTGATATGGATGTTAATTGTTAAGCTATTGATACTTTCTATATTATCAATAGTAGTTAGTGGGTTGTTAGCGGTCAATCCTGATATAGCGGTAGTGGGGATATAGCGATACACTTTTATTTATGATTAAAAAATTATATATATAATAGGTTCTCTAATTTCTAAGAAATATCAAGAAACACAACCACTTCTTTTATAAATATGAATGAAACTAAATAAACAAATTCTACTTCTAACTTCTAAGAATTAATATATAACAGGGTGCTTGGATTCATCAACCCCTCCGTTTCACAGTTTAAAGTCTAGTGAGTGAGAATTCTAACTTGCAGCAAGTCTGTTAACTAATTTAGCACAATGGTAGTTGAAAATAGAACTTATCATACGTCTCTTTCACGAATAAGAACAAAATTTCATATTGAAATGAAATTTTCTTGATCTTCTTCTTCGATGTACTATGCACGTAATCGTAAATTATTTTTTTATTTCTTCAGTTGCATTCTTATAAGCTATTGTATTTTCGCTCCTTATTTTTTTATTTCTTCAGTTGCATTCTTACAAGTTGTTATATTTCCACTCTGTCCCATTAAATGGTCCTTGTATCTTGTTATTCCACTGGTAGAAACATTACCACATAATATACAAAACATACAAAACATTAACATATTATCTGTCCTAGATTTTGTAAAACCCCAATTTCATCTTAGATCCTTATAAGCTAGAAACATTACCATATAATGTACAAAACACTGACATATTATCCGTCTTAGATTTTGTCAAACCCCAATTTCATCTTGGATCCTTAGAAGCTGGGGGTCTGTAGTTGTATGTTGGATTATAAAATCGAATACCAATTGTATTACTAGTGTCGGTGCCACAACTGCCACTGTCACTTGTTGAACAAGTGCACTTGTTGATGATTCCATACTCACTACAAAAAAATAAGAATAACTACTCAACTTGAGTTTTCCAACCTTATACAAGAAATATAACACTAAATAAGTATCATTCATTTATATCACTAAATAAGTAATGCTAAGCTGATGAATGGTTAGAAGTGGTGAACACAAGTTTTAACATGCTTTTGTTTTGGTTAGCAATGAGAAACATAAGCCATATGCATGCCCCACGTATTAAACTCATCATCTTAGGCTTGTTAGCGAACACCCTTAGCCAGGTGAGCTTGGTTGATGTGCAAAGTTTCCCTGTTTTTTTTGTGTACCACACCAAATCCAACTTGCTTTTCATAAGTAAAATGCATCATAATTTTTGTGTAAAATGGGTTAGTTGTGCCATGTTTTTTTTTTCTTTTCGTGATACGTTGCCCAATGCACTTTATATTTATGGCATCAACATCTCCTATGATGTGTCTTTTGATGACTATGTCCACAAGAGACTATACTTCGGTTCAGTACGCATCTTTCTAACTCTCTCTCTCGCATGCACACACACATTGGAAGCTTGCCTTGCTTGTGTTGAGGTGGGTCACGGTGAGAACCCACGACGCGACACTGCCTAGCCACCATTGCCCTGTGGGAGTTGCGTTAGGCAGCCTTGCCACCATCATCGGGTATACAAGTACCGATGTTAGTATTGATTTGACCCCATCGATCAAGAGGAAGGTAGTCAAAGAAGTTCGTCTTTCATTCACCAAAAGAGCGGAGCGGTTTTCATCTCAAGAGAGAGACAGGGCGTACCTGCTTGGTGGTGTTCGTGGGGTGATAGTAGTGAGAGGCAGAAGTGAGAGATGGCTAGAGGCGGGAGAGGGAGACGTGGGAGAAAGAAAGTAACCCTGTCCGCGTTAATGGGAGAGGGAGAGGTGGGACAAGGATGAGGGTTACTCTCTCAACCTTTTATTTCATTTGGATCGGGTCGATCCAATTGTATTGACCCGACCCAATATGTATTATTTAACCCTATCCACTGACAGTGTTATAGTGGACCAATATAGCGTTGTTAACGGCACTATATCGGCTCTGGCGGGTTGCTCGCTGTAGTATTTTTAGCCCCGCTAAAACGCTATAGCGCGCTATAGCACCCTATTTATACTATAGGATACTTTCATTGAACTTTAAAAGTGTGAGCAGTATATAACATTTTAAATAGTGCGATATTAGATTATGTTACAAAATCAATTAATCAAGCACATGAATGATTTTTAAATAATAATAGTGTTATTGTATCGTATCATGTATCGTTTTCTTCACGAGATCGGTATATTGTACCTTAAATTTTTTTAAATAGTTCAAAATAAAAAAATAAAGAAAAATCAAGACAATTCTAAGCAATTCTTATAATTCAAAAGTTGAGTAAACATTCATTATTGACAAATAATTCAATTCAAATTATAAGTACTTAAGTAGTACAACTTTATGATTAAAAAATAGCAAAATTTACAACATATTAATAAGGATCATCAACTAAATAATCTTCATCTTCTTCTCCTCTTTGTTAAAGATTATCACCACCTTAATAGCAAAATCAATATTATGATCCTCTTATTAATATTGTTGTGTAATTTGATCTATTGAATGTCTTATTGAGTTAGGAGCGTATTTGCTTTACTATCTTTGATAATCCACTCCTTTATCAAAATTATCAAGACTTATTGATAAAATTGGTTCTCATACGTACTTGAGTTTAACTTTCTTAATTGCCTGCAAGCATGATAAGTAAATAAAAGTTAAACTAAAAAGTTCAGGAATAAAAATTCAGTAAACTGAAAAAATTTAATTAGTTACTAATCCTTAATTATCTTTGTTGAAGCCGCATGTTACAAGAGATGAAAATTAGGTCATTAAGCTACTTATGTTTCAACCCATTGTGCTTTTTTGTGTTAATATATTGGAAGACACTCCAATTCCTTTAACAACTAATAACACTACATGTTTGGCTCAAGACCCTTATTACAAAATCTCTCAAGTTGGGCAATTACTTCCAAACTTATTCAATGAAAAGATAAATGTAAAAATCTATTCCACTGTAAATATAAGATTTAAAAAACTTAAATATTAAGATATATGATTCATATGTTTACTTTGATGCATATTAGTATGGTTGCGAATGACTACAAGTAATCCCATCAAGTGAAGAGCATTATTGTAAATTTCTATCTCTGGATGTATAACATTTGTTATAATCTTATCAGGGACTAATATGTCTATGCAATCAATGGTACCTCTATTAAACTTATCATCCCTTGTAAATATTGTAGAATATCTAAATGCTGGATTTAGGTAGTAAGTTGTTGAATGAATAGGATGTTGTAACTGTTTGTTCCATCTATTATCAATAATCCTCTTGACGGACACATAATTACTCTTTCTTTTATTAAAATTATTCATGATAACTTTTTTAGCCCTATCCATAGCTTTATAAAGATAGCCTATAGGTGGCTTCTCTTTACTGTTAGTCAATTTCAAAGCAATTTCAAAACCTTAACCAAAGGACATGTGATCTTTAATAATATAATACAATAGTTCCAAAATGTACTTTGATTACTATGAAATCTTTAAGCTTTTATGTTTCTCCTATTTTAAGGTAACTCTATAAACTATTGTCACCCTTTCTCTTCAAGGCTTGCTTTTGCTTAGCAATGCTTTGTACCGACAAAAAATAAACTGAGTAGCAATCCTACGGAGGAGCTCTACACTATCAATATATCTTCTTCTCATACATAATATAAATGCATGAATATAAATAAATTTAATGATATATTGAAAACACTAAGTTGCTCCACTTACCTCATTCATCTCTTTAGTATCCTCAAAGATGAGATCTAGCACATGGTGTCCACTAAAAAGTACCATAACTCTCAGCTAACTCGTTTGTAGTTACTTTATAATTAGTTGCATTATATGTAATTAATTGGACTATATTTTGATGCCTATTAATATCACCTTATCAAATTCTTGCCTTAGAATTTCTGTAGAATGAGGCTCTTATGACATCTTTTAGTACAATAGATAAAGAAGTTTAATAAGTTCTTTCTAGCTTATCTGTCCATCCATCTAACATGATAGTACATCGTGTCTATTTTGGTGACTTCTTCAAAGTCGAATAATACTCTTTGACTTTAAAGATAGTCTTATCGAATAATTTTTCTCTCAATTTATTATAAGAAGATATCTTATACCCTAAACCAATACTAGTAATGGTTGAGCACCAAGTATGGTATTAGGAGAAAAAATGACCACATGCAAGAATAAGATCCAGTGTTGTCTGACGCATATCGTATCGTGTATCACTGGGCTCCACGATACAGGCGTATCGTATCGTATCGTACTTTAATATTAAAATATTGTAAAAATTAATTAGAATCAATAAAAATTAGTAAAAATTTGAAAAAAAATCAGAAAAAATCTAGTAATTGCTTTAAATTCATATAATATAAGTTTAGTACAGATTGAGCATTCAACATTGAACAATTGCATCCAAATTTACATATTTTGAATCCAAAAAATAAAATACAGACACAGGTCACGGTTACATACAATGTTACATATTTTGAGCGATAACTTGTTAATAGCGATACACCCCCCGTATCGTATCGTGATTGCCCACGATATGATATGTATCAGTGCGATACAGATAACACTGATAAGATCTTCCTCTAGCCCTTCCCCTTCTACCACTTACGTCTTCAACAACCTTTTTTTCTTTGGTTGGTGGTCGATAGCTATTACTATCAACCTTTGTCTTAGCATTGTGCTATCACCACCACCAAGGCCAACATCCTCTTTCTCAAACATTTTTGTATCTTCTTTTTCTTATCTCTTCTCAACTATACTCTTAATTATATTGTATATAGTACTATTTAACGACTTCTAACACTCTCTTAAGTCTTAACTTTGCCTATGCAGGGTGCAACTTTTTTTTAGTCTTTGTTAAATAATGTTTTGAATGAGAAACTCCACCATTCACCACGTTTTCACAAAAATTATATTTTATTTTCAATCTCCTTCCTTCAATTGAAGTATTCCACTATCATAGTGGATCATCCAATGGATATTGAGAGTGTGTAATACCTCTTCTTGCAATCTTAATTTATTACTTCTTAAATCTTAATAAACTCGAAAATAAAAGCACTTAATAAATTTTCATAAACTTTATAAATCTCTATTCTCTATTTCATAAATCACCAAAACACTGAAATAATGTCTCCCACTTTATAGATTGTCACAAGTACCACAAAAAGATATCCCCTCACTTCATATATATTGTCATTCAAAAAAAGAGAGGAAAAAACCCGTTGTCACTGTCGAAATGATGGGGTTGTTGTTGTTGCAGGTCAAGCTGTGGAATATACTTCTCCCTAGGCGGAAGTTGATGATGGCCAACTTGGAGCTATTGGAGCACTAAACCTACAAAAACATGGGGTTCTGTTCAAGTAGGGGTCAGGGTTAAAACTAATAGGGGGTATTGCCTAGATCATATGATATGATTAATACAGGCCTATATTGCATGATACAAGCCGATGCACTCATGTAATATAATCTATATCACACGATACAAGTCAATACTCTCTCATTTGTGATACATTATGGTGTATATGATATGATACTTTTCGTATTATATGATACGGATAACAGCGATAACAATGTTGATGAGTAAATAAGATAATAGAACTCATACAAGTGTGCCTCACCCCAAAAGAGCTCATGGGCCAGTCTCTCTCTCTCTCTCTATATATATATATATATATATATATATATATATATATATAGAGAGAGAGAGAGAGAGAGAGAGAGAGAGAGAGGGGGGTATATGTCCAAACCCATTCATACCTAAATCTACTCAAATATCTCCACCGTTCAATCTGTGTAATTAATGATGGAGATTTGAAACAAAAAAGTGAATTATATTATTGTGCCTTAAATGTAAAATACAGAAAGTACAATGACATAATATGCTTTTTAAATTCAAATTTTCATTATTGATCGACATTAGAGATGTTTGAGTAGATTTACGAATGAATTTAATTGAGCACGGACCACCGTCTCTCTCTTATATATAAAGCAGGAAGAATATCACCAAATTATGGCTCCTTAAGAAGGAGCCTGTCGTAGTTGTGGGATCACGATGAGATGTTCTTAGGCCTTGGTTTAGTTGGAAGAGATTTTAATTTGGTATGGGGAAGTTGGATCAGATCTGATGTTCGACAGGAGTTAGGCTTAGTTTTAAGGCAGTGGGTTGGATATGGTACGAGTGTACAATACATGACATGATTAAATTGGATTTAGTAATTTTAGGAGTCGACATGAAACCGACCCATTGAAATTCTATATGATTGTGTTGCTCCTAAATCACGGGAGAGAGACATGAACAATGCGTTTAAGATAAGGGTGGGGATCGGGTGCAATCCTCACCTGTTACTGTACATAATGTTGGTGAGGGGACTCCCAATACTCGAAAACTCCACCGAAGGACCCTTGAGGCCATGTGCCTATTCAAGCACCATCATGCATTGGAATACACTCACCATTAGAGGCATGCTCCAGCTAGTACACTCCCCCTCTCTCTCTCCTCTGTGTTTATGTGTTGGTGTATGCATGCTTGTATGTTTGATATGAATTTTCATGAGCATGATC
The DNA here is from genome assembly GCA_036023115.1 of Brasenia schreberi. Lineage (NCBI taxonomy): Eukaryota > Viridiplantae > Streptophyta > Magnoliopsida > Nymphaeales > Cabombaceae > Brasenia > Brasenia schreberi. The sequence continues at coordinate 22,977,392 of JAYKKT010000075.1, forward strand.
AATTTAATGATAAACTCTGTCCATGTAAGAGATCACCCTTGCGTGGCCTGTTCTAAGTCCGAATAAAGGAGGAGGGTTGTATTAGACTTCTAACAGTTAGCATAAAACTTTATTAGATTTTTATACCATGGATTACACAAATTATGAGGATTGCGTTGGGGCGTCTCCTCTTAGCGATGCACTGTAGAGCCCGAATGCAATGAAAAGTAAGCAATGACGACTACATTTTCGCCCGAATATAGTGAATCTATTATAGAGAGGTTCCCATATCATGAACAGGTGTGAGTAAAGAAGTTAGATCTGCTACATTGCTGTCCAAATGTAGTGAATAAATTACAGAGAGGGTCTTCATATTTTCAATATGGGCGAATGTGGAGATAAAGAAGTTAATCTTAGATAATAAGATTCGTATTGGTTCTTAGAATATCAGAACATTGTTCGGTAAGCTAATAGAGGTATTAAATACTATGATTCGAAAAAAGATTCGTATTCTATGTTTACAAGATATAAAGGAGTTGGAGAAAAAACAAAGAAGATTGAGGATATAAGTTTTAAATTATGGTACACAAGTAAGGAAAAGACTCGAAATGGAGTTGGTATTATCATAAATAAAGATTTAAAGAATAGTGTAGTAGACATACAATGATATGGTGATCGAATCATGACGTTGAAATTAGTATTAAGAGCTTAGATTTTGAATATAGTTTGTGCTTACGTATCCTAAGTAGAATTAGAAGAAGATAGTATAAAGATGACTTTTTGGGAAGAGTTAGATAAGGTGATTCAAAGAATTCTACAAAGGGAGATGATTTATTCGAGAAGAGACTTAAATGAACATGTTGGTAAAGAGGTATTAGAATATAAGGTATTCATAGAAACTTTGGTTTTGAGGATATAAATGAGGAAGATAGGGAGATTTTAAATTTTGCCATGACATTTGATCTCTTTATAGTTAATACAATCTTCAAAAAACGAGTTGAACATTTAATTACTTATAAGAGTGATTTATCATAAACATAAATTGCTTATTTTATTGGTAGAAAGAAAGATAGAATGTGCTTTAAAGATTGCAAGATAAGTCTTTAAGGTTTCACTAGTTTTCTTAAAATAATGTAGTTTGTAACATCTCCTCTTTACCTTGATTTTATTTTGCACTTTTTTTGTGCCGGTACACCTCCCTTAGACCTAACACATCTTTTGCCACTTTCCTAATATATATAGTCATATTATTCCACATATCACAAGGTGTACCAACATAATTCCAAGCATCTCTTTGTAAAACTTTATGTTTAAATATACTTTCTTTCTCGCTTTTGAGGTTTCACCACTTAGTTTGAATAACTCGATGCACTAGATGATGTTGATGTTTACTCGGAACAAAAATAATCACCAGAGCCTTCTTACAGAACCAACAAGACTTCTGTCAGCATTCTTTCATCCAAGTCAGGAAGCTTGCCCCCATTAATCCACTAGAGATTACTGGTGACCGAGCACAATTTAAACATCTAAAGATTATGTTTATGTATGCGAACGAAGAGTTGGGGCGAACAAGACTTCCATCAGCATTCTTTCATCCAAGTCGGGAAGCTTGCCCCCATTACTCCACTAGAGATTATTGGTGACCGGGCACGATTTAAACATCTAAAGATGTTGTTTATGTATGCGAACGAAGAGTTGGGGCGAGTTGATAGTGGGATATCATTCTTTCATTTCCCTTAGTTTTTGAGGATTAATTTCTATTTATCCGGGCAATTGTATTGCCTCCAGTCAATTTTTTGGTTTAAGTGTTTAAAGCTTTAGCAACAGAATAGGAGGCATATTTAATATCAATTTGCTTCATATGGTTTGTGGGTGGTCATTTCTTTTTTTTGTCTATTTGTTTACTTATAAATCCATAACTAAAAGTCAATGTTGGGTGGTTAAGTTTTTTACGCATATAATTAATGTTGGTTGGTTAAAACAGAGAGGAGCATCTGGTATCCTTTGTGATAAGAAGATACCACTAAAGTTGAAAGGTAAATATTATAGAGGAACAATTAGACCAATCATGTTTTATGATTGTGGGTGTTGGGTAGTTGGGCAGTTAATCATCATGTACAAAAGATGTCTGTGACATAACTGAAGATGTTGAGATGGATGAATGGTCATATAAGAAAAGACCATATCCATAATCCATAATGAGGTTATTAGAAACTAGGAGTAACACCAATAGAGGATAAAATGAGAGAATATGGTTTAAGATGGTTCGGACATATATTAAGAAAATAAAAAAGAACCTTTAAAAAAGTATGAAAAACTAGATTTTGAAAGTATTAAAAGAGGTAGAGGACGATCACAAAAGTGTTGGAAAGAAACAATAAAGAATGATCTAGCTTATTGTGAGTTAAATGCTAACATGACATATGATAGGGCTACGTGGAAACAAAGAATCCATGTAGCCGACCTCGTCTAGTATGAGAAAAGGCTTAAATGTTGTTGTTGTTGTTATGATCAATTTAATGATACAATGTTTTGAGTACCCTTTATACAAAATGAAAAATTTTCGTTGCAATTGTGATATTATCGACTATAAAATATTATTTTTCTTTATCTCTATGGACTTTTTGTCGTAAATGTATGCATCACTGTTTTAAGGATTTAGGTTTATTATGATGGATAAATGTCAGGACACCCTCAAATTGAAGGGGCATTCTGATGTTGATGCTTGAGATCATGATTTGTTTAGTTGATAATGCAAATGGTAGTGTTTGTTAACGGTGGTAAATATGAAAGAAAAGGTAAGAAAAACTAAAGATTATTTAGTTGGTGATCTAAATGTTAATATTTACATGATTGTTTAAGCTATATGATGTTATCGTATTACTTTACATGTTTGAGAACTAATGGACCAATGATTAGATTAATCTTAATCTTCAGTTAGTTAATATTAATTAATTTTTATATCATGATTATTTTTAGTTAATGTAAATTCTTACATTTGTGTACTTATTCAATTTGTGATACGTGATTGTTTTGATGCGATACCTCTGTTTCTCACTTGCTTTGATTCTTATGGAGTGAAAACTCGCCTCAGGCCGGCTCAGAGCCATCTCTAGTGTTCTCCTCGGAAACCCTCTTTCTCCTCTTCACCTAAAATCACCAATCTTCTTCCTTGAGAGAGAGAGATGAATAACGCGTTCAATGCGTTCAAGGCGAGGGTGGGGATCGCATGGAGTCCTCACTTGTATGTAACACTCGTAAGGGGACTCCCTGGCACCCGTAAACTCCACAGAAGGACCCTCGAGGCCATGCGCCTCCGCAAATGCAACCGCACCGTCATGCATTGGAATACACCCACCATCAGAGGCATGCTCCAACAGGTACGCTACCCTCTCTCTCTCTCTCCCTCTTGCGTTCGGTCTCTTCCTCAAGGAAGAAGATGGATGCTTCTAGGTGAAGAGATTGGTGGTGGTCGAAACAGAAGAGATGTACCAGGCTCGGAAGCAAAAGGAAGCTGTCCAGAAGGCTTTTAGGACTCCCATTGTAGTCAAACATCATATCCCTCCACCATGACTGCCAAAAGCAAGACCTTTGAGGTACCCTCTCTCTTTCTCTCTTGTTCGACCATGTGTTCAATGTTTTGAATACGATTTTATTAATCCTTGTTTATGGCACTTGTTCTTTGGGTTATTTTCTATTTTGAAGGAACTTGTTGAGATTGGCACTATGCGATTGAGTGCCTTTATTGTCAGTTATAAGATATTGATGAAACTTTTCGTTTAGTGTATGCTGAGGTTGTTCTCTTCTGCAGCGTGAACAAAATCACCAAATTTTTAGTGCTATTGATTTCATATGGACTTGCAGGACATACTCTTTTTCTAGGATCTTTTATCGGGTTCTATAGTTGAAACAGTTTGTTATTACAAAATTTTATATAGATCTCCAATTTCAAGTTTTCAACTACCGATCTTCCCAATTGTACTGACCCCTTATATAAATTTCTAGCGTCATATCTTGCATCATAATGAAATGTTGTTGCTACTTGGATGTTTGATATCTATAGAAGCATCAACATATTTGGGAGGTGATTTTTCATTAGGGTACAAGTTTTAGTCCGTTCAGGCTGTACAAACTTACAGCATCCCAACGTCGTATTTTTATTAATCTCTTCCTGTCCTTCCAAGACATCGAAATTCTTGAGCCAGGTATCTTCTGTTTTGCCACCTATCAGCAGACTTCTCCTTCCCCGCTTGAGTCCATTCCTTTGCATCTAGTTTAGAGCGTTCATGCTGGATGCAACAGCTTTAGATAATTTGCTTTGTTACTGGAAAAGCAAAGGCAATGAGGACACAATTCCCACGGTGTTTCAAACTTAACTTCGTAACTGAATACAAAATTCCAAAGATCTCGGTGAGTTAGATAGAACTAAAAGCCCTCTATGGGAATGTGCATTTTACGTCAAATTCAGAAGGTCAGGGTAGCATCTTTTATAGCTTATGGCATAGACAGATATTTCTGCAATTCGAGCAAAGCCCAAGTTTAGTCCTTTAGTTAGAAGCGACATGTATACGAAGCACCAGTCCTACCGTTATTTGGACCTTGTAACTGCATTCTTTTCTAGAACACCAAACTGATCATCAGCTTCAGCATCAGTTCGATTTTATTTGAATTGTCAATTATGTCTGAATACTTGCTATTTTGGGTTTCATAATTACTATTTGGGTTCTGCTGGGAGCCTTTCCTATTGGAAGTGATGTTTCAACATTTCTGTAAGTGAAGGGGTCAGACCGTGCTGTCAAAATATCATGTTGGCGAACTCGTTGGCAATGGGATCACTAGAAACAATCTCTCATTGATCACATTTAAATGAGGTGTACCATCCAAAGCACCATGTTTTCACCAACACCCATACTTCCAAACAATAAGGAGATTCCGGAAAACACAGTGCATTGCTCAATACCGTATTTTGCGTATTTGAGTGCGTGTATGTAAGCAGTCATGTTATGATCATCTGAGACCTTCCAAATAAACTTTCATATGCATCTGAAACTTACTATGTGCCATTGCTACGCTCAACAGAATCTTCAACTTCTTAGTTCTGGCCTATATTTAAAAGAGGTTTTGATTTGGAGAACATAAAGTGGCTTGATGAACTATAAGATTCACTTTTTTCAATGTAATCATCACCTTATATGGTCGTTGCACATGGCGTAGGTAACACACCCTACCCACAGGTGAGGAACATATTAAGGTATAATAATGAAATAATTTTATTTTGTTATTCAGTGATAGGGTTATGTTTGAAGTCTTGTAATGTATTTGAAAAAATTGATCTTGTTAGGGAGCATTTTAAACTTTGATGTGGGTACTGCTGTTATTTATTCTTGTTATGTTTGAAGTCTTGCAAACTCCAAACCTCTTTACAGTCTCCAAACGAAACATCTTTCTATAATTCGGCAAGCCTCTCTTTTGCTCCATGCTCTTCAATGTTGTACCAATGTCATTCAGTCTACTGTTATTCTTATCTCTTTGTTGCCTTTGACGATGCAGCTATAATTTGAAGTTCTCGATAGAAGCAGAAGCCGTGAGGGACCAAGTCTTTTATTTCATTCCTAGGTAATCATTGTCTACTTGACTGCGAAATATCTGACAGTCGGGGACAACGGTTTCTGTTATCTTAATAAATATTCGATACATGAATTAGATAGTGATGTTTGATGACCCCAAAACAAGCCACTGGGCTTGTATTTCTTGTGTTTGGGAAGGAGAGAGATTTTCCAGTCCTTTCAAATCCCAACTTGTTTTCCTCTTCAATACAAAATGTCCATTTGAAGACTCTGCCGTTGTTCGAGTTTCATCTCAATCTAGCCGGAGTTATGGAACCTTGTTGGAGGTTGCTGGACATTTATCTGCCGGCACTGGAAATTGTATTGAAGAGCTCTAATTCAAGATTTCTTGAGGAAAATTTGAGAAGTACTAATCTTGCTGTGTCGTTGTCAAGGGCTCATGGTTTTCTTGAGGAAATTTGAGAAACCAACATTTTGAAAATTTGAAATTCAAGATTTCTAATATTGCGGATGATTTTGACACTTCCACTCTGGTGGACTGCCTGATCATGGATTTCGATATCAGGTAAAAACAAGTAATATTATTTGGAAACTAAAGCACGATGACAGGAGCCCCAGAAAAGGGCACAGCGTATCGGTTAGCAGATTGGCTTTCTTATTTTTCTGTGGTTACGATACTGAAGCCAGGCATGCATTCTCCAAGAATCGAAAGCTGCCTCGACTTCAGTACCCGGAATGTAGACAAAACATGCCGAAGGTAATGAAACTATAGAAGTTATACTTTCAATAGCATTTACTTCCACTTTAAACATAATCACAATTGATACCAAAATATCAACCAAAAGAAATAATACTTTTAAAGAACATATGCTGCCACTGGAAATATCATTGAAAAGGTGATGAAATTACACACGGTATGATGGCAATTCTGCTCAGCAATGAACGGATGTGATTTCTCTGCTGTTTCAATCTCAAGTCTCGCAGCTACCTTTTGTGCATTCTGTTCTTTACAAGCTAAGTACGAGCCTCCCATTTTAAGCATCATTCTGACAAGATATTACATACAAGTTTTAAGATGCATATTTTTTTCTTTTGGAGATAAAATGGGAAGCATGCATCAATGAAGAGCACACCCATTAAGGTTAACATGACCGTCAAAAATACAAAAAGTTAGGATGGGTACATGCACAGCCCAACTAAGAGTGACACCAGAATCACGAAATTGAGTCAAACTCAAAACCACTTGTTCATACCCTGCCCAGGTATCTGTGCGAAGCTTACAACCACTTGTTCGTACCTTCTTCTACAAAGGAAACTTGGAATATGCCAAACCATGAACAACTCAGTCTCATTTCCCAGCCCCATAGACGAAGAGGGAAAGGGGAGTGTTCTATGTCGAACGATTTATCAGTACATTCAAATTCAAATTTGAACTGAACATGGTGATATGTACATCCACGAAACAAAATTTGTTTACTGAATGCACAACCTAAATGTAAATGAAGACAGCAAAACCCAGCCAAAAAACACGTCTAATCATACTTGTCATACTAAGAGGAAGCCGCTGCATGTAACCATTTCGTCCATCGAATTGAGATGCTACTTGTGACATAAATAAGATGTTAACTGTAACTACCATAGTAAATAGGAAGCTGACTTCAATGGTAATGTCAAAACTGTGGTTGGTTGCCACATTGAGTTTGAGCATGTTACACTCAAATGATACAACAGCTTGCTGAAGGCAACAGCGCCCGACTGAAAAAATAAAAAGTACAGAGGAATACTGCAAGAAATGTACTCCTAAAGTGCCTCCCTAAGCTGAAAAGTCTTTAGTATGGCCCTTGCTTTATCATATTCGTTAAGGTTGACCAACATTCGCTTCGGTTACCTAGCAAGCCCACTGATCTCCTCAACGTGAACAACAAATGTATGTTTTCTCTCAAGTTCCTTCCCAAGCGTACCTATGCAGTCCACTGATGATTGTAACTTGGGGTTGTCACCAACAAAAGGAAAACAAATAACTGATTACTATCCTTCAGCAATATCCAGCAATATGAGATTAAATCAAGAACCTTAAGATCACACACACCAAGTTCGTGGCTCTAGGACTCCTAGGTGTGAAGCTACTACTATGATAACTATCAGAAACATACTTAAGAATGCCATTCATGTCACAACCAAGGAAACATCCACTTGTTTCTTTCTGCAATTATGCTCTCAAACGCAGCAGCTAAGCAAAACCATTGAAAGCATATCCTTCTGCAAGATTGGGTTCACAGAAAAAGTAACCATAAGGTTGAAGGACACAAAATTTTAGATAGAGGAGAACAATTAAGAGGACCATGCCTATGTAAAGAGTCACATAACCGATTTCAAGTTTAGATCGACGATGGTTGCATTTGGTAGCCAACTACGAATCTTTGTCAAATCTTCTACTATGACATATCACTTGATGATCTTCTTGGGGCATCCCTTACAACATTACTTTGTTGTCAGCCTGCAGTCAGAAGTGAGCAGGGGACAGTAAAACATCCCATACTGCAAGACGAGTAACATTTCCCACATAAGAACCGATAATACATTGACAAGGATGCTAAAGCAAGCCCCGGTGTGCAAGGGTCTTTACGAATGCAGGAGTTAAAGAAAACTACTACAAGAAATAAGAATCAGATTGATATGTGGAATACTAATGTCAATAAACACGGTACGGTGGTGGGTACTATAATCAGGAGCCTAGAGGAGACAAAAATGTCAAAGAAAAGCCAAAGAGATTTAGAAGATGGAATTTAAATTATGGCAGTTGAATCAGATAGCGGAATATAAGGTTAGCATTATCATAGACAAGAACTAAAACGATTGTGGTATTAAGATGTATGAAGATCAAATAATCATGATCCAAGTATAATCAACAAAAGGGAGCCCTAAACCTGTTAAGTGCATGCCCAGCGGATTGCAAGAAATGGTACAAAAGAATGTTTACAGCAGTTGGATGAGAACTGAGATAAAATAGAAATGGTTTGATTATGGAAAAAGACGTAGTTGTCTATAGGTATCATGGTTATGAAGAAATAAGGTAGGAAAAGGTGTTTTACTTGCACAAGAGTGCACTAATGCAGTGCATCCATATGCTCAATAAACCACTTTCAATCTTATTTAATAAAATAACACATATATTGTCATTTCAAAAATACTAACAAATATGTTATAATCTCAGGAATTATTTGAAAACAATAAAAACTATCTCTAGCATGCATTTGAAGAGTAAACACATACACCTACCTGAAACTTCTATACATATCCAATTTCCGCCATACTTATCCCTTTTCATTACCTTGATTTAATAGCTAAATCATTATAAAAATATAGTATTCACAATCTACATTCAATTATGAATTCAACATTTCAGACCGCATCGAAATTAGACCTCAAACGAGTCTGAAATACCCCAAAACTCAATTTGGATCCAAATCCATGTTATTTAAATGGATCCTAATACAACTTGTAAAGATTCAAACTGGATCTGGATCTGTCTCTTTGAAGGACATTGGTATGTGTCTGGCTTGGTGTCATAGACGACCAACATGATGGCACTGGTTGGGTCCCCATCGGCCTCCGTTATGAATGTCAAAAACACCGTTTCCTAGTTGCTTATATACAAACACCACTACCAAATGGTCCACTACAAACGGGTAGGTTGTCCTCCGTGAAAAGTTCCCACTGTTCGGCTGTGGTTTCGTTAGAAGACGGAATGAAAGGGGAGAATCCCCATTTCAAACAAGTCTCGCTGGAAACCATGTACTTTGTAATGGTTGTTATGGCCATTCGGGCTTGAGGAAAGATGAAAGCCGTTCACGCTCCTCTTCCTCTTCTCTTTCTCATCTTAATGGTGACGATAACATATCTTTTGTCAAAGAAACAAAGAAAAACTCTTTCCTCAAAAGCTCTGGTATTTTTCTTGATTTCTTTGGTGAGTTTTTCAACTCTGGTGACACTCACGATCATCAACAATATGATCCCTTCTCTCCCTCTCGTGAGCCTTAAGAAGGGCAATCTCATTCTTTTGTAGAAAAAGATAATAGAAAATTAGCCTTTCATATACCTTAAATGTCCTTATTCTAGACATGGTCACTTCGTCCGTGGGTTTTGAACCGGAATAGGACAGGTCCTCAAACCGATCGAACGGAGCCTAGAACCGTAACCGCCACTAAACTAGTTTAGTAACCAACTATCTGTATTATGTAGAACTGCCACAAACCACAAGCCTTGGTCCCCTAGGGCCTACGCCTTTGTTATTTAACTATCTTTGCACACCAGAACTTGAAGGCCTCATCGTTTGATTATCTGAATCACATGCTTCATCACAGCAAGACATTATTAACAATATACTAGAACAAAAGTAAAAAATATAGTTATTTACAAGAGATAAAGTGTAAAATAAATGAAAAATAAAAGATTAATATATTACTTGATTTGTCGTTCGTGATGTTGAAGGGTGATTGACAGATGTAGGTTGGAGGTGTCCATGTTGATGCACAAAATCTCTTAATAAAAATGAATATATCCATGTAACATACTAGCTCATATATGAATCATTGCATTCATACAAGTATGATGCCTACAATGCTGTTATAGTCCAAGGCAATGTGAGCTATGTATTTGGGATCAAGAGAATGACATCATCGTGACCCTGCATAGGACACTCATCGAAATGAAGCTCTAAAGAAGCTATAGTATAATCCTCTAAAGAAGCTCTATGTGCTCCTTTTAATGCTATCACCATAATCGTCTACTATAAGTTAACCCAAAAGCACTTCCTTCTCTATGATGCCATAATAATATGACCTTCTACTTATCGGCTTCCATTTATAGATTTAATTGCCTTTTCTATAACTTAACTACTTAATGGATCTCTGCCTTTTCTCTAAAACATGTTTTGTATGCAGATCATGCGACTTGGTTAGAGTGTTACGCTCTCCTAACAGAATTAAAACACTTCTTTGAATCTACGGTCTGTTTTATAGTTTATGATTACATTCATGCGACTTAGTTGGCACTCACTCATGATGGTAATTTTTTATTTTTTCATGTGAAGTGTATGCTCACCTTTGAGTTTGATGGATGGAAGAAGAGATTGGTTCTATTAAAACTATAAGAGTCCATTGTAACAGTAAATTATAAGCAAACTATATAAATTAATGTTAAGTTTCTTCTTAATATCCATCTCCAGTCTATCGCAACAACCTAAACTATGTTATGTATTACTCGTTCTACACACCTTATACGATAAAAAAAGCTTTTTATGGCCCTGCATACATCAAGTTTAATAAGGTCATGTTCAGGACCTTACTGAGAGAAAACTAAGTGTCAAGAGCCTATTTTGAAGCTTAAGAAGATCATGAACACATGCAATAAGCTCTCAATGAAGAAGAGGAGGAGAGCCCAAAAAACAAAATAGATATGTACAAGCACCACTTGATCATAATATTAGCACATCTCCATTTTTAATGAAGCTAAATCAATTGTAACTTATAATCAAGAAGAGGATGACCCTTGCTCATGTTTGCTCAATTAAAGCTTCATGTTGGCTTCTTGTACCAACTTACACGGCACAAGTAAACCAAATATTTACTGCCATATGTTCTCAATGACATATCATAATATCTAAAAGATCAATATTTTATCAAATAAAATACTCGAGATACAAGTACCCTAGTAGCTTTGAGACATCACAAACAACTAGTCCCTAATATGATTGTTTACAAGTTTTATATATTATATACTACAAGTCACAAATTCAATCAAATTGGAAATACAAGAGAACAAAGTACGAAATAAAGAGTGATATTATGTATCTATAACTCCATCCTTGCAACACCATTCGATGAACCACGATCTCTTTATCTCGTTCTATTAGTGAGAGCTGTGAAATTACATGTTTATTTGTGACATACATGGTGAATCGGTTGGATACTCTTCAAGGCTATTGTAAGATTTATATAGCGCTTCACTGTATCTATGAACTTGTAGATGACATGGTTTCCATGAATCATAAATGCCTTGTCGAACTCTTTTAAATACTTTATAATATTTGTGCCGACACAACTTCTTTTCCTTATAGATATCAAATATGAGATACAATTACATAAGAAGCGAGCAAGCTGCTATAGTTTTTGAATCGAAAACAACATTTTATGTAATAGCATTGTAAAATAATTTATTCTAAGTGTAAATATAAACCATGTTAGATTTTTATAAATTTATACTTTTAAACTTACATTGTACTTTTGGAGAGTTTCCATCTATGTTTAAATTGCTTATATAATACTTTTGGTATATACATTTACATTGATAGATGTATTCAAGAGGTTTATCCTTTAACCAAACTTACCAATTACAGCGCCTATTCTCGCCAACAATGTTGCCAAGCGGTTAAACTCTTAAACCTCGTGATATGATACCCAATATCATACATCTGGGCCTCCCATCATATCTTGAGAAAAAAAATAGAAAGCTGGAGATGATGCTTTTATATCAATTATCAAGTAGACTAAATGATGAGAGTGTCTATTTCAATATACAAGCGCGGTTTGGGGAGACCTTCTACCAGACATACATAGCAAATTTATTGAACTCTTAAAGAGCAACCCACTTACATGTTTTTTGAGTCGACCAACCAGCCTATATATACGTATGTAAAATGATATCAATGATCTACATGACTACAAAAGAAAATTAATCTATTTGCTTTTATACTTTTATATAGTACAAAGCACTTCTTTTCTTGCATACCAATCATTGCTTGGGTTATATATCTAAAGTATTGATTAGTAGCCTATACATATATATATATATATATATATATATATATATATATATATATATATATATATATAGATATAGATAGATAGAGATAGAGAGAGAGAGAGAGAGAGAGAGAGATAGACGAAACTGTAATGGATGCCACTTGGATGGAAACCCATCCACCTCTTTTAGATTAGATTAAAATCGGATAGCCTGAATAGGGCATATTTAAATCCCTCATCCCAGCAAAATCCTAACCCCATTCTCAATCTCTCTCCCCCTCTCTCTCAATGTTATGTCCCTCTCTTGACAATAAACCATGTTGCTCTCCCGCCCTCGATTGTTAACTAAACTTGTCCCTCTTTTGACAATAAACCATGTTGCTCTCCCCCTCCCTCTCTTGCATAAACCAAAAGGAGTTAGCTCATCCACCTCCCTCTCTCGCACAAACCACATTTGTAAGATCCCTCTCTCTCTCTTTCTCACATGAACTAGAACCACATGTGTGAGTTTTCTTGTATTTCTTTTCATATGACATAAGAAAGAAAATTATCTAAATCATAACATCATGATGTTGAGCAAAATATGTAATTGTACTACTTGATGGATCTTAGATGTAATTGCAACATCATAGTTTTGGTTGCCTTTTCTTTAACTTCACTACTCAATGGATCTCTGATGTAATCACAATTTTAGTTGCCCTTTCTGTAAAAAGAAGTTTGTATGTGAATCATGAGACTTGGTTAGAGAGTGTTATGATCTCTTGACCCACATGAAACACTTGTTTGAATCTATGAGTTGTTCTATAATTTATGGTTACATTCATGCGACTTGGTCGGCGCTTACTCATGAAAGCAATGTGATTTTTTCCTATGAAGTGAATATGCTCACCTTTGAATTTGATTGAAGAAAGAAGAGATGAGTTGTCATAAAACTACAAGAGTCCATTGTAACGAAAAATCACAAGCAAACTAGAGAAATTCAGATTTGGTTTCTTCTTAATATCCATCTCCAATCCATTGGACCAACCTAAACCATGTTTCTGTATTACTGGCTCTACACCGCCTTATATGATAAAAAAGTATTTTATGGCCGGATATACATCAAGTTCAATAAGGTCATACTCAAACTTGTTCAAGACTCTTGCTACCAGATACGTGCAGCCAACCGATCAAACTCTCTCCTAGAGATTTACCCACTTGAAGGTTTTTTTGAGTCGATCAACCAGCCAAAGAACATCCTTTCACTATACTGACCTCCACATCTGGATCTCTCAACAGTCACAACTTCTTTCACATTGGTAACTGGGTGCAGCTTACTAGCGGCCCCTTCAAATCCTTTACTGTTGTAATTTACTTCGCTGTTGCAATCTAAAAAAAAAATAGTTTATTTCTCTTACGAAATTATGGTTACAAAGAGGTTATATAGGGTTAATAATCTAGATGAAACTAGATTGATTAGCTCACCAATAATATGTGATTATGAGTTCGAGATAAATCGAAATATAGAGCAACGTCATGTCCAGTCGGGTGGACTTCGGGGAGTAATCAAGCCCAGTCGAGCTCAAGTACAAGCAAGCTCCACACGGCTGGTCGAGAAAATGCTCAGCTAGAGCTCGAGCTTGATCGAGCTGCGGTCTACAGGCTCATGCTATATTGGAAAAACTCGATCTTAGCTCTCTAAATCCATAAATCATTTGACTGCATCTCTCTCTCTCTCTCTCACTCATGGACTTCGCTCTCTCTCTCTTGTTCTCCTTCAGTCGACGCGAACGCTCTGTGCCTGTTAGTTTTTCTCCATCTACCAGTGACCTTTTTTGCTCTCTCCATGTGTCTTCGTTTTTTTATTTTAAGCAATTTGTTTCTTCATTGTTTGCTTTTTCATCCTCAATATCTCCTTTGGGTTTGGCATTTTGTTTCTTTTGTTGTAAATGGAAAACATTGAATGTATTTTCTCAATTTTCATGTAATTTCTGTCTATTTTAGCATGGTTTTATCTTCTTTAGTACTTAATATGTAGAATTTTTGTAGATGTTTTGTTGATGTTGCTTGAAATCTGCTTGACACATCTTATCCTGGCTTATTCTTAACTAATTTAAGAGTTGTGCAGTTGCAATTGTTCTCTGTGCCGTAAGAAGAAATGTCTTTGATGGTCTTAAGACAGGTAAATAGGTGCCCTTCTATAATTTTCTTTGTAAGAAAGAGCAGATGGTCGTCATCAACTTTGTATGTACTCGGATATTTTAGCATGTTCAGAACCTTGCCAAGACAAATACCAAGTTTTACTTTGGGAGGACCATGGTGCAGTAATTTTGCTTTGCATACAACCCGCGGTGGGAAGAGTTGGAGAGGACCAGTTGTGATAATAGGAGAACTCACAACGAAATGTAGAATATGAGGCAGAACACAATCTGTTTCACCGGAGGGAAGAAACTTTGGAGGAAGGTGACTCCGAACATCCAGCCAGTAACCTCGACTTATTGTGTTTGCCAAAGACGAAGACTATCTATCTATCTATATATATGTATATATGTATGCACACACACACACACACACACACACACACACACACATATATATATATATATATATATATATATATATATATATATATATATATATATATGTGATCATGGAGTGGGTGGGCCGCTGGGTTATACCCAAGGCTTATCATGTTGTGTTTTGGTTAAGGAGTTGGTTAATGTTTAAAAGTATTTTCTCGCATAGTCTATCAGTTGGTTAATGTTACTTCCAAGGCTTATCAGTATATGTGTTAACATTACTTCGAATGCGGGCTATAAAAACTTAGACTGAGATACGCCTTATGAGTTGGCAATTCATGTAATAGATATGTATATCTTCATTAGCTAAATCTATCAATATAGTTTTCTTAAGGAAATGTCAGCAGCATGAAATGCATGCATATGTCTTCATTTGAGATATCGGTTCGACTTACTAAAGGAACGGCGAAAACATCTACTTTAATATAGTTTCTTTTATCTGTTCCTTTTGGTTTATTTTGCATAAATTTCAGAGGGAGCATTCTTTGAATTTTTTTCATTACTGTTGATGGAACATGATATGGATTATCCAATTTAGAAAATATTTGTATAAAACTGGCCTTGTAATTAAAATAGTAATTAATATTTACCCATACTACATGCATGTTACATCACTTGTAAAAAATGGTTGAAAATATTTAGAGAATGATAAGTTTAATTGAACGACTAACCCCATGCACCACAAGATTTTTTCTATTATAAGTGGTTGGAAAATGTATTAAAGTAACAATAATGTGTCATAAAAGTGTTGATGCATGTACATTCTAAAGGAAATGACTTCCTTACCAAAACGATATATAATTCACGCATCCGTTTTATCTTTATCTTTTTTGAAATGCTCGTGAATAAAAAAACTACTCAAGGTTGTTGATGGTTACTTTCATTTGACATATTTTCTGATGTTTGTGGTTTAAGTTTTTCTTTTACGTTGAATAGGAAGTTTTAATTGAAGAGGCAAAATACTCAAATCTTGTAACTCTTGGAGAGTTTTCATTACTTTTAATAAGGGACGTTACATGAAACAAATGTGTTTCGTAAGGAAGTTGAAACAGGACACTCATCCTCCCTCTTGTTACTGAATACTTGTATCGACACGCTTACTTTTAAACAAACTTTCTGCTTCATCCTTTTCTCTTATGAACGGGCAGGAAATGCAGAATCTCTTCTTTCAGCTACCTCGAGGCCCAAGAGAGACGGATCATGACGATGAGTAGGAAGACGCCGGTAGTTCTTAACGATGCATATGGAGAGCCATTGCTGTGGCCGTTGCCTTTCGATTTAGTGGTAGACATCTTCGTGCGCCTTCCCGTTGAAACCCTATTGATAGAGAGGAGGGTTTGTAAATCGTGGCGCTCCTTCATCAACAGTGATGCGTTCGTTCGCTTCCACCTCTCTCACTCCAGCTCCAACCCCTACAGTCTTGTGCAGATGAGGAGAAGCAAATACAATGTCGCAGGGAGGAAGGATCCTTTACTTCAGAAACGATAGAGAGGGTCCCAGTTTGAACCTCTTGGAAGGTTAAGAGAACCCGTCTTGGTCTCTTCCTGCGATGTCTTGCTCCTCCTAGAAGAAACCTCTAATGGCACACAACAATATTTTCACGTCATAAACCTCGCGACCAGAATGGCCATGACCGTCCCTGAGCCTCCCTTCAAACGTTCGGCATTGGGCCGGGTGACCCAACTCGTCTTTGATCAAGCTTACCAGGCGTACAAGGTGGTGGTTGTCCTCTACTGTGAAGGTTATGTCGTTAGAAAAGGGGACCTCGTCTGCTATGTACTCACCTTGGGTGTAAATTGTTCATGGAGGAAGAAAAGTTACCGATCTACAGTTGTGAACTTAAAGCCCATGGAAGAGGATAACCCTCGTTGCTTGCAATTTCCGATTGTGAACAACGCTGTTCATTGGATCGACATAGTCCCAACCGATGTGGATCCTAATATTTTCAGCTCAGTGAAGATAATGGCGTTCGACGTAGGGGACGAGCGCTTTCACATGATCTCGAGCCCGAATTGCTACCCTTTTAAATTTGGCTTCACAAGCTGCAATTCCGCCTTTCACTTACATGTTCTAGCGGAGCACCAGGAATCCCTTCGATTGCTGTACATTGATTACTGTAAACAAAAGTTGGAGCTTGGTTGCGGAAGGACTACGAGAGAGGGAAATGGATCCGGGAACGAAGCATATGTTCCAAGTTATTATCTCCCATGCCGCCACGCAGTATTCCGATGGCTAATGATATAGCCACCATCAATGGCACCGAGATTCGAGTACAGGTTATTCGACAGGTACAAACATACCCTTTTTCATCAATATCAGGGGAAGTACTGGCTTACAATCCCCAATTTGGCCGGCTCAAGAGGTATCGAACTAAACTGCAGAGCTTTCCCGATCTTTCCACAAAAGGAGTGTTCGTGGAAAGCCTCGTCAAGTGAAGCAGTCAGCCTTAGAACGAATGTTGTTCTTTTTCTCACATCACATGCACATACTTCCAGCCATGACAACTGATTATGATGTGTAATTGAAATAACTCGCGAGTATTTTTTCAGTTTTTTATGCAACATACTGTGCATCAAGTTTTCCATAAATATTACTATATATCTAGTAATATTTATAATAAAGTCCAAGAAGCTACATGTTTCATCTGCTACAGTTTGGTTTCAGTGCACATCCCAAATCTTGACCATCCCACCATGATTTTTGGGCATTAGATCTTTCTTACTCTTATAGTTTTGTCTTTACCAGCCCCAATTGGAAGACGACTGAATATTACGTTCACAAAAATATTTGTGTGTGTGGCATTTACCTTGTCTTCACTACTTATCCAGCTACGAGCTCTCATAATGAATATGTGAATATCGTTTTCTTGCTTACATGAAGGCATGGTTTGGATCATATTGGTTTGGGCGTATCATTTCGGACATTCTTGTGCTATTCTTTGTGTGGATAGTATACTAATTTTGTTCTCTTGTCCCTCTAGAAGACCCCTCCCTCTGCTCCTATGTGTAGCCTAAAATTTTCCAATTCATTTGCCGAGTCTAAAGTACTTTAATTGGGATTCGAGTTGAGATAAGAGGGACCCTAGACCTGTTCCATTACGTGTGAAAAAGAAGAAGACGGAAACCGATCCTCATCCCTTACTGGTGGAAAAAAAAAGACCGAAACCGATCTTCATCCGACATGAACTTTTTCGGTTCAATTCTAAGAGAAACATAACACGAGTGAGTAGTATCTTCTTTTCGCTTTTTTTTGCTCTTTGTGTTTTCGTATAGTTGTAAACACTCACAATTTTTAAATAAAAAAATATTTTGATTTATAAAATTGGTTTTAGATATTTATTTTTAAAACATGTGAGATGATTATGAAATCTTGAACAATTGGAGAAAAAGCAGCTATATAAATGTTTTAGATCTAATTGAGGAGACCCTAAAGTAACATGATGCCATCAACAAACCAGCCACCTAACATGAGCATAGGATGGGTCACCACATGTTGAGTTGAGCCTTTTTCATGTTTCACTTATGGGTTTTGAGTTTAAGCCTTGCCATTTTCATAAAATCAAGCTTCATTTCCTTAACCTATCTATTGTTAAACATCATTGAGCCTTAATTACGTCCATCCCTTTGACCTAAAACCTTTGTCCTCGCCATGTCGTGTTGATCCTTAGAAGAATCTATTAAGCTACATAAGTGTATATATTTGTATGTATTGACATCCCACACACATATACACATACATATTAATGTATGAAAATATATATGTGTATACATTCTTGGGCTCAATTTTTATGGAGCATGTATGTGCAAGCTTGAGTACATGTGCATGATTGATTTGATGCATAAATTTGGTTGAAAATGTATTTTGAAAAAGGCTTCTTCGTGTACATGCTAAGTTTCCAAAAAAATTAAATAAATTGAATCTAATTTAAAAAAGTTTTTAAAATTTGAATCTTATCAAAAAGCTTCCAAAATGTGGATTATATATCAATCATGTCTAAAATTCACAAAGATGATTATACATTTATGATTTTTGAAATTTCAAAATCTGAACATTATGTTTATGGTTTCCAAATCTCCACAATATGAGTTATGTTCATGGTTAGAAAAGTTAAAAACCTAATTTTGGACTTAGAAAGTTAAAACTTGATTTTTGGGTTCGATAATTAGGAACTTGTTTTTTGAATTTAGAAAGTTATATAAATCTAAATTATAAATTTATGATCTCTAAATTTTAAATTTTAAAAAAAAGTTCATGAGTTTGTAAACTAAAAATCTGATTGAGGTGTTTTGAAAGTTAAAAATATGATTTAAAGATTTGAAAAATTAAAATTCTGGTTTTAGGATTTGGAAAGTTGAAAACTTGATTTTTTTATTTAGAATCACATGTTCATAAAATTTGGAAAGTAATAAAATTTGAATTATATGTTTATGTATTTAGAAAGTCATAAATTTGAATTGAATATTCATAAATTAGGAAGGATATAAAAAAAGTTTTTGAAAAGCTTTGACATATTCAATGAATTTGGAAAGTTATCTTATGAACATGAACTTTTAAAATTCGACTTTATAAAATCTGAATTATGAGTCTAGGTATGTGTTATATAGTCAAACAAAAATTAATTAATTTTTAGAAAGTCAAATAGGTTCATCTAATTGGTTCACTTGACTCATGGTTCTATCCCCAGATGACCAAGACCTACTTAATACTAACCTACATCACTGGAACCCATCTATCAGCCTATATGGCTCTGCCATATTTGATACACATGTCTATATGGTTCGACCCATATTTAACTCACTTATTTTGAATAATCCATGCTAAAACTATTGTGGTTGGACTAAGTTATGAAATGACCAAGTTTCTTCTCAAGATAATGACAAATTTTGTATTGCATTGAAAAGGATGTATGCCAAGCCCATGCTAAGGTGGAAATGACCATTTATGGCTCATATCAAGAATGATTAACCAATCTAATTATAACACAATCAATTTTCATAAAGGAAAAGGTCAGCCATTGCCTTCAAAGATATGCTATTTTCTTTGTAAACTTTCTTATTCATTAGAATTGAAAATATAAAGATGTAGTTGCTAGAATTTTATTACAAATTCATTATAAGCCTTTTAATTTTGTATAAAGTTTCTTCTCAAGATAATGACAAATTTTGTATTGCATTTAAAAGGATGTATGCCAAGCCCATGCTAAGGTGGAGATGACCAGTTATTGGTTCATATAAAAAATGATTAACCAATCTAAGTATAACACAATCAATTTTCATAAAGGAAAAGGTCAGTCATTGCCTTAGAAGATATATGCTATTTCTTTGTAAACTTTCTTATTCATTAGAATTGAAAATGTAAAGGTGTAGTTGCTAGAATTTTATTACAAATTCATTATAAGCCTTTTAATTTTGTGTACTCTAGTCATCTCCTATAAAAAGGAGTCCATTGTAAGCATTACAAAGAAATCCTAGAAAGATCTAAAAGCATTCAAGATTGAAGAACAGTTTTGTTTCCTTCTTCTTTTGTGTTCTTTGTTTAAGTATGTTTATAAGCGCTTTCAATCAAGAAGGATAGAGTGTGTTTGATTTAAGTCTTTTCCAAATAAAGTACATATTTTGATTTTTGTTTTCATTAGTTTTATCGTAAATCCTAATTGTTTTGCATCTATAGGTTAATCCCTTATGTCTTTAGCATTGCAAAAAAAGGAGAGAAGTAAAATCATAGTTTTTGTTCTAGTTTCACAGTAATTAATATTTTTGCATTCCCTTTGCATCGGTTTTCTTTAAATCTCATAGACATTTTATTATAAAAATAATTATTTAAAATTCGTACACACTACAAATCACAATTTTCTAGATCGAGATCTCCTAAATTAAGTTTTTTTATAAATTGAGATTTTCTGTACGTTAGGTTGTCTGAATCTTAACACTTTTTTTATTAGTTGTATATTTTATTTATTATATAGTTGTTAATTAGAGTATCATATAGAGGGAGGGAGACAAAGGTGCACTAGTTTTCCTGCTGACGTTTATATGATGGTTAATCTTTTTAAGAGTGTCGATTCCGACGAATCTTCCGTTGAAGAGACGAGGTGAAGCGGGCGTCGGGAAAAGGAGAGGTAGTCAAACAGGCAGGAGCTTTCCCGCCGGCGTGTTCTCCAACGGGTTAGCCCTATAAAAATGGCGTCAGCCGTGAAAATTGTTAGATCACCTTCATCCGTTGGGCATTCTGTGTGCTTCGATTTGTCGCTTCGTTCCGGCGCCCCTTTTGTTTCATCTTCCTTCTCTGGCCATTCCCTTGCCGGTTGCCTTCGGCCCAATCTTTCCTTCTCTCCGGTTTTCCGAAGGAATCATTTCGTCTCCCCGTAGTCTTTTCTTGATCTGTCTTAAACCAATTATGTTTGTTGATCGAGTCCGTGCGTGCGCGTGTGTGAGAGAGACGTTTCCCCGTGCGATTGTCCGTCGGGGACCACAACTTTTTCGTCCCAAACGTACACTACGATCGTATCCAGAAAGACACGAAGACCTTTTTCTATTTGCGAGTACACGGGCACACCTGCGTAACTAACTCTTCCTTCAGGTTGAAGGTTCTTCTAAGTCAACCCCAAGTGTCTTTGCGTGTTCCAACCAATCTCTTAATTTTGTAATACATACTTTTAACTTTTTTGTTGTATAATCTAAATTATGCATTGGTTCATATTCATTAGAGTAGAATTTATAGATTATTTACATCATTCATTTATATATATATATATATATATATATATATATATATATATATATATATATATATATATATATATATATATATATATATATATATATATATATATATATATATATATATATATATATAATATTCTCATATGCACAAATCACTTTCCCCCCACTCCCCAGTTGCACAACCACCATGTTTTGGCTACGGATTGGCTGAAGACGACGCACACACATGCACACATGGCCGAAGTTGGAGGAGTGAAGCAGCACCGTATTTGATCCAGTCTATACAATTGAACAAAACCCTAAATCGGCTCCATTATGCTTCTTCCTTCGACCTTCTTCCAAGACGGAGCAGCGGTTTGGTATCCACAGCGTTAAAACAAGAAACGGGAGGTTGCTAGAGACGACGAAGGCAATATGATGCTTGTTGCAGATGGATATCCATTGTAGTAAAGTCACGAACCTGTGAGTTCCATTTTGGTGGTGAAAACCGTTGTTTGTGGTTTTGATTTTTTGGCTTGTCACGAGGTTCTACGAATTCTCTAAGGAAGATTTATATCTATACTAGTGATGAGGTGAATAGTATGAAAATCAAATAGACACGAGGTTTACATCATTAATAAATCATGAATCTAAAGTTTGAATGATTAATAAAATAGACTTTGTAGTTAATGATATTAGTTTTTCCAGAAAAACCTAAAGTCTCTGTTTGATTAATGATAAAAATCTTGACTCTATTTAATTAATAAAAGCAATTTCATGTTCTTCCTAAAACATAAAAGGTTGACGTCTCAACCAGAAAAGCTATGGCATAGTTTTACAAATTATTCTTCAACTATTACTGAAGTATGTTATTATATATATATATATATATGTATATATATATATATATGTGTGTATATATGTATATATACATATACATATATATATACATATATACACATATATATATACATATATACATATATATATATACATACGTATATACATATATATATACATACGTATATACATATATATACATATATATATATATATATACATATACATATATACATATACATATATATACATATATATATATATATACATATATATATATATATACATATATATATACATATACATATATACATACATATATATATATATATACATATATATATATATATATATATATATATATATATATATATATATATATATATATACATATATATATATATATATATATATATACATGAGTGTGTCCTCGCATGTCCGACATGAGTGTGTGTCGTCGCATGTCGCCAGCTTAAAATATTATCTATGTTCAACGTCAAGTGTTTGACCGAATAGAGGAAATTTCCCTGCCGGCGTGTTTTCCGGGGGTTGGCCTACAAAAATCGTCACATCCCCTTCATCTGTTGTGCCTTCTGTGTGCTTCGATTTGTCACTCGTTCCGGCGCTCCTTTTGCTTAATCTTCCCTCTCTAGCCGTTTCCCTCCAGGTTGCCTTCTCCCTGATCTTTTCTTCTATTGTGCAGGAACAAGGTGAGAACCAGGAAGCTGGAACTTTGTCAAATGGGTTCTGACCGTCTGGTGATTTTCTGGGCAACGGTTCTTATGTTTCTGTTGATGGGGATGCCGGTACTGTTAGTGTCTGGCTCGAGCACTGAGACAAATCTCTATGCCAGCGTCATTGTTTTTGCGGTAACGAACTTTTATCTGTGCATGGGCATCGTCGTCTTTCTGTAATGACTTCAATGGAGCGATCCTTACATCGATGTAGGCTTCCCTGGCGAACCCACCATCTGATGTATGGTGATCTCTTTGCTTTGTCTGTCATAACTTAGTCATGTTTGTCACCTTTGATAAATGAAATAAGAAAGAGAGTGAGCTTGTTATCCTTCTTCGTTCCTGTCTTTTGCAGATTAGATCAGTGTGTGTGCTTGCGCATGCGTGTATATATTGAAAACTAAATAATTAAATGTTTATATTGTCTATGTTCATTTCCGTTATGCACCCCTCTGGTAGTTCGAAGCTCCCATGAAGTTTCTGCAGAGACAATGTTGAGCGGATGACCGAATAGAGGGAGGGAGACAAAGGTGCAGTTAATAACTACGTTGCAATTTGAAGTTCCTTCAGCACAAGCAAGACTAATCATTCATAGATTTGGTTGTTTTTCATCATTAAAATTATATAATTGAAAGAAAAATACGAAACCAGTGGTCTGGAATCATCAGTTCCGAACTGAAAACGAACCAAGCAGTCCTCGGTCCCCGGGTTTGGTTTGACGGATTCTGGTTACAGCTGGTTCCTTGCCTAATTCGGTTCCGCTTGCAACCGTTGAATTCTTTCCAAACTGCCCATGTCAAGGAAGAGGCTTCTGAGCTTTCCTTAATTTTGAAAGGACGCGAGTGAAAATTTATTTTCAGCTTCGGTGACAAATTCTCATATTTTATTTCTAAATTTGGAATCAAATTCTCACATTCGGTATCGAATTCCTATATTCTATTTTCAATTTGGTATCAAAATAAGAGAAAAAGAAATCAAAGTTTCGTGTTCCAATTGGACATGATTGTTTCATGTCATAAATAGTATAACCCGGTTACTGCCTCAATTTTCACTTTGGGCCCACAACTGTATCCGAACATGAGCTGGTGAGGTTCCTGTCAATACAATCCAACACTAATAATAGGAAGAGGGCTGTCTTTGAGGGCAAAGATCTCAATGAAAGGGCTATCCATTGAATCTTTAGTGAGGTATAGGCTCAGTTTGTGCAACTCAATCTCGGCCATTGGGCTCATCTCTTTATGAACTTGATTGAATTCATAAGCTGGACTCAAGCTTCAGCACTCTAGATTTGAAATCTATCAAGGCGAACTGAGTTCGTGATTAAGTTGATCAAAAGATCAAGAACTTGATCGTGATTTAATTTGGGTTTGAATTTGAGCCCTATTCTCACTGTAAGCTAGCTGAATCACCTATAATGACACATTGTTCTCGCCGTTGTGAGTTGATGAGGTATGTAGCATGCTAGAGAATGTTGGCCTCCACTCTCAAAGGATTTTTACAAGATAGAGTGGTTGTAGGACCTTGAGAACCAAGATACTTTTGGGAATCAAAGAACAAAAAGTCAATCTTCTGTTGCGTTTCCGGTTGTCTCCTTGCCGGATTCCGGCTTTTGTCGACCTTTGGTTCTTCTCTGTCGATCTCCAAGGTCAACAAATTATTAAGAAGATTCTTTATACTTTAAAGTTATAATTTGAATACATTGTAATATCTATTAAAGAATCTTGAGATCTCCCTACTTTTTTCATCGATTAGCTTATTATGGGCTCTTTGTAAGTCCATGAGCAACAACCCAAAAACATCTAAGATATTAGAAAAAGTTTTGCATGGTCAATTGGTATTGCAAGACAAGAAAGGAAGTCCCTTTAAACAAAATAGGAAAAGAGGGTGATAAGAAAAGAATGTTTGCAACAAATACAAAAGCCATGGATATTACAAGCTCGAGAATAAAAGTAAGAAGGTGGAAACCATGCACAACGTTGCCCCTATAAAGCTTCTTCATGTAGTGCAAAAGGAAGCATGTTTTGTTTAGTCCATATTATATGTAGAAGGCACACAACTATATGACTAAATATATCTGTCAAGTACTATAGTCACATATATAGATATAGATATTTATATAAGTGCATGTATGTATATGTGTGTAACTTATATAAATGGATAGATAAAATATACATGGACTTCTTTCTCAAATGAAGATATATACTTTAGGTATGTGTGTAACTTGATATGAACTTTAGTCATTAGTCATTTTCTTTTTATTTCTTTGTTACTTTTATTAAACTTTTGTGAATTATATATTTATTTATTTATATATTATATATTAGTCATTAGTCAAGTGGAAAATTCATCATTTTATAATAAAACTTTAGCATTGATTGATCAACATTGTTTGTCTCTTGCCCTCTAAATCACTACATCTCAATAGGTATTATGATTAGTTGTGCTTTGAACCAGCTTTATGGAGGCAATTCACATTATTAGTCCTCAACTTATTGGCCAACAATATTAGTAGAACCCCCATCACATTTCTCGCAAGATTCTCTATATTTCCTTGTTAGTGGTAGTGGTACTTCTTGCAAATCTAGAACATCATCCTTGTTTAGTGACCACACAATTTCTTCTATTTTAAAATTATAATATTTATGTTTATCGTTTGCATGGTCCATTTACCTCAACAATTTCATCTCTTTTGCTATCAAACAACTGTCTTGATTATATTATCCCTCAATGATATCATTCTATTAAAGTCTACTTATATCAAGATTTCAATCCCTTTTCCAATCAAATGAGTATCATCATGTCTTCTTTAGTGGTATCATTCACTTGTGGCAACCATTTGATTTCATGAAAAATCAAACATTTCAGCTTCAACTATAGTTGCTAGCTTTCACTTTTGTTTGTATGACTCATTCAATTCACATTTATATATATTTCATACGACAATTTGTTCCAACTACAATAAATGTAGCTCTATGTTAGAAAATCATTATAATAAAAGAAAAGTATTTTTTATATAGATTTTTGTGTCTTTATAATTAGATCGTTTGTGATCACCTCATAATGTATAGGTTTAAACCTCAACTCTATTTTCCACCAAACAAAATGTCTAATTGATCTGGTCATCAACGTATAATGGTTAAATTTTTTCTTTTGTTTGTGTGGCTTATCTCATTCTATCATTTTATATTTCTTTCATACAACAATTTGTTCCAACTGTAACAAATTTTGCTCTATACTAAAAAATTATTACGATAAAAGAGAAAATCTTTTTTAATATAATGAAGTTTAATTAAAAAGATTTTGATAATTATAACCAAAATTGAATCTTTAAAAATGATATGCTTCAACTTACTATGTTATTAGCTTCATAATTCTTGGTCTTCGTTAGTGGATCACAAGAATTTGAAAGGCGATACTCGCTCATTATTAATTGTATCTTATTCTTTCCATAGAATGTTCCTTTGTAATAATCAAATATTATTTTCATCCCCACATTATTGTGAAGGATTATTGTTATCAAAGATTTCTATCTTCTTAGAAATAGCCCTCTAAGTCCCAACACTAGCTGCTTTTTTATTTATATACTTTCTTTTAGTAGATGTGAAAAAGAAATAAGCATCACTGTATAAGAAACACCATTATGTGGCAACATCATAAACCAATATAATTAGAAAATCATCATTTTGATACCAATTCTTTTTCTTATATTTTAAATTTTATGCTTTGGAATCAAGTAGTTTCCGATCACCTTGTAATCCGTAGGATAAACTTCAAACCTATTTTCTACCAAACATCATGTCTACTCGAGCTAGGCCAATGGCGATAGTGGATAAATCTTTTACTTTTGTTTACACAACTGATTTGATTTAGTAGTTTTATATATGTTGCATACACCAATTTAATGTTAGAAAATCTTTATGATAACATAGAATAAGTTTCATTAAAAATATTTTAATAATTGTAAACAAAGTAGAATATTTTACAATGATATACATAAACTTATCATGTTACTATCTTCATTATTCCTAGTCTTTGTTAGTGAATTCCAAGAATTTGATTGCTAATACTCACTCATTTTCCATCTTGTCATGTTCTTTTTGTGGTATATTCCTTTATAATAATTAAATACCATTTTATCACAATCTTATGAAGAGGATTATCTTTATCAAAGATATCTATCTACTTGAAAAAGCCCTCCAAAACCAAAACCCAAAAAAATTGCATACTTTTCTTGTTGAAGTGAAAAACTAATAAGCATCACCTTACTAAACTATTATATAGCATCATCATAAATTAATATGATCAGAAAATCAACATTCTAACCAAAATTCTTTTGCTTATATATATACATATGAATAAGAGAAAAGAGTAACTATAAGGTTCATTTTGATTTAGGAATATATGTCTATTGCAACAATTAAATCATCAATATTATTGTCTTGTTGATTTTTTATCTTCGAAATTAGGTAGTGTGTGATCACGTCATAATCTATAAGGTTAAATTTCAATTCTACTTTTCACTAAATAGAACCTCTACTTAAGCTAAGTCATTGTCATATAATGGATAAATCTCACTTTTTTGTATATCTCATTCGATTCTGTTGTTTTATATATCTTGCATGTAACAATTTATGCCAACTTCAGTGATAGAAAAACCTTATGATGATAGATGACTAACCACAAAGCTCCCTTAGATCATAGGAATATACATCCATTGTGGCGATTAGATCATATTCATCCAAACAAAATGTCTACTCAAGTTGGCCATTAATATTTAATGGATAATTTTTTGCTTGTATTTGTATTGCTTATCCGACCCTATAGTTTTATTTAATTTTCATATGACAATTTATTCCAACTAAAATAAATTTAGCTTTATAATAGAAAATCATTACAACAGACATCTTATATATATATATATATATATATATAGACACACACACACACACACACATATATATATATATATATATATATATATATATATATATATATATATGAATGAGAGAGAAGACTTACTATGAAGTTCCTTCTAAAAGGAATAAATGTCTGTTGTGGAAATCATAAACAATATTGTCTTATTAAATCATAAACAATATTGGCTATTAAATTAGAATGTCTACACGAGCTAGGCCATTGATGTATGGTAGATAAGTCTTTTTGTTTATTTGCACGGCTCGTTCAATTCAGTCATTTTAAATATCTTCCATAAAAAATTTGTTAATATAATAAATTTAGCTATATGTTAGTAAATCCTTATGATAATTGGGAACATCTTTTCTCTTTCATATAAAGAAGTTTATTTAAAAAGATTTCAAAAATTGTAAACAAAATTGAATCTTTAACAATGATATGCATTAACATACTATGCTATTATCTTAATTATTCCTTGTCTTTGTTAGTGAATTCTAAGAATTTGATAGGCAATGCTTACTCATTTTCCATCTTGTTCTTATCTTTTCATGGTATTTTCCTTAATAATAATCAAACATCATTTTCATCTTAATTTTATGAGGAGGATCATCCTTATAAAAGTTTTTTTTTTGCTTAGAAATAACTTTCAAAACCCATAACCAACTACTCTACTTAAGCATTTTTCATTTGTATGCTTTCTTCTTACAAAGTTTCAAAAAGAAATAAGCATTACCTCCACAAGTACTACAACTATCAGACATCATTGTAAACTAATATAATCAACAAAATCATCATTATAACACAAACTCTATTTCATATATGTATATATACATGTGTGTATGTATGTAAATGGTAGAGAAGACTTATGACAATTTCTTTTGATCACTAGAATATACATGGTGATCTGATTATCAACAAAATTATCTTCAAGATTTTGTGTCTTCATATATAGGTAGTATGCGGTCAAATCATAATCTATAGGATTAAACTTTAACTATACTTTCTACAAACTAAATGTCTACTTGAGCTAGCTATTGATATATAATGGATAAATCTGTCGCTTTTATTTGTGTGCCTCATATAATTTTGTCAATTTATATATCTTGCATACGACAATTTGTTACATACCACAAATTAAGTTTTACATTAGAAAATTCTTGTGATAAGGGAACAAATCATTTTTGATATAAAGAAGTTTCATTATAAAGATTTTTATAATTATAAACAAAATTAAATCATACTTCAACTTATCATTTTTCATTATTCTTAGTCTTCGCTAGCAGATTCCAAGAATTTGTTAAGCGATACTTGCACATTTCTCATATCTTTATATTCTTTTTATGGTATGTCTTTTTATAATAATCAAACACCATTCTTATCTCAATCTTATGGGGAGGATTATCTGTCTCAAAGATTTCTATCTCCTTAGAGATAGCCCTCCAAAGCCCAAAACAACTACTCTACTTGTACGTTTTTCATTTGTATACTTTCTTCTTATAAAGATGAAAAAGAAACAAGCTATTACCTATAAAAAAAACACCACTATCTATATCATCAAATTTTAACATATTAAAAAGTCATCCTTTTAATACAGTTCTTTTTCTTATATATATATGAGAAAGAATACTAAACACAAAGTTTTTTCCTATTGCAAAAATATATGTCTATTGTGGTGATCAAATTATCTTTAGAATTGTCTTGTAGATTTTGTGTCTTCGAAATTTGGTAGTGTATAATGACCTTATAATTCGTAAGAACAAACTTTAACCCAACTTTCCACCAAATAATATGCTAGCTCAAGTTGGCCATTAACATATAATGGATAAGTCTTTACCTTTTGTTTGTGTCGCTTATCAAATCCTATCATTTTATTTATCTTTTATATGACCATTTGTTTCGACTGTAACAAATTTATCTCTATGGTAGAAAATCATTATGATCACAAATAACATCTTTTTTTTACATAAAGAAGTTCTATTTTCTACCAAAAAGAATGTTTGCTGAAGCTGGCCATTAAGGTGTAATGGATAAATCTTTGTCTTTTATTTGCATTGGCTATCCGATCCTATTGTTTTATTTATCTTTCATACGACAACTTGTTCCAACTATAAAAAATTTAGCTTTTTGGTAGAAAATTATTTAAAGAAGTTTTTTTTATATAAAAAAATTTCATTAAAAAGATTTCAATAATTGTAAACAAAATTTAACCTTTAACAATAATATGTTTCAACTTACCTTATAGTATCTTAATTATGCCATCTCTTTATTTATAGATTCTGAGAATTTTTTAGGCGACACTTGCTTATCTTTTATCTTATTATGTCCTTTTTGTTGTATGTTCTTTTATAATAATTAGATACTATTTTTATTACAATTTTATGAGGAGGAGGATCCTTATAAAAGATTTCTATCTACTTAGAAATAGCTCTCAAAAAACCAAAATGAATGCATCTTTTATTCATATACTTTTTATGTAGATGTGAAAAAGAAATTAGCTGGTTTCATTATAAAGATTTTTATAATTATAAACAAAATTAAATAATATTTCAACTTACCATTTTTCATTATTCTTAGTCTTTACTAGCATATTCCAAGAATTTTTTAAGCGATACTTACTCATTTCTCATATCTTTATATTCTTTTTATAGTATGTACCTTTATAATAATCAAACACCATTCCGATCTTAAACTTATGGGGAGGATTATCCATCTCAAAGATTTCTATCTGCTTAAAGATAACCCTCCAAAGCCCAAAACCAATTGCTCTACTTTTACGTTTTAAATTTGTATACTTTCTTCTTATAAAGGTGAAAAAGAAACAAGCATCACCTATAAAAGAAACACCACTATCTAGATCATCAAATTTCAACATAATTAAAAAGTCATCATTTTAACATAGTTCTTTTTCTTATATATATATATATATATATATATATATATATATATATATATATATATATGAGAAAGAATAATGAACACAAAAGTTTTTCCTATCACAAGAATATTCATCTGTTGTGGTAATCAAATTATCTTTAGAATTGTCTTATATATTTTGTGTCTTCAAAATTTGGTAGTGTATAATGACCTTATAATTCATAAGAACAAACTTTAACCCTACTTTCTACCAAATAGAATGCTTAATCAAGTTGGCCATTAACATATAATGGATAAGTCTTTGTCTTTTGTTTGTGTCGCTTATCAAATCCTATCATTTTATTTATCTTTTATACGACCATTTGTTTCAACTATAACAAATTTAGCTCTATGTTAAAAAATCAAAGAACATCATTTTTTACATAAAGAAGTTATATTTTCTACCAAAAAGAACATTTGCTCAAGCTGTCCATTAAGCTGTAATGGATAAATATTTTTCATTTATTTACATTGGCTATCCGATCCTATTGTTTTATTTATCTTTCATACGACAATTTGTTCCAACTATAAAAAATTTAACTTTATGATAGAAAATTATTTAAAGAACTTTTTTTATATAAAGAAATTTCATTAATTGTAAACAAAATTTAATCTTTAACAATAATATGTTTCACTTACCTTGTTAGTAAAATTTAATCATTATGCCATCTCTTTATTTATAGATTATGAGAATTTTTTAGGCGATACTTGCTTATTTTTTATCTTATTATGTTCTTTTATAATAATTAGATACCATTTTTATTACAATCTTATGAGGAGGAGGATCCTTATCAAAGATTTCTATCTACTTAGAAATAGCCCTCAGAAATCTAAAATGAATGCATCTTTTATTCATATACTTTTTTGTAGATATGAAAAAGAAATTAGCTAGTTTCGTTATAAAGATTTTTATAATTATACACAAAATTAAATCATATTTAAACTTACCATTTTTCATTATTCTTAGTCTTTACTAGCATATTGTAAGAATTTGTTAAGTGATACTTCCTCATTTCTCATATCTTTATATTCTTTTTATGGTATCTACCTTTATAATAATCAAATACCATTTTGATCTCAAACTTATTGCGAGAATTATCCATCTCAAAGATTTCTATCTGCTTAGAGATAGCCCTCCAAAGCCCAAAACCAACTGCTCTACTTGTACGTTTTAAATTTGTATACTTTCTTCTTATAAAGGTGAAAAAGAAACAAGCATCACGTCTAAAAGAAATACCACTATCTAGATCATCAAATTTCAAAAAGTAAAAAGTCATCATTTTAACATAGTTCTTTTTCTTATATATATATGAGAAAGAATAATGAACACAAGCTTTTCCTATCATAAGAATATACATCTGTTGTGGTGATCAAATTATCTTTAGAATTGTCTTATAGATTTTGTGTCTTCAAAATTTGGTAGTGTATAATGACCGTATAATTCGTAAGAACAAACTTTAACCCTACTTTCCACCAAATAGAATGCTTGCTCAAGGTGGCCATTAACATATAATGGATAAGTCTTTGTCTTTTGTTTGTGTCGCTTATCAAATCCTATCATTTTATTTATCTTTTATACGACCATTTGTTTCAACTATAACAAATTTACCTCTATGTTAAAAAATCAAAGAACATCATTTTTTACATAAAGAAGTTATATTTTCTACCAAAAAGAATGTTTGCTTAAGCTGTCCATTAAGCTGTAATGGATAAATATTTTTTATTTATTTACATTGGCTATCCGATCCTATTGTTTTATTTATCTTTCATACGACAATTTGTTCCAACAAGTGTCGCCTTGAGCAAGCATACTTTCACATCTACATAAGTTTAAGATAGCAGATAGAAATCTTTGAGATGGATAATCCTCCCCATAAGTTTAAGATCAGAATGGTGTTTGATTATTATAAAGGTACATACCATAAAAAGAATATAAAGATATGAGAAATGAGTAAGCATCACTAAACAAATTCTTGGAATATGCTAGTAAAGACTAAGAATAATGAAAAATGGTAAGTTGAAATATGATTTAATTTTGTTTATAATTATAAAAATCTTTATAATGAAACCAGCTAATTTCTTTTTCACATCTACATAAAAAGTATATGAATAAAAGATGCATTCATTTTGGTTTTTTGAGGGTCATTTCTAAGTAGATAGAAATCTTTGATAAGGATCCTCCTCCTCATAAAATTGTAATAAAAAGTATTTTCTATTTGCTTAAAGATAACCCTTCAAAGCCCAAAACCAATTGCTCTACTTGTACGTTTTAAATTTGTATACTTTCCTCTTATAAAGGTGAAAAAGAAACAAGCATCACCTATAAAAGAAACACCACTATCTAGATCATCAAATTTCAACATAATTAAAAAGTCATCATTTTAACATAGTTCTTTTTGTTATATATATATGAGAAAAAATAATGAACACAAAAGTTTTTCCTACTTTCCACCAAATAGAATGCCTGCTCAAGTTGAACATTAACATATAATGGATAAGTCTTTGTCTTTTGTTTTTGTTGCTTATCAAATCCTATCGTTTTATTTATCTTTTATACGATCATTTGTTTCAACTGTAACAAATTTAGCTATATGGTAGAAATTCATTATGATAACAAAGAACATCATTTTTTACATAAAGAAGTTATATTTTCTACCAAAAAGGACGTTTGCTCAAGCTGTCCATTAAGGTGTAATGGATAAATCTGTCTTTTATTTGCATTGGCTATGCGATCCAATTGTTTTATTTATCTTTCATATGACAATTTGTTCCAACTGCAACAAATTTAGCTCTATGGTAGAAAATCATTTAAAGAACAACTTTTTTTATATAAAGAAGTTTAATTAAAAAGATTTCAATAATTGTAAACAAAATTTAATCTCTATTAATAATATGTTTCAACTTACCTTGTATCTTCATTATGCTTGTCTTTATTTACAGATTTTGAGAATTTAGTAGGCGACACTTGCTCATTTTCTGTCTTATTATGTTCTTTTTGTGATATGTTCTTTTATAATAATTAAACACCATTTTTATCAAAATCTTATGAGGAGGAGGATCCTAAATGGTTCTTTAACCCCAAAGTTTCTTCCGATTGCAAGAATATATGTCCACTGTAGCGAATAAAAGATAAAAAACTTGTTACCTATGTACACATCTAACTTTGTCGACTGGATTAGAAATACTTATATGTATGTGTGTGTATAAAGAATTGGTTTTAGATTGATGATTTTTTAATTTTGTTGGTGTATGATGATGCTAAATAAAGGCATTGCTTGTAACAGTGATGGTTATTTCTTTTTCACATCTGCACAAAAATATACGAATAAAAGATGCATTCATTTTGGATTCTTGAGGGCTATTTTTAAGTAGAAAGAAATCTTTGATAAGGAGGAAGATCCTAATCCATTGCAATAAGTGGTTTTTTAATCCTAAATGGTTTAGGATGGGTAGATCTTTACTTTTTAAGTATTTCTAAGCCATTTATTTTTTAAACCTAGGAAAAGAACCTTGTTACCTGTGTACACATCTAACTTCTTGGAATATAGTTTTATAACTAGGTGACATTCATATCCATAATAGCTAGTCCCATAACTAGTTCAACTTTTATATCCTAATGATCTCTTAAAACTATATATACATTTCGAACTAGATTCATAATAGCTAGTCCCATTCAACACCGCCTGATCTAGAAACATAAGCTAATAATAGAGGACTAAATGTAGAAAATGTATATTATACAAAAAAGCGAAGTCAAAAGAAATTAAGAAGAAAGATTGAAGAGAAAGATCAAAGCCAGAAATATAAGCTTTACAACGAGCATACATAGCATTTACATTGGAAGAACAAGGAGACTAGAAAATCGTTCTCCAATAAATGGATAATTAAGATTTTGTTTTCACACGTAGAGAGATTAAATCTCATAAAGAACTTAAAAAAGAATGAAAGGCTTGATAAAACATTTGATGAAAAATCTAACATCAAAAGGATAGGCAAGAAGATGATAGAAGAGCTCAAATCGCGATGGTGATTCATGTTAGATGAGTATGATAATCTATTGGTAAAGTTTTACTAATATTCTTTTGAACTCTTCCTCTACTTTGGACTTGGATTCATATGTATGTAGATTTGTATTAAAAAAAGAAAATTAATTAAATCTAGATGGCATATTTCGTTAGTGAATCTATATCATGCACACGTGAATGGTATATGTTTCAACACAATGCTAAATTGCACATGTAGTTGAATATCAAAACATTGCATGAACTTCTGATATATAAAACTTGAAAGTAGATATCCAACTTAACCTATGGTTTGGTTCACAAGATTAAAACTTGAATATAACATAATACGAAAAGAATAGGGAAAAGGTGAAAAATGAGTGAGAATCGCCTTACAAATTCTTGGAATCTGCTAACAAAGAACAAGAATAATGAAGATACTAATATAGTAAGTTGACACATACCAACGTTAAAGATTCAAGTTTGTTTATAATTATTAGAATCTTTTTAATAGAACTTCTTTATATCACAAACAACATTCTCTATAATCATAATGATTTTCTAACATAAAGCTAAATGTTTTGCATTTGGAAAAAATTGTCATATATAAGTTATATAAAAAGATAGAATCAGATGAGTCGTTCAAACAAAAGTGAAAGATTTATCAGTTATATGTCAATGGCCATCTCTGATAGACATTTATTTTGGTGGAAAGTAGGGTTGCAAACTACCAAATTTCGAAGACAAAATTAACAAGACAATTCTACTGATGTTTTAATCGGTACCATGGACGTATATTCTTGCAATCGGAAGCAACTTTGTGGTTAATTTGTGCATGTGTAAAGAATTGGTTTAGGATGGGTAGATCTTCACTTTTTACTCTTACGAGGAGGAGGATCCTAATCCAATCCAATAAGTGGTTCTTTAATCCTAAATGGTTTAGGATGGGTAGATCTTCACCTTTTAAGTATTTCTAAGCCATATATTTTTTAAACCAAGAAAAAAAACCTTGTTTCCTATGTACACATCTAACTTCTTGGAATATAGTTTTATAACTAGGTGACATTCATACCCATAATATCTAGTCCCATAACTAGTTCAAATTTTATATCCTAATGATCTCTTGAAATTATATGTACACTTAAATAAACTCATGATTGAACTAGATTCATAATAGCTAGTCCCATTCAACACTGCCTGATCTAGAACCATTAATAACACAGGATTGAATGTAGGAAATGTACATTATGCACAAAAACAAAGTCAAAGGAAATTAGAGAAGAAAGATTGAATAGAAATATCAAAGCTAGAAATATAAGCTTTACAATGAGGATACACAACATTTACATTGAAAGAACAAGGAGTCTAGAAAATCGTTCTCCAACAAATGGACAATCAAGATTCTATTTCCACACATAAAAAGATTAAAGCTCTTAAAGAACTTTAAAAAGAATGAAAGGCTTGATAAAACATTTGATGGAAAATCCAACATCAAAAGGGCAGGCAAGAAGATGATAGAAGAGCTCAAATCGTGATGGCGATTCGTGTTAGATAAGTATGATAATCTATGAGTAAAGTTTTGCCAATATTCTTTTGAATTGTTCCTATACCTTCGCTCTCTCTCTCTCTATATATATATATATATATGAAAAGTAATACATCAATGCATAATCTTGCATAAACGTCTCTACTGTTAGATCTTTGAGATTAAGAATAAAGATTAATTTGAAAGTATTGTTATAGTTTTGTATTTTGTATTTAATGCACCATGCACATTTAATACTAAGTAATTCAAATTAGTTGCTGATTTCAAAGATTGAATCATGAATTTTTTTTAGTAAAATCATGCAATTTAAACATTACACAACTATTACTCCCTCTCTTTATATATATATATATATATATACACACACACACATATATACACACACACACACACACATATATATATATATATATACATATACACAACAACAACAACAACTAAGCCTTTTCTCACACTAGACGGGGTCGGCTACATGAATTCTTTGTTTCTATAGAGCCCTATCATGTGTCATGTTAGCAATTAACTCATAATAAGCTAGATCATTCTTTATTGTTTCTTTCCAACACTTTTGTGGTCATCCTCGACCTCTTTTAAT
This sequence comes from Brasenia schreberi, assembly GCA_036023115.1. Lineage (NCBI taxonomy): Eukaryota > Viridiplantae > Streptophyta > Magnoliopsida > Nymphaeales > Cabombaceae > Brasenia > Brasenia schreberi. The sequence goes on from JAYKKT010000075.1 coordinate 23,014,543, forward strand.
AATTTACAAATTTAGTTTTTCATACCTTCTTACAAGTTCTTCTTTTGATCTTCTTTCTATATGTCCAAACCATCTTAAATGATATTCTCTAATTTTATCCTTATTGGTGCCACTCCTAATTTGTTTCTAACAACCTCATTATATATATGTGGTCTTTCTTGTATGACCATTCATCTATCTCAACATCTTCATTTCTGTCACATACATCTTTTGTACATGTTGATGATTAACTGCTCAATACTCAGAACCATAAAACATGGCTGGTCTAACTGTTGCTCTATACTATTTATCTTTTAACTTTAATGGTATCTTCTTATCACAAATAATACCTTAATCTCCTATCCATTTTAACCAACCATCATTAATTCTATGCATAATATCTCCATCCATTCTTCCAACACTATGAAAAATTGACCCTAGGTATTTAAAACTTTATTTTTGGGGATGTAATGTGTGCCAATTTTAATTTGCCCACTAACACAATGTCATCTACAAATAACATACAACAAGGTACTTCTTCTTGAATATGTTTTGTTAACTCATCAATCACCATTATAAATAAGTATGTACTTAAAGTTGATCCATGATGTAACCCAATATCAACTTCAAAGAAGTTTGTCATTCCTTCACGAGTCCTCACACATGTTTTTGCACCATCATGCTTGTCTCTTATAAGGTTAATGTATGTCAATGGAATACCTCTTTTTTCTGAGGTTCTCCAAAGAACCTCCCTCGATACCCTATCAAAAGCCTTTTCTAGATCAATAAATATCATTTGAAGGTCTTTCTTTTTTGCTCTAAAATATTTCATAAGACGTCTCAAAAGGTTCGCTTCAACACTAGATTTGCCTGGCATGAATCCAAATTGGTTCTCTGTTGTACTTGAGACTTGTCTTAACCTACATTGGATAATTCTTTCCCACAATTTCATAGTATGACTCATTAACTTGATTCCTTGATAATTTGATAATTTTGAATGTCTCCCTTGTTTTTATATATGGGTATAAGTGTACTCGCTCTCCATTCCTCGGACATCTTTTGGTTTCTCCATATTTCATTAAATAGTCTTGTGAGCCAAGTGATTCCTATTTCTCTTGGTCTTTTCCAAACTTCTATAGGAATATTGTCTGGTCCTACCATTTTATCACCCTTCATATGTGTAAGAGCCTATTTTACTTCATTCTTTTGAATACGTCAGTAGAAATTATGGTTTATATACTTTTTTGATTTGGCTAACTTTCCTAAGCTAATACTAACATCTTTATTTTCATTAAAAAACTTACAAAAATAGCTTTTCCATCTATTTTTTATATCATCATTTGCCACTAGAATTTTTTTATCATTGTCTTCGATGCATCTAACATAATTAAGATCTTTAATTTTTTTATCTCTAGCCATAGCTATCCTAAAAATATCTCTTTCACCCTCTTTTGAGTTGAGTTTTTTATATAAATCCTCCCAAATTTTAGCTTTTTCTTCACTAACGGCCTTTTTATCTTCATTTTGTGCTTTCTTATAAGCTTCTAAAGTTTCATTAGTTTTCTTAATATAATGTAATTTGTAACATGCTCTTTTTGCCTTGATTTTTTTTTGCACTACTTCACTCTACCACCAAGCTTCTTTTTATGCCGGTACAACTCCCTTACATACACCTAACACATTTTTCGCCACTTTCCTAATATATATAGCCATATTGTTCCACATACCACAAGGTGTACCAACATAATTCCATACATCTCCTTGATGGACTTTATTTTTAAATATATCTTCTTTCTCGCTTTTGAGGTTCCCCCATTTAGTTTGAATAGCTCGATGCACTCTTTTCTTCTTTGTCCATTTTTTTATTTGTAAATTCATAACTATAAGTCGATGTTGGGTGGTTAAGCTTTCTCCTAGAATTACCTTACAATTTTTACAATACGCTCTATCTTTTTTCCAACAAATAAAGTAATCAATTTGTGTTTGTGATAAGCCACTCTTATAAGTAATTAAATGTTTATCTTTTTTTTGAAGATTGTATTGACTATAAAGAGATCAAATGTCATAGCAAAATTTAAAATCTCCCTACCTTCCTCATTTATATCTCCAAAACCAAAGTTTTCATGAATACCTTGATATCCTAATGCCTTTTTACCGACATGTCCATTTAAGTCTCCTCCTAAACAAATCATCTCCCATTGTGAAATCTTTTGAATCACCTTATCTAACTCTTTCCAAACAGTTGTCTTTATGGTATCTTCTAGTCCTACTTGGGGTGTGTAAGCACAAACTATATTCAAAACCTCTGCCCTAATACTAATTTCAACGTCATGATTCGGTCACCATATCGTTGTATGTCTACTACACTATCTTTTAAATCTTTATTTATAAGAATCAATACGAATCTTATTATCTAGGACTAACTTCCTTACTCTCACATCCGTCCATATTGAAAATACGGAGACACTCTCTGTAAATTATTCACTACATTCGGGCAATAATGTAGCAGGACTAACTTCTTTACCCACACCCGTCTATGATGTGGGAACCCTCTCTGCAATTGATTCACTACATTCAGGCAAAAATGTAGTGGCTCTTGCTTACTTATCACTGCATTCGGGCTATGTAATGCTTCGCTAGGCGAGAACGCCCTAAAGCAATGCTCATAATTTGTGTAATGTATGGTATAAAAATCTAACAAAGTTTTACGTTGTCTGTTAAGAAGCCTAACACAATCCTCCTTCTTTATCCGGGCTTGGGACCAACAATGCAAGGGTGATCCCTTACATTGGCGGAGTTACACACACACACACACATATATATATATATATATATACATATATACATATATATAATACATAATTAGTTAGATTCGTGAGTATCATATTTAAGTATACAATTTCATTAAAATTTAAAATTATCCTTCTCTGTACTATGATTGCTTACTTGAGCGAATCATAACCATCTTGAAATACAAGTTCTTTAGCCGGTGTGAGCCCTAGCATGAAGACATGTTTCTTTCTTGTTTAGTGAAAACCACTTACATATATAAGTATAGTGACAAGCCGGGTTGAGCCGAGCTCAACTAGTTCGAGCCTTGGGTGGCCAATATGCCGATCCTTGGATTGGAGTCTGACCCAGTTTTGTTTGAGCTGATCTTAATTAGCCTCAGTAGCAAACGACTGGACCTGGCCAATTGAAAGCTCAAACAGTTGGCTCAGTGGGTTTTAGTGCCACATCTGGGTTAGTTGGCCTCCGACCAGTTTAACAGTGTAGAGGCAGTTTAGCCATAAATACACCGATTTACCACTTACAAACAAAAGCGGTCAATCATACTGAACCAAGACCCTTTTAATTTGGTTCAATTAGGTGAGAACGAGGTGATTATTCAATTGATTTCATTTAAAATTAAAAAATTATTAAGTTCATCGTTATATATTTAAGAAAATACAAAGTGTTTTGTGGACATGAAATAAAAATACACCACCTGAAATACAGGTATACCTCACTTTAAAGAATTCTTAAGTCTATTACTAATTTGTAAGATGAGTCAATTGAGCCAAAATAAAAAAATCTTTGTTTCTTGCTTGACTCGCGTCTGTGAAGAAGCCCAGACAAACTCTAGCCCAAAAGGAAACTCGGATTGAAATATGGTTTGTTCTTCGGCTAAATTCTCAGAAGTTGAAAGATGATTTTTTTCGTTTTTATTTGCAAAAGAATTGAAAGAAAAATGTTTATTTCTTTAATTTATATACCCTAACACAATTAAAATTTGAGTCTGTGCGTGTTTGTGTATGTGCACCGAGCGATCCACCATTGAATTCTCCCGGGTGGCTTGTTTTCGGCCACTGTCTTGGCGGACTCCTGGTCCAGTTTTACCCCACAGTACCGGTTGCGGAGGAGTTTCTTGCCACGTGGCGGAAACCAGAGAAGAAATCAACGATCACAATTCAAAAATCATTTCTTCTCCGGCGAAGGGGACGTCGTTCAGGAAGGGAGGCGCCTTCTCCCCTGAAACGCCACCATGAAGCGGCACGGTTTGATCCTTCAAATGCCAGGAACTCGACTTCCATCGGCCTCTTTCGCCTCACCCGGAGCAAAACAATTCTTTCAATCAAGACGACGAGCAACGAGCATCCACCGCCATGGTTTCCGACTACCAACTCAAAGTTTTCTACAGTAGCGAGCGGCGCCTTTTCACAAGGCTCGTGGCGAACTACGCAGTCGAACCCACACTAGCCGTTCTGACGATCTCTTTGGTTGTTCTTAGAGAGCGCCGGTCACCTCAGCGTGATTCATTTTGTACTGAAGATTGACGACAATGGGTTGTTCTTGTCTTTGGCCATTGAAGCACAAAGAATTCTCAGTTACTTGAGAGACCCATCCCCCGTCATCCCCATGAGCGTAGAATGGACCGCCAGGCTGTTGAGACGGGCGTTCTCGATTGAAGAGTTTGGCGAACGACGGTCGGAAATCATACCGTGGGTCAATGAGACCATCGTCAACAGCCTAAGCCACGCCCTTGAAGACTTGTACATGGTCCAGGCCCATGCAGTCGGTTACCTGACTGAAGTGGTGCCCTTAAGGCACGGGGAGCCGAAAACCAACTTGATCGGGAGCCGGCGCAGCACCGAGCTTTTCCCGCATGCAATAGGCTGCGCCTATCCTTGGACCGGCCTCGCCGGCGATCTTGTAAAGCCTTTTATTAAACCAAGTTTGTTTGGAATGCCTTTGAAAAAAGAGGAAATGCAGCAGTCGGACTCATTTAGAACGGCGGCCGGGCTCGAGCCAGGATCAGTCATGCCCAGAACAAGTAGGGTTGAGCCACTAGGCCAGCCGGTTCATAGCATGAACTTGGAGGGCTCGTCCAGCAGAGACTTGTTGTCCAAACCATGGTGCACTCGGCTTATACCATTGCTAGACATGAATGGGGAGCCGGTAGTTCATCGTCATCTATACAAGCGGCAATGCTTCCGGCCGGAGTCGTAAGGTTTGTTCCCTACCCGCATGAGGTTGTCGTCGATCCTTACCATGGCGGAGCGGTCGGCTTGATTCATCAAGTTCCATACCCTGTGGGTCAGGCTCAGCTTCCAAATGTGTCATCACCGTTTACAATGGTACCTGCTGGAGCATATGAACGTCGAGATATGGAGTCTTCCGATGCATCCGCCTGCTACAGCCCAGACCATTTTGATGAAGACTCTGATTCAGGGACAGACGGATCGAACTCGGAGGCGGTCAGCGATGGCCGCACCTTATTTGTGACCTTCTCTAGGGGGTACCCGCTAGAAGCTCAGGAGCTTAAAAACTATTTCACCAGGTTCGTATCATGATTTTCTCTCCTTGATCACACCATCTCAGTCTTTACTGTGTTTAATGAACTTCTTGGCACTCTTCCACACTTAAAGACCGAGCTATAGTGACAGTAGTTTTAGTGACATATGACCTTTTTGAATGCATAGTATAAGACCCACATAGCCACCTCTAGTGACATGTTCATGGTAAGGTTTGGTTCTACGCTAGGCTCAACCTCATATTGGAACCAATCTGATCTAGTCGGTTCCTCAATTTTGAGAACAAAACCATGCAAACCACTTTTGAAGTCGTAGAACTGAACGAAACTGTACCATTCGTACCGGTTTGTTTCAGTTTTGAACCATGGTTCATTACACTTTTAACGTGACAATAAATGACACTAGTAGTATAAATAATGCCATGCATAATACACATGACATATTAAACTTGCCACCATAGAAGATACGTTTGAGTTCTTTTATTTGTTCACTTTTAATAGTTCAGGTTTAACCTTCAAACTATGAACCAAACACACTCTTTAAACTAGGTCATGCATGCCTCTCAAACTAAGTATTCATGCCTTTTCTGTACATTTTGAGAAGATAAGTATCATTTATAAATTCAAAAGAGTGTTTGAAGAAAATATAAAGGACAACCCTCTTCTTTAATTGAAGCATCTCAACTGGGCACTTATGATATGAGGCACTAATTCTGAAAGATTGAAATTCTTTAAAAAAAATAAAACATTTTTTTTATGGTGGACGTTGGTTTCCTAGCACAACCCTCTCCTACTCTCTCTCTCTCTCTCACACACACACATTTTGTATAGTTAAGCGCTTTAATGCAAATTTTCTCCCTTTATCCTTTTGCATATTATGCGCGTCTGTCATGTATGTTGCATTACAGTGTTTGCACTTTGCACTATAAGCTAACGATTTGTGGAACCAATGCAGAGTCTATGGGGACGTGGTGGAAAGAGTGATGCTGCAAAGGACGAAGGGAACAAGGCCCCTGTTTGCAAAGCTGGTACTAACCACGCCGGAGGCCCTGGCGGCCGTCCTCAACGGCGAGAAGAAGGTGAAAATGGTTATCCAGGGAGGGGATGCCTGGGCTCGAGTGTACAAGCGAAAGAAGAAGAACCAGCAGCGCCAGGTCAGGAGGGAGTTTCCCCTCAGGCCATAGGCGGACCACACCCCTGTACCAACTCCCCCTGTTTGTCTTAGAGCGTCGGGTGGTGGCGGTGAATTGCACCTTTTTGAACCTAAATCGTTTATGGCGTCGTTTGGTTATTTGAATTGGTTTTGTCTGGGCCGATCAAGGAACCACTTTGTGTGGGAGAACTCATGGCTTTGGTTCGCTGATTGTTTGGGATTGTGACCAAAACATTTTCAATAATAACTGGGGCTGTTGGCATTTTAATTATTTTTTCTAGCTTTAAATGTGATGCATGAGAATATAGTTTTTTCTTTAGTGTATAATACGGTATTTAGGGATGAGCACAATTTGGCCAAATCCAATTTGGCAAACTGAACCGACTGAAGTTTTGGATTCGATTTTTTGGAGTGTTCGATTCATTTTTCTCTTTATATATATAGAGATATAGAGAGAAAGAGAAAGATAGAGAGAAATCGGATACTGCACACACACACACACACACACACACACACATATATATATATATATATATATAGAGAGAGAGAGAGAGAGAGAGATCGGATACTGCACACACACATACATACATACACACACACACACACACACACACACATATATATATATATATAGAGTGTGTGTGTGAGAGAGAGAGAGAGAGATCAGATACTGCATACTCATTTACTTTTTACTTTTTTAGGTCAAGAATACAGTAAGATTGTATTTTATATATTTTAATTTTATAATTTTTAAACACTCTCATAACTTGTATGAGAACTTTCTTAATCTAGTTCTTATACACACATATTCAATTAATTTGATTTGATTTAATTCAATTATTGAGTTGATTTAATTCAATTTTTAAACACTTTCTTAAACTCATGATCTTCAGCTTGTGAGTTGATCCCTAGCAAGATGAGCTATTGCTCGTCGTGCTTGCACTTAATTTTATAACAAAATAATTCACATAATTTAGTAAAACAAGTTTAGTTCTAGGTTCCTTTCACGTTGATGGGTTTGGGTTTACGTTACGTTGGGTTTGGTACAAAATCATCTCAGTTTCGATATGTTTGGTTATGGGTTTTATCGCATCTTGTTTGGTTAAGATCTGAATGGTTTAGGTCTAAAACTATGTATTTTCAAATTGGATCTGGATTTTATACCCTAACTCGAATCCCAGACAAACCAAACTGGCTTCAGTGGGATCTGGTTTTGGTAAGCTAAACCCACTTTCGTTCCTGGGGGAAGCTCTCTCCACACTCGTCATTTATGAGTAAGAAAGCCAACATCCATGTGGGAAACTTGATGAAACCAACACATGAGACAACGAGCCAAGCATGGCCGCCAGTTTAGGGTTTGTGTTCGTGTATTGTGGTCTTGGTGTGTCATTTCATGTCTGTGTTTGAAATACCAGAATTCAAACACGACCTGATTCTATTGTGTTACTTTGGAGAGGAAAGAAAGATGAACATTTTGGGTTGTGTACATATGAGGCGGTTGTCTTCTCAGCAATTCATGTATTGGGTTTCATTTGTTTCATGTCATTTCTTTTTCATAACAACAACAACAACTAAGCCTTTTCCCATACTAGATGGGGTTGGCTACATGAATTCTTTGTTTCCGCATAGCCCTATCATAATTTGTATAATCCATTATAAATAAGTTTGACAAAGTTTTACGCTGGCTATCATAAGCCTAACACAACCCTCTTCCTTTATTTGGACTTGGATTGGACATACAAAGGTGATTCCTTACATTTGGTCTTCATATAGAAAATAATTCAACTCGAACTTAGCCCAACTTTTTAATGTTATTTTGGGTAACTGCAGATATGGACTTTTTGAGTCCAGTCCGTATCAGGTTGTCGTGTTCGTCCATGATGTTGTCACCGGAAATTGCTCAATTTTTGAGAAATCGTTTCTCTTCAAATATAAGAGGTTTCCATACCACTAATGCAAAGAGACAAAAGGCCCCTGGGAACAGAATCTACATGACCCACATGGGATGGTAACAGAACTACACGCGTACATGTAATAATAGTTTCAAGAAAACATGATTATGTGTTTGATTCATGAGTTTGCTTCGATTTTTATGGGAGACAAGGTAGCCATGCTAGAAAGAAAGTGGTGTTTGTGTTTTTGCTTGCAACCCTTAGCTCAAGTTCTTGTGGACCACCTTTTCTTGGTACCAAAGTTTTTTACTATATTAATCCTATTGAACTACCGTTTCTTGCAAAGAAATGTGTTTTGCGTTTGATGAATAACGAAACTTAGAGTTGAAAGCACAAAAAATCAAGGTCCAATCCTCGTGAAATCTTGTAACAAACACACTTCTAAGAGCCATGGACGCCTAAAATATAATAAATTCTCCACACAACTTTTAATATGAGGGTACTTAGATCCCATCTTGATAACACTTAACTACTTTACACAGTAAATCCTTTGTATACAATTTTTGGGAGAAGAACCTAGAGAATTTGAACTCATTAAGGCCATAAGCTCTAATACTTAAATGCTTTATACAATAAAATTCGAACAAGCTGAGCTTAGAGAGAAATTATGATATTTAACATTGCCATCTTTTTTATCATTTTCTCCATTATAACAAAAAAAAAAATTAAAGAAGCATTGTCGACCCCCCACGCCCTTATGCCACTAATCATCGTCCGCTATGTCTGACCTCTTGAGATAAATTCCTGGCTCTGCCCCTACAAATATACCTACTGACATACGATCTAAAATCCATTTTTGTTGAATTTTGCCTGTCCAGAAATGCATTCAAAATCAAGAAAGTCAACAAAACCCAATTCTTTAAGAGACTTCCTTCAAATTTTCTTTTGAAATGGCAAGTGGAGCAAGGCAGGCCATTATCATACATATTACCTCAACCCGTACAAGTGATGAGTGATGGGAGACACGGGAGAATGTGGCCAAAAGAAAGCTGTATCATTATAACCCTATCCAACTTTCAAGGTATAAAAAGCGAAAAAAAAGATATGTAAGTTCTTCCCGCTCCTTCCTTCTGTTGTCCGTTTGTAAGTCCTTCGAAGAGCAGCTCGGAGGGGACTGTCTTTTACATAGACACAAAGCCTACTTCCTATTCTATCCTAGCCAAATGAAAATACATTGGTTTTGACTGTCATGGAAGTAGATGCCATTAATAATAAGAATCTCTCTCTACAACACCAAATAAGCCTTTTTCCATGACAGATGGAGTCGGTTACATGAATTCTTTATTTCCACAAAGCAGTATTATAATTTGTAGAATACATGATAGATAAATCTGACAAAGTTTTATGGTGAATATAAAAAGCCTAACACAACCCTCTTCTTTTATTCAAGCTTGATACCATCCATACAAGAATGATCATTATATGGCAAAGTTAAAGATTCTTTCTCTTTATATATATATATATATTGATGGGATCTTGTTGGCCATAATACTACTCACTTATGCTCTACTATTTCTAAGTCCTTCAAATAACAACTGAAGAATAATGTCTTTTATATGGAATAGGAGGCTCAAAGCCTACATATTATTATGTCCGACTATTTTTTTTTGCATAAATATAATATCATTGTCCTTTTTTTTACTTTAATTTTTTAAAATTATATTGGTTTCATAGAATTAGAGATGAGCATGGTTTTTTTATATATCCATATTTTCCAACTACCAATGTACCAAGTTATTGGTACATCACCTTCCCACCTAAACAAGTTAAAGAATCTCGGAGCCCACAAAGTGCGGCTTGTGTGCTGGCATGTGATATAACAGTGGCTTCTTTGGATTCTTCTTGTTGTGTTCCCCATAACTCATGACATGAGTAAATACATCCGAACCCAAAATCAACCAAGCCTATTTCAGCACTAATTGTGGTTAGCTATAGATAATTCTCGTGGACATGGTCCTTGATCTTGTGTAATTGGACAGTGCCTTATGTGTTTCATGAGTACATAATATCTTGGGAGGAAATCAAAAGGTACAATTGGACTTGCCAACTCTGGGTAAACTGGACCGTCGGTTCGGATTTGGCAGTTTCTCTTCGGCCAAAATCTAGAACCTAACCCAAACTTTCCCAATTGGGTTTTGGGTTTGAGTTTGGTTATGTACTGTTAGATTTGATATGAAAATGGTCCAGTTAAACAACCAAAAACTTTATTAATTTTATTATGATTAAGTACCACTCTCTCTATACAAGTCAATCACACTTCTTATCAAAACAAAAATTGAATCCTTTGTAAGTTGGAAACGGCGACTCTGGTTTCGAGCTGGAACTATTAGGTCCGAATCGTTGGGTATATGAGCAATATGGTTCCGGTTTTGGGTTGATTTCTTTTACAATTTCACTGTAACTAAATCATGAGCCCTTAGTTCTATTATAGTTTTGATTTCTGTTTCAAGTGGTTTGGGTGAGAGTTAACCCATCAAGCAGGGTCCAAACTTACCAAACCTAGCAACGTAAGATGCATTTTGGTTGGTTGCCTGTTGCTCATATTTTTAAGTTGTTCTTAAGGCTTAGTGTAATGTATTCAACTAGATGAGCCAATGTCAATCAAGCTGAGATGAGCTCTACGTGGCATGGTCTCATCCCTAAGCCGATTCGAGGGAGCTCAAATTGTTTGTATAAGTTGTTAAATAACAACAACTAATCCTTTTCTTATACTAGATGGGATCGGCTACATGGATTTTTTGTTTCCACATAGCCTTATTATAATTTGCAGAATTCATGGTAAAAAAGTCTCATAAAGTTTTACACTAGCTGTCAGAAGCCTAACGCAACCCTCTTCCTTTATTCGGGCTTGGGACCGGTCTTGAAATGGTGATCCTATGGGCGGAGTTATGTAAGTTGCTAAGCCGAGCCAAAATAATGTATGGCACTAGCTCAAACGTAAAACTAGCCACAGCTTATGGATTAGCAATTGTGTTTTAGAGTACTTTCAACATCAATTTCATGTTTCATGTTGTGTCATTTCATGTTACATTACAAATTGGTCTGGCTTGAATACGACTTGATCCTTTTGTGTTACTTTAGGCGGTTGATTGCACAGGTCATAATCAAACACAGGCCTCGATATGCAATAAAAAAACTGTTGTGTTACTTTAGGTGGTTGATTGTGAGGCATTGGACTCTAACTAGAACGTAGTAAAAAACCCAGAGGATTACGATCTTTTTTACCCGATTATGAGGTCCATTTGTGTCCATGCTCAAGCATGGACAGCTCGAACTAGAACTAGTTCTAGTTTTGTATTACCACCCAAAATTAAGTACCCACTTAGATAGAAACTGACTCAAACTTTTGAGGTCTTAGACATATAAGTTTTGCCTTTCATGTTTTATATTACATCTAATTTTGTGGGTCATGTTTATTTTGTGTCATTAAGCAAGTCAATTTAGACATGGCTGGTTCTTAACCTGTTCGATATTTCCAACGAAAACGAATCGGATTATGAACAAGTTAAACCCAGAACCATAATTGGGCCCAAAACCGAGGACCACCTGGTTCAATTCAGGTTTCACCTGTTATAAAACCAGAATCGGATACAAACCGGAATCAACAGTTCTAAACCACCGGTTTTGATATTTTTTAAAAATTTTCTTATGTTTTAAATTTTTTTAATAAAAATATTGATTCACACTCAAACTGAAACTACCCCAGAACTGAAACCGGAATTGGTCTTAGGCTGGTTCGGTTATAGATTCAGGTTCCAGGCTAATTGGAACTATCGGTTCCCGTTTACACGGAGCTGAACATGTCCAAGTCGATCCAAGCATACCCCTTCGTTGAACTTTATATGGATGATAAATGTTCGAGTCTGTGGACGTGTATTTCCTACTTTCTCACCGTTGTGCCTCCTCTAATCGGGTCAACCCAAATCCAAAGTCTCATACACAACCTGAACCCATATTAGGCAGGTCGGTTTTAAACCCGTATTGTGAAAATCCAACCTAATAAACAAAATCCGTACACGTTTTCCTTTATGATGGCGTTAAATTAATAACACCAGTTGGGCAACGGTTGAGATCTAATGATTTTTCCAGGACAAGTTACTGGCGTTCTGCAAGGCAGGTGGCAGAAGTCCAGCTCTACATCTCAAAGCCCACATTCAAGATGGACGGTGGAATAAGCGTTCTGAACGCCCACTTTTTTGTTGAACTCACGACCGCAAGTACTAGAGGCTGACAATCTCACTCATTATCCACGAAACATTTATCTGTCGATCCAGGAAATCGAACGGCTAGAACACCTTAGTAACCTATCCCATTGTCTACGGATCTGCTTATAAGGAAAGAGCGACTCAGAAGATAAGAAGACAGTGAAGTTCCCGTCGAGACACCGGAAATTTCGAACTTCCCTGGTCAAAATGTCGGCCATCGTTACAGGAATTCCCACCCAGTTTGCTGTCTCCACCTGCCGGAGCTCATCCATTCGCTTGCCCATTTCCTCATTCACCGGCCTGAGATGGAACCGGGCTCCGTCTGAAAACCCTGATGGTTCCTGCTGGCCAACACTGAGGGGTAGTGGTTCAGCGCCAAAACTCGTCGTGTATGCTGGAAAATCCAGCCCAATGCTGAAAGGACGGAACCTCCGGGTCGCGGTAATCGGCGGTGGCCCTGCCGGAGGGTCCGCGGCTGAGACCCTGGCGAAGAACGGCATAGAGACGTTCCTGATCGAGCGGAAGCTCGACAATGCGAAGCCGTGCGGTGGGGCCATCCCTCTCTGCATGATCGGCGAGTTCGATTTGCCCCTGGACATCATCGACCGGCGTGTGACGAAGATGAAGATGATATCACCGTCGAACGTCGCCGTAGACATCGGCCGGACGCTGAAGCCCCACGAGTACATCGGAATGGTCCGTCGGGAGGTGCTTGATTCGTTCCTTCGCGGCCGTGCGTCGGAAGCCGGCGCGACGGTGATCAACGGACTCTTCCTCGAGCTGGATCAGCCGCAATCCGGCGATGCGCCGTACGTCGTCCATTACAACCACTACGACGGCGGGGAAGGCGTCGGAACAAAGAAATCCATCGAGGTAGATGCTGTGATCGGTGCGGACGGAGCCAACAGCAGGGTTGCGAAGGCCATCGGTGCCGGGGACTATGAGTACGCCATCGCGTTCCAGGAGAGAATCCGGATCCCCGATGATAAAATGTCGTACTATGAGAACCTCGCCGAGATGTACGTCGGCGACGATGTCTCGCCGGACTTCTATGGCTGGGTGTTCCCTAAGTGCGACCACGTCGCCGTCGGCACCGGCACCGTCATCAACAAGAAGGATATCAAGAAATTCCAGGTACGATTACGATTCCATTTCCCGTGTTTGGCATCACAGGATGTTTCCCTTCTTTTGAAATTGGGAATCATTTTCTCTGATCCCTTTGCTAGCTAAGGTCAATATTTTTCGCTTGGATTTGTTCGTTTTAATTGGTGAATTATGCGGGGGTTATCAGCTCGCAACCCGGAACAGAGCCAAGGACAAGATCGAGGGAGGGAAGATCATCCGAGTCGAGGCGCACCCCATTCCGGAGCACCCGAGGCCGAGACGCGTCAAAGACCGGGTGGCGTTGGTTGGGGACGCGGCTGGATACGTGACCAAGTGCTCGGGCGAGGGCATCTACTTCGCGGCCAAGTCCGGCAGGATGTGTGCAGAGGCCATCGCCGAGGGGTCGATGAACGGGCGCAGGATGGTCAACGAGTCGGACCTCCGGCAGTACCTGCAGAAATGGGACCGGACCTACTGGCCGACCTATAAGGTGCTGGACATACTGCAGAAGGTGTTTTACCGTTCGAACCCGGCGAGGGAGGCCTTTGTGGAGATGTGCGCCGACGAGTACGTGCAGAAGATGACCTTCGACAGCTATCTCTACAAGATCGTCGTGCCCGGCAACCCGCTGGACGACATCAAGCTCGCCTTCAACACCATCGGCAGCCTGGTGAGGGCCAACGCGCTCAGGAAGGAGATGGCCAAGCTCAGGGTTTGAGTGCTTGCTGTTTTCTCTCCTCTCTGCAAAAGGTGATTGCGTGTGGTTTCAAAAGCGAATTTTCTAGTTAGTAAACCACTTAAAATGGGTGAGATTGATGCTCGCACGGCACTTGAAGCAGAAGAGTGGATTGTGTCAAGTAATAGTAGCTCAGTTTATTTGTGAGGCATGAATATGTTAATATTGAAATAGAAACTGCAGATCGATCTTCATAAAAGCCACGTACGGTTGTTTATGTTAGTATTGATCACATAATGCAGATGATGATCGAGTTTACCATCAACATTGACATGAGGGTCGATTCCATTTAAAGCATATAAATGTAACAGAGGATGAGTACCTTGATCACCACTGATCAATTGATGATATGGACCGTAATGATGATCAAATAATGTATAACATGGGAGGTTATGTGGTAACTTTCAGTTTTTTTTTTTCTCTCTCTCTCTCTATATATATTATATATAAATATAAATAAATAAATAAATAAATAAATAAATAAATAAATATATATATATATATATATATATATATATATATATATATATATAATGAGAGGTTGTCTACCTTCCTCTCTCTCTATATATAGGGCTCTTCTCGTGTCGAAAGAATTGACATCAGTAATGAAGGGTGGGTAACTATTTTGGGTTCAATTCGATAGCCTGGGAACTGAAGGAACCTACACAACACAAAGGTATCCTTTTGTTTTTCCTAAAGCAAAGCATCTTGTCATGCATTCAATTCAGTCACAAGATTTTACCTAAAATATGGTGGGCTGTCACATCTCTACACAAGAACTTTTGACGCTTAGACTAGGGAAAGTTTTCCCTGTATTAATTGCGGCAGTTGTTGCAATACCTTCTCAAAAATTGTAAGGGAAATCAATGTAACTAAGAACTCCAAGATTATGATCTCTCTCTCTCTCTCCAGTTTCTACCGCACCTCGACTGAATTGCTTCAGTTCTTTTTCTCTCAATCATCTGTCTGAAACAAGATCATGTTCTCTCTCTCCACTTTCTACCGCACCTCGACTGAATGCGTCATTTCTTTTTCTCTCAATCATCTGTACTATCTGTCTGAAACAATGGTGTGATGAGAGCATAGTTTTTGAGGAAATTGAGTGAGATAAGTTTGGCCATGAGAAGGACGAGAAGAATGATGCTGTCATACTGGTAAATGTTTCCACCTGGTTCCGGTTTTATGGACGTGGAACCGAAACTGAACAAGGTGGTCTCTATTTTCGGGTTCGGTTCCATGTACAGTTTAACTGATTTCGGTTTCAGCGAGTTCCTGGCTTAGTCTAGTTTCAGTTGGAACTGTTAAGGCTGGTTCCGAACCAGCTATGTCTATTTGAAAAGACCCTCTAAAATAGGGTTGCACAGGCATGAGCCTCGTTGGGGCTGTGTAGGCCCGTAGCCCCACACATTATAGCCATGCAAACCCCGAACATGGGGTAGCACAGGCACCAGCCGTCTATAGCACAAATGGAACCACAGTCCCGTGCCACTTTAGCGTGCAAGCTGCTGCCCTCGAGTTCCGCAGGACTGTAAAAAATGCCAAATGATGCATTTATGTGGACACTTTCGTGCCATGAAATATCATATACATATACTTACACACACATGTGTGCTGTATACCTATCTTTTATAACACGGCACTGTTCTTTTTCACTTTGGATCGAGGTCTACATTTGATTGCGAGGCAAGCTGGGCCAAGAGTTCTAGTTGTGTAGGCCCGGGCCTCTTGTACTCAAACACCTCCTTACTGTACATATCGGGGATTTCAAATCTTAGTACAGACCCTTTTTTTCAGAAATAACATATACCCGTCAACCGTTGATGGGTTTCTCTCTTATGAATTCCCATCGATAGTTTTGTTCATAAGCGTTTTTTAGATGAAACTCATTTTAAAAGCACACACTTTCTGTGAAAAAACTTTGTGGAGAAGTATTGATGGCCATCTAATACAAATGCCATCGATGCTTTTTGCAATGGACAATATCGAGCAATTGAATTCTCTATCGCTGTCTCTGTTGCAGTTCTCAAGATACCTGTTGAAGAGTCGTCGTTCTTCACTTCTGTCAGTTTTCCGTTAACATTCAACACCCACAAACTAATATCAACTGCTAATAGCTCCTAAATATCAGTCACTACCATTGGGTTTTCTGCAGAATCGCAATTTGCTGCAGATCGCTCTGAACTTTTTTTGGAACAGTCGCGAGTGTTTAAGGAAACTATTTCACTGTTGATAGTACCAGACCAATTCAAAGTTAAATTCTATATTAGAAATAGCCTCACACACAGTCTAAGGAGACCTTTTAGTAGTGAATGTTTTGGTATGGCTTCTTAAGTGAGAACTCCCGACAACTTCATATTGAGTCTTGGGCTTTGGGCATATACAAAGAGCACTTTTTTCATTCATACTCAAAAAGAGTCCTATATTATGAGTTAGGAGATATACACCTTGTTTTTGCTATCAATACAATCACTTTCCTATATTATGAGTTAGGAGATATACACATTTCTTTGCTATCAATACAATTACTTTGTTTTGTTTTACACTCTTTTCTTCTTTTGCTTTTTGCACATGTCTTTTGTTTCTAGTGAACCACTACAACCTCCTTAGCCCGAGATGACTCGGTGCTAGTTACAAGTACCGATTCTATTAAGTGATTACAATAATTAGGGCATGACAACTTTGGTATCCAAGCTAGTTGAGATTAGGAATGCACAACCCCGTATTACTAGCAAGAAAATAGCTCATCCTCATCAATATAAGAGACATTGACACTCATGGATACTAACCAACAACACTATTTGTCCTAGAAAGAAGAAGTCTAAAACCATACTAGTAGTCAATCCTACAAAAGCATCACAAGTGATTTTACCTCATGTTGGTGCACGACTCACTAAGATCGAAAAGTTAATAGTCATACTATATGTTGTAAGTGATCATACTATAGAGGGATTCAGTCGCTTGATAGGGGAGTCAAACTCTAAAACACAAGAACTCAAACATCAAATGGATGCTTGTTAGAATTCGTGCAATGTTGTGAACGATCATATGGAGCACTTATAATGGAGCCTCTAAGAGATTGAAACTATGTGTTAATCCGATTACAGAAGCTTGAGAATTGTTGCTCAACCTCTGGAGGGATAAGTTTTAGAGCAATTTCAAGTTGAGATGTTTCGATTAGAGGGAGTCAAGCATAGGTTGGTGAATGAGAATGAATACGAGAATGGTGGGAGAGTGGAACAACTCCGACACATCAAGGTTTGAGACTTAAAGGCATTCATTGATGGTCGAGATGCACATGTATTGAAGAACATTCTTTACCAGATGAAGCTTTATCTCAAGATCGAACAACTTGGGGATGAGGAGTTGAAACTCATAATGGTTGTCATGTTTATGAAATACAACATCATATTGTAGTAGCACTGTATGATGAAAGATACCGAGGTAGGGCAATCTTGTATCGACACTCGAGATGAGTTCAAGCATGTGATAAGAGTGTTGAAATTCGGAGTAGTATCACAGAAGATTAAAACAAGAAATCTGATTAATATTAAGGAAGAAACACGAGAGATTGAAGGAAAGGGGCGAACCTCCAATGGAGGATGCCCTCCCTCTTTCTCTCTCTTTTTTACACTCAATCTCTAATCCTAATACAACCTACCATCCCTTATATAAGGAGCTGTAAAACAAAAATTGACCAAAATACCCTTAGTACAGAAAATTACCAAAATGCCCCTAGTATTTCGGCAAGTACAATAATACCTACAAACATCAGAAATTATAAAACTAACACAAAGAACACTATCTTCAACACCCCTCTCAAGTTGGGAGTGAGATACTTCGAACTCCAAACTTGCCAAAAGTCTTCATATCAGATGTTTGTAGGCTGCAACACTCATTTTAGCAGTCCTCATGACTGCAAACTTCATAAGAATTTTCTAGTTCTCTTAAACATTTCTTCAAACACTTCATGTTCAGTAAAAAAGCTCTACCAATACACAGTCGAGTGACAAGATGTCAATCTTTCCATCGTAGGGAAGGCCCAAAAATGATTTCAGGAGCTCGAGCGAGATTGCACATATGAGCACAAAGTGCCTGTCTGAAAGCAGCTGCTTCCAAGATTAATAATCTTCACTTCAGACTTCCCATAGCTTTTGATGAGTATGTTCTCAGGCTTTATATCACAATGTATAATATCCAATCCATGCAGGAAGTCTAGAGTCTCTAGACACTGTTTAGCTATGGCCTGCAGACGAGGATGTGTAAAGTATGGATCTGCCCCATGCTCCTGATTAAATTTTTGAAACTCGTAGAGATTTTCCTTCAACAGTTCACAAACAATGAAAAGATGCTCCTGATGATAGAAATAATCATAAAGGTGCACTATATGATGCCTGTTAGCAGGGTCACATCTGTTGACCAACTTCAAAAAATTTAATCTCATCTAGACTCTGATCAAAATAATCCTTGCTATTTTTTTTTTATAATTTTCAAACCTGTATGTAGATCATGTGCTTGAATAGCATGGCTGAAAGCAACTGATCCAAGGTTATCAATCACATAATATCTCCCAACTATGACCGTATTTAAAGTTTATATCCTTATTCAATTCGAATCCAGTCCTATTTCTTCAATGTATAACTCTGAGCTCAAATATTCCATAGTCATCCCCAAAGTTTTCAGGCATTTGATTCTTCAAGAAAGTTTCCCTGAATTTTCACAACCTTCTATGCCTCTATCACCATCTGTTGCTTCTGCATCATCATATGCTTCTACTCGAAAAGGTTCATGAGACACTCTAATGTGTAAACTTGACCTTGGACTATTATCTCTGAAATTAACAATTTCCTCCAAGCTTCTAAGAGGTGACAACTTGGAGCCCACAATACTTTGTTGTGTTTCACATTCTTGAAAGATAAAAAAATGCCCCTTTCAGCATTAAAATAGTTCATTAATGAGTGTGCAGCAATACGAATAGTCCACTAACTTCAGTCACAAGCTACTTAATGTGCAATAAATGCCTTCCTATGCAACCACCAAGAATTAAAAAAAAACTCTCCTCTACCAATTCACCACAACCGCATGTATTAAGTGTGCAGCCACCATCCATAAATGCAATTCATATTTCAATAACTGCAGGCAGTTAAAGCAGCTCATAAACACTTTCGGCAGCTGCATATTAAATCTCTTCTTAGACTTTCTTTCAATAAATGTCATCGTGACTCATCAACACCCATTCTTTAAATGTAGTCACCTTTTCAATAAACGCAGCAAATCATTCCAATAACTGCCTTTAAACACCTTTCCTAAGCTCCTTCATTGTTTAAAGATTTTCTTGGGAATATGAGTACAACCACCATAGCTTGTTCACAACATTGAATTTTCTACACAATGTAATAAATGCAGCCACCTTATGTAATTGTTAAACTCATTAGCAAGCAATGAATTGCATTGGAAATTGTCTTGGCTATCAGTTGCCTTAAATATATTATGCTCTTTTGAAATAATGATCACTTCAAAGTTATAGAATTTCTCTAACAAACCAACAATTCCAATTGGAGCACTAAAAAATCAATGTTATTAACAGTAGCAGCAAATTCAACAGATAAATCCTTTTTCAAATACTTATAATCATCATAATCATCTTAATAACCCTAACCTTAGAATCATCTTCAACATTATCAATGCCTTCCAACTCGGCCAATTTAACAGTATCACTTTCTCCTCCAAAATCTTCATCTTCATCACTATTAACATCTTCAACCCCGGACACTTTATTTTCCATGTCATCATCATACTCAATGTCATCTTCGACAACCAGCTGTTTGGTTCCACCCCTAACATCGGAATCAGAAATTGGAGCTGTCTGCTTAAGATCAAGAACTGAGTGCTGCTTATCACGCCTTCGCTTTTTCTCACTAAAGTCATGCAATTTTGGAATTGGAAAGGCTGCATCTTCCACATTTGTGCAATCCAAAGCCATAACTTTGTCTCTTGTCACCTTGTTCTTAGTTGACTTGGAACTATCCCTTGGCAAAAATATCCCACAATTTATAATATATAGACTTACTTCTGTACCGTGCTTCACAAGGAGTTTCTCAAATAATGGCTTAATTAGTGAACCACAAGCAGCAAAAAACTGTCATAGCATCTTCATCTACGTTGCTCTTCATTTTGGCAGCAATTATAACAGGACCATCAACCATGTGGCCTTTCAAAGCAAAATTTTCATGGGCCGAAGATGATACTATAATCTTTGTAGGCTTCCTACTCTGTAGTTCATCAATATCCTTTCCACACCATAACCAACAGACTCCCATTTCACAAATCGCCAACACTGATAAGCCACCATAACTATTACACTTAACATCCACGTAGACTGCAATATGCTCCATTGGGAAAATGCAACAGGCAACCTTTTGTTTAGAACCATCAGCCTTCCAAAGTGCCACATAACGCTCTATTGGAAGAATGTTCCAGCAATACGTTCAGCATCACTCCGTGCACAGCCAACCGACCTCCTTCTTCGATTGCCAGCCACCTTTACTACTCAACATCCATGTTTGCATTGTCTATGGCTCTGATACCATGTTGAAATTGAGAATAGCAACGTAAAAGATTAAAACAAGAAATCTGATTAATATTAAGGAGGAAACACGTGATATTGAAGGAAATGGGCAAACCTCCAATGGAGCCCCCCCTCTTTCCCTCTCTTTCTTACACTCAATCTCTAATCCTAATACAACCTACCAGCCCTTATATAAAGAGCTGTAAAATAAAAATTGATCCAAATACTCTTAGTATAGAAAATTACCAAAGTACCCCTAGTATTTTGGGAAAGTACAATAATACCTAAAAACATCATAAATTATAAAACTAACACAAAGAACACTATATTCAACAAAGAGATCACTTCCTCTTCTAGAATACTAAGATCATTGTATAGAGGAAACTTAACGGCTTGAGGCAAAGTGGATTGTTGGAAGAATATATTAAGGTATTCCAAACCTTGACGTTGAGTATCTACACTATGACCCCAAAGGATAGATTGTTAAGTTTCTCAATGACTTACATTCCTCAACAAACTTGGAGGTTAATAAGGTGAACCCACGTACCCTTTTAGTGCTACAACAGCAAAAAAATATTTTCCTAGTAATCATTAGTCTAGTAATCTAAAGAAAACTAGAAATAATACTAAAAGATAAAATGATGATAAGACATAAACTTAGTAGGATAAACGGAATGGCACCACAACTAAATATCCAATGCATAAGGACCAGAAAAGAACCATGATCATTAAAAAGCCACGAAGAGTGTTGGTATTGTGATGGTCAACACTACTTCAAGAGAATGAGGCGAAAAAAGGTATACTTTGTACACACTAATACAAGACATGAAGAGATTCACATTGGTGCATTGAAATGACTAAATGCACTTAACATGGGAGCATGAGTACATGAGTTTGGGGATAAGTTTCTTATGTACCTAGTGGTGACCCTCAATGTCATGAACACCAATGAGATTGATATTGGTGCTAATCATAACTTTATGAGCCCATAAGAAACTAATCTCTGGGTGTGGAAAGAAATAGCAACATGAAGGCTGTGAAGTCATAGTTCTAACTCATCTTTAAAGAGACAATTGCTATATCGATTCAAGCGATAAGTTGGTGAGGGGAAACCCACTTTAGAGTTGCACCATTAAAAAAGTACCAGGTGATATTGAACATAGAGTTCTTGAGGCAAAGCTACACGAAGGTACGTCTAACTTCAAACTTTGTGTTCTTCTGGAATGACAATCAACTATATATTGTTTGTATGGTACCTTCAGATGATGATTAAGTTTAAAAGGTGTCAACACTTTGTCTATAAGATAGTAAGAAGTAGGGGTTTGAGGTAGACCATTAGGATAGGTGCACTAGTGGGCATTCTGGGAGGATACCTAGTACATTTGACAATATTGTGAAAGGGTGACTCAACCATGCTGTTGGCAAGGCCAAATAGTGAAAAATGTAAGGTAAGTTGGATAGGAGCAAACAACTTAAAGGGTAACTCGAGCCACAATAAAGGGTTTATGCTCCATACTCCGATATGTCAACCGTACACAATATCTGTGCTAATCAATAGGAACAATATGATATTGCCCAACTGCTTCACGTAAAGGTAGAGACATGAAAAGTGAACATAATGAAAGTGGTGTTATGGCCTCATCGTTAGGCAATACATAATGATCGTTAAAAAAGAAAAAAGATGACAATCCTCGACTAGTCATCATGAGAGCAAAGAATCATACATTCATATTAGAGTCCATCTATGATCGATTACATTCTGTTTTCCATTGAGTGAAACTAATACTTATCGTGCGAACATGTTAACGTGAGCTGCAGAAGATAGAGGCATGTTAGGTAGAAGAGTGGATCACATTTCAAGCTCCAAGAGATATACAAGAGCTTCACTAAGAAGCTTGTCTAGTGCGTCATGCATGCCCAATTTGGGGGCCTCCTTTGACCGACAGTTTCAATTATTGCAGATCCACTTTATCCATTCAGTTGTGGCCTTCAGCCCTGGAGATGTTTATAGATAAGGACAATAAGGCTTCTTTTTGCTGAGACTAAGCAAAAGGTACGTGACAGCACTAAACTTCATTTTTTTACTCGACAGTATAATCTATAATTTCTCATTCGTGATGGTTGAAAGATGCTTCTATCTACCAACACCTTGAGATGGCATCGCCAAAACGTTAATCGCGGCGCTCGAGTCTGAATTCTGCAGACGAGGGTCAACCGCGAAAGATGCTTGCACAGGGAGAATGACAGAAACAGGAGGCAGCACTTATAGTCCCTACGGTTTCATATTTCTTTTTTCTGCCTCTCGGAACACAAACCTTCTACTAATAGCAACTAGTTCCATTTCTTTGAATTGGATTATCTTCGTTTTGCAGTAGTGAGGATTGCAGAGTTATATGGTTGTAATCTGAGATGCCCGAACTTGCTCGCAGTTGGCTGCTCATTACCGTGTTCCTAATCCCGCCAGGCCACTGCCGCAGATGGCGCCTCTTGAGCATCTTCTTCAACCCTTTGTGGCTGATAGTCTGCCGAGCATTCTTCTGGCTGAGAACAGTAGGGAAATGGGTTATAATGATTGTTGTTATGCCTTTCAAGTTTGCATCTTTCTTGTTTGGGGTCATCTTCAGGGTTAATGTATCAGTTTGGCCAGAGGAGCCGATCGACTCCGAAGGTTCTTTCGACGACGATGAGTGGTATAGCATTTTTGAAACCTTACCATTCACCAGTGGAGATGTAGGAACCCATGTCCAGAAGATGATTGAATTTGTTGGTGCTGAAGGTCGAGCAAATAATGATTCTGCTACTGTCGAACCAGTTCAGTTGTTTATGAATGAAACTGTAAGCACAGAAGAAGATCAAGCTACAAAGGCATTCAAAGAGGAAGAGGATGAAAGTTCTATCCGCAACGGTATGCCAATCGACGAACAAAACTTTGAGACCATAAATTTCAGCCCCGACAGAGAAGCATCATTTAAAGTGGATGTCTCTGGTTTACATGGAGGATTAGGAGTACAAGACGAAAGAGAAGAGGTTGATGGATTTTACCAAGAGTACAGGGAAAGAATGGCGTGTTTCGATCGCCACAACTTCGAAAGGGCTAATGAATTAAGTAGGCATATATACTGATTCTTTTGCCTAATATCTTTACTACTTTTCTATGCTTTGACGTCTCACATAAATATCTATTAATTCAAATTTCCAGGAGCCATTTTGACAAGAATACTGGAAGATTCAAGTTTCCCCTTGAAATTTGCCTCCGTTATCTCAATTCTGGCGGAGACTTCTACAGGAAGGACTGTTCATACAAGGAAAATCATTAAAAGCATTGAGGCAGAGTTTGAGACATTTTATGTGGGTCAGTCCTGCTTATGTTGGGATGTTCTGGGGTACCAATACATGAAGATTCAAGAGATGGCATCCTACGATCCTCCGATTGGATTGCATTATGATAAACTGGCCGATGATTTCCAATACTTCAGGACTCTGCTTGTGAGATTTATGGAAGATGAACGTGCCGGAGGGGAGAGGTTCTGGAACTATGCTCAAGGCAGGCTTGCATCCAAAAACTTGCTAATGGTTCCCTCTCTCGCAGGTACTATCTTTACTCGTGCTTTGTTAGGGATATACTCCAATATCAGATCATTTTTGCCCAAGTTACTTAGAAACAATCTTTTACAGAAACCAAATTATAGTGGCTGCTTTTGGGTTTAATGGCTGCTTTTCAAACTCAAGTCTACTGTACTGTGAAGAATTGCGGGTTTTCAAATCCCAGATGAAAAGGGTTAGGCAGCCAATTGCCACTATGAAACTTTCCAGTTGATTTTCCTGGTGCTTATGAGTATCAAGACGTTGTTCTTGCACTTTTGAATCAGTACACCAGTAGACTCGAGCTAGATTTAACTGACATAAGAATTCATGTAGGTTGCCCCATATTATATACAGAAAGGCTTGCCTGGTTTGATTGCTAACCTTAGTTGCTTCATCTCTGTAAATTTTCTTTAAGTGTAGGCTCTGATCATCATAAAGCTGAGGAAACTAGAAGTGGTAGCATTGAGCCCAGCAAACTCTTGAAGATTGTAGACGAGTCCATAAAGACATTTCATATTTTCCTCACAAAGGATGACAAGAAACGTGCACAGCAACACAGAAAATGCCTGCTTTGGAATGTCTCACAAGTAGAGGATGCCAATGACATAGAACTTCTGTCAGTCATCCAAAGGACATTTCAAAAGGTACCCAGGAATCTAACACTTCTTTTTTTTCAATTTTCTTGATGAAAAGTTCCGTGCATTTTGAACTGCTGTAACAACCAGTGTAAAACTCGGGCCTATTTTGCGCACTGTTTCTCTTCGTTCAGTGGCCGATATGGAAGATGAACACTTGATTGCTTGTCTAGCTGACAAAGGCCATTATCACTATGCTAACCTCCATTGCATCCTTCTTACCATACTCCAAGAAAAAAACTGATGAAACCAATGTTACTGATATTGATCTATATCTTATTTGTGGTGTGATATATTGGAGGATATCATTGATTGTTACAGTTCTTTGACATTTTTAAAGATACTTCTAAAGTAATCTTGTCTTCGTTAAACAAAGAAATAGTTTTTTACTGTATTTATACTGTCATGGAGCTTGCTTAAGAATAAGAAAGAGGAATGTCATCATAACGTCTAACATTAAGTGGAAGGTAGCAGTAGGGTGGTTAGTATGCAAGTGCCCTAACTTACATCAATCCTACTTAGATACGTACAATATTGAGTGAAAAATGTGTTTCTGATATGGAATTTCTATTTTCATACTTATTGCAGAAGGAAGCATCCATAATGAATTTAAGAACAGAGAAAAAATCATGGTTGTTGAAGAGGAAAAGGAGCTACAAACCAGATGAGACTGACAGAGTTCAGTACTTGTTCTGCTTGATCGACCTGGAACTTGTTTCCAGAGTTCTTAACATGTCCATAGTTTCAACTCAGCAATTGCATTGGTGTCAAGACAAACTAACAAACATTCGGCTTGAAGGTGGTCGGCTCGAAAGAGGCAGCTCAGTGCACCTTTTCCCATCTTCTTGAATCTTGAACTGTAATTCCTTCCAGTATTTAGATTTTGCTCAGTTGCATAGGTGAAAAGTCCACTGTTCTACCATTGGTTATGTATTATACCTTACCAGTAGACAAATCGAAAAGCTTTTTTAGCATGGGGTGAATAGCCACCGTTTTACTGTTTCTTTATTTTCGAAGTTTGGATGGAAGAAACGCCTCAACTAGCTCAATATGGTAAGATAGTGCTTCCTATGGAAAGTCAAACGCTCTGAAGAAAAAGGTTAACTAAAGGTCACCTTCCTTGATGTTAGAGTGCAGTATCACGAGCAGTCACGCTGATCTAGAAATTTTTTCGGAGTGAAAATTACGTGTATTTGGGTAAATGCATATTTGTATTTGAGGTCTACAAAACACTTTTATTTTTCTATATACAACAACGGAAATTTCTTTTCAAATTCCCAGAGGGTACACGTCTGACCTCGCTCTATAGTAAGTCTGTGGTTGCCCATCAGGCTTCTTGACTTTCTTTCCTTTTTTGTTTTTGGCACAATCAAGAGGTGGAAAACAATAGATGCACATCTACAAAGTACTTTATTTGGAAAACAATGGATCGTCTACAAAGTACTTATGTAAAGAATTTTTTTGATGCACGTCTACAAACTACTTGTATTTATGTAAAGATTTTTTTCAGTTGCCCATCACGCTTCGTGACATTTTTTTTTTATTTTGTATAAAGTCGAAAACAATGGATGTGCACTAGATATCGAACTCATCAACTTATGATTTGTGCTTGACTTGGTCATTCTTTGGTACAGTTTGTGCGTTAAATATGGTTGAGCGTGAGAACGCAACGTCATCATGATAGGTGAGCTTTATACATATTTATACATAAAATTATGCACAACTGAATATGGAAGTCATTAATGCGTTGCCCAAGCACATTTCATTTAGATTTATAAATAAAAAATAATTTAAAAATGCAAGTAGTGTTATCTTACAAATTGGTGGAGTTTCAAAATACTGAGGCTAAGTCTTCAAGTCATTCAGGAGTTTAATCGAGTTTGGTAGAAAATGAGGAAGGTAAGCTCATTCATGAGCTCGCAGAGCTTGAAAATGAAAACAGGCTCCCCAATAACTCAACCCCAGCTTCAGCTTGGAGATGGAATCTCTGCGACCGAGCTTGCACTCGATTTCCAAGCTTGCCTATACTCAGCTCGGCTTGGCTCAGGAGTGAGAGCATCATTTATTGTGGGTGAGGGCTTGTCTATGCTCTGGCATGGTTGCTGCTTGTGGGGAGTTCGACTCTCAAAGGGTGCATGTGTGTGGGGCATATGTTAACCTTATGCCTCATGGTGTATTTCACGTTTATAAAACATTTGTATTTCCTTATATACAATGACAGTCTCAAAATTGTTAAGATTTTGGGCATGCCTCACCTTGTCCTAAAGTAGGTCCACAACTGCCCACCACCATTCACCAAATGAGAATTCTTATCTACTAGGCCACACAACACCTACCGTACTGTGTTGAAAGCAGGTTGCAGACAGAATTGCCTACTGTTTACTCTCTAATTATTTCATAATTAATACTGTTTTTACTAATTATTCCATCTTAAATACAAAATTCACGCCGTCACCATCATGGTTATTTGCCCTTATCTCATAAGAAGGCACTCGTCATCTTAAGCAAGACATAATTTGACATTACCTTCTCTTGTTACATATTTAATAAGCAGTGCCATTGCATCATGCACAATCAGTTCAACGCAGCCTATGGTCAGGGTTCACCTTTTATAATCAATATAAAAAATTTGGAAGATATATCCAGATAATATTTTTAATATAAGTGTATTGGATCGTATGAGAACTCCAAAGTTAAACATGCGCAAGTGAAAATATAAAACTAAGACATATATTATAGTCCAAAGTTAAACATGCGTAGGTGAAAATATAAAACTAAGACATATATTATAGCCCAAAGTTAAGCATGCGTAGGTGAAAATATAGAATTAGGACATATATTACCTCCAAGGAGATCCTTGCTCTACGCCCAACTTCACTACTTAGTGTGGAAAAAGACTTGGTGAAGATTAAGATATCATGGGAAAGAGAGTTAATTAAGGTTAAGATATGGCTGTGTCCAACCTAGACATGAGTTTCTCTGTCTGGGTTTAGTCGTCCTCTTTGTCGCTTTCATCTTCGACGAGTCCTGGCTCGATGTGCTTGACCCGTTTCTCCATATGGTTCCAGTTTATGAATGCCTTCTTCAAGGGATGCCCTCTCTCTTCTTCCCCTCACCGTCGAGTCTTCTCTTGATTTTTTGCACTTAGTTAGACTAGACCATCCGTATTTGCAATAGTCAAGGCCAGTACAACTAGAAAAGTTGCACAAAATAAATATTAATTTTGGTATAGGTCACTGATCAGCCGGTTCATCTTATAGGTCCCTGTTTTCTAAGGATTGAGAGATGTAAGCCAAAAGATTTATTCTGTGTATACAATATATATATACATGTATATGTATATTATATATGTAGTAAATTCAAATAAATCTCAATCAAATATTTTTATTGATAAATGGTTGAGATTTGAAATTTAAAACACAAAAGCACACGTAAATTAAGTGTACCTTAAAAAAAGTATACATGTACTTTATAAATTCAAATCTCAACAATCTATCACTAAAGATAGATCATTAAGATTTATTTGGATCTACGGTGTCTCGTGCATGGTGCGGTTTGCATGATTCTACCAATCCGTCCTCCTCCTCCACTACCCCATACTATTCTTCTACTCTCTAAAACAGTCTTTCATCCATCAAAACCATCATCATTGCTACCAAAATCACCTATATATATATATATAAGTTTTTTTAAGTAGTTTTGTTATTGAGGGCCGCTAATAGTTGTCAAACTATACAAATCCCTCGATTGAACGTCATGCTCAATTGAGTGGAGACTACTCCCTATATATATAATGGCTTTTGTTTCATAAGAATAATAATTTATGTAGTGACGACTTAGGTGCAAATTTTATCTTTCAATGGCATGAGAGTGACAACTTGACCTCGTGATGTCGTCCATCAATTTTTTTTTGCAAGACATACCCCTCTTGGAAGCTGTTGACTAATTGGTATTTGGTTCTTTTCTAATGTTAATATCTACGGCAGAAAATTAAGAACGATCCTCTTCACTCGTTGGATCAAGGTGGGGGAAAAAGTCAACAATAGAATTAAAAGCACTTGAATATATGATTTAAATTTCTTTGAATTTTCTTGCACGCCAAGGAATTCTTTAATTAACAAACTACCAAATCTTACCAAAATCAAGCTTATTCCATGCTAAGCGGGATTAATTACATGAATTCCTGTATCGATTGTGTCCTATCAGTATTTAACTCCAAAAATAAGTTCATATTTTATTCATTAAACTAAACCCTCTACTAAGTGGGTTGGCTGCATGGATACACGATCGACGAGTAAATATATTGACTGATAGTGTTTACCATCCAGTTTCTCACACATCGACCTTTACTTTATCATAGAAATGCAAGCGAGCTCAGAATCTCTCGAGTTACTCGGGCTCGGCTCAAGAAACCTCAACGTTGAGTCGAGCTCAAGTGATCTTAAGTGAGCTAAAACTCACCAATACTCAGCTTATGCAGCTCACATGCCTAATCAAGCTCTATTATTAAAATACAAAATTATTCATATTTCAAAAGCCATATGTATTTGGGTCGACCAATCCTTATTTGAGCTAATTCACAAACTCAATCATGCTTGATCTGATTCAGGCTCACTGAGCTCAATTGAGCCAATCTTTGTCGCACTAAGCTCAAACGAGCCTAGCAAGTGAAGATTGAGTTCTTCGAACAGCTCAAGCTTAAACTCTAGACAGAAGACGGGAGTTAATTCGATCTTGAGCCAAGTGTTTTCTTGGCGAGTGATCGGGTCGAGCTTGCTTATACTCACGCTCGACTTGGCTCAATTACACTCCCACTTAGCAGTATAAATCTGCTTTGGTATATTTTGGGTGTCACATTTGGATGCTTGATGATGATTCAAGTTCTCTAAAGAACTTTAGCAACTGGTTCGATGTGTCACTCTTAAGGGAAACCAGAAGGACTTGAATGGAAGAACAAAACCCAGTTTATGGAGATAAGGCTAGACCGGAAACTAAATTGAATTTGAAATAACATGAATCGGCTAACCCTTTACAGCACATTTTAGTATCATATTCAATACTTAGTTCTTTCTACTCTTCCCACTACGAGAGAACTAATGGTCACACTTTTCCTCTGGTTGGGATCTTGAATTTTAGGCCTTTAAACGCTTTAATGCATACGTGTGTTTGAGACATGGCAAGAAAATTTCCAGAGATATATCAGATAAATGCAAAAGAAGGTTTTTTTTAGTAAGGTTTCCAGTAACGCTTTAATGCAATAGAGATATATTGATATGCTAAATCTCCATGTGCCTGATTGACGTCCAAAAGATTAGACTTGAAATGTCTTTCATACCCGTTCTCAAATTGGTAGATATGATAGGAGATGAGAATTGTGGGTATCGAGTCATCAGAGAGATTGTAAGGAACTATTAGAAGAACCCTTACAAATAAGTATACATGTATTGCATGAAACAAGGGACTATTAAGGAACCCTTCAAAACAAGAGATAGAAGCAGGTACTCATAATCCCATTGTACAAGATGAACAATGATACCTATCACAAATTAATAAGAGAGGTTGAGCAAAGATGTGAATCTAAAAGAACCAAAGAGACAAAACCCCAAGTCACTTATAAGGATGCGGGATTGACTAGAAGTGCAATGTTTTGTCTCTATCCACTAGAACAACACTGACTAGGTGTACTTTACGGTTCCACCCGAAACAGACCTTTGCAATCCACTTTCCATAATGGTGACTAACCAAAACCGGTATAGCTCTAGTACAAAATTCTCACTCTTAGCCACCATGATATTTCCAATAACATCTAAGAGAGACCTTTTGCTAGGAGTGTTGATTCTAATACTGATTTCATGAGAAAAGAGTTATTGTTGCAATACATAGTATAGATCAATGTCACACTGATACCTCTAGGTGGAGTGTCGGTGTCGACACGGGTGTGACACTGACACAGTGTCGATGCAGCACCGACACGGTATCGTGTATTGTCGACACGGTCAACATGTTGACCTAATTTTTTGGGTGCGGTCAACGTGTCCGAGGTCTTGTTCATCTAGTTTTTAGGTCATTTTTAAGCCTTCTCACGCTCATTTCTCGGGCTATTTTCTCTCTACCTTCTCTCACGTTGTTGCGTCGCTGCTACCCCTCGGCCCTCAATCTCTCCCTTCTCTCACGTTGTTGTGCTGCTGCTGCCCCTTGGCCCTCACTCTCTCCCTTCTCTCATGTTGTTGCGCCACTACTGCCCCTCGACCCTCACTCTCTCCCTTCTGGTCAAACAACAACAATTGTTTTACGTGGTGGAGCAGATAAGGTATTCTCCCATCCACTTTAAGTAACTTACTTGATATAAGGAAGTAGGCACTAGAGTCTCATAGGGCTGGTTGAGTGTGATCACTCTTAGTGTGATCACTCCCTGAACACCTAGTTTCTTTAAGAGAGGAACATCCTTTGAAAATGGAACAACACCTAACAACACGAACTGAAAATTGAAATGTTAGGAAGAGAGAGCAACCAGATGCATCGTAATAACCTAACCTTATAAAGGCATAGTTACCCAGATTATGCGATTCAAAGACAATATAGAGAGCTTATCAAAACTAAATCTTTTCATTTCACATTCTCCTTTAATCAACAACTTGTATAAAGACAGAAAAACAGTAATTCTATTTTAACAAAAATAACACTGTTTCAGGAAAGCCTATCAAACAATCAAACTTTTCAAGTACATACTCTCTTTTTTCAACTAAATTGTTTCTAAGACTGTATCAACCAAAATATCAAGATTAGAGAAAAAAAGCATATTATATAATTCCTAAAACGATGTGGAACATTGAGGTGGACATAAATTACGAACACTGAGTATCAGTTATAGTGGTAAATAGTGAGCAAAACAATATGAGTTTCAAGAAGTAAAGATGGACAAGGTAAAAAATTGCTTCATATTTTGATTATCATATCAATGTAGCATTTTGATTGTCAAACATTTAGATTTATATCCTTTGTTCACTTGCACATTATAAGTTTAGACTCTTTAGAGTTTCCAGCACAATACAGTAATCCATTTGCTATTTCCTGTTGAATTTTTTTATCCATTCTCTATGAGCATGATATATTCTTCAAAAATTGTTAATTAACTGACTCCATCTCCTATTTGTTGTTTTTGATATTTTGTTTTTCAATTAGATTGTGAAATTGTAAATTGAGTTGATCTTAAAAATGATTGACAATAAAAAAGGAAAAGGAGTATCAATTGGTATTGGCCCTATTGGGAGTTCTGGTGGAAGTGTTCCTTCAAGTTTATGATCAACAACAAAAGTTATAAAACCTTCAATTTCAACACCTCGTGAAGATGCACCATTGTGGATGTACGTACAAAGGGGAGAATCATACGAAAATGGTGGAGGTAAAACACATTTTATGTGTAAATTTTGCAACATTAGTTTTAGAAGATTGTTTACCAAAGTAAAGGCACATATTTTAAAATTATCAAAACATGGTATAAAAGCATGCCCAAATGTGGATAAGGATTTATAAAGACAATTAATGAAAAAGCAAGATGAGTATGAAAAGAAGAATGAAAGGAACAAATATTCCATTATTTGGTGGATACAAAGAAGATGCAAAAAAAAGAAGAAGGTTAATGAAAAGTGAGTTTAAAGGTTCTAAAGGAGGAGCAATTGAAAAATCATTTAATGTAGTTGGAAGGGAGGAGATGGATAGAAAGGTTGGAAGAATTTTCTTTTCAAGTTCACTTCTTTTTAATGTAGCAAGAAATCCATATTAGAAAAATTTTGTTACTTCATTGGCTAATTGTAATTTACATGGTTATGTTCCTCAAAGTTCGAAAAAATTTTGAACCATAATTTTTAAAGAAGAAAAAGCCAATATTGAAAAACTTTTAGAACATAAGAAGTTTTCATGGAAAACTAATGGTGTTTCTATTGTTTCTGATGGATTGAGTGATATTTAAAGGCGTCCACTCATTAATTTCATTGCTTATTCAATTAGTGGACCAATATTTTTAAAGTCTTTTAATGCATCTAGAGAAATTATAACTTCAAGCTACTTGAAAGATTTATTTGTAGAAGTTATTAAGAGTATTGGACAAGATAATGCTGTACAAATAATCACTGATAATACAACTAATTGTAAAAGTTGAGGGTTAAGTTTGCAAGGTGATTATCCATATATTTTTTGGACACCTTGTGTAGCTCATAGTTTAAATTTGACTCTTTCTCATATATGTAAGCCATCAGAAGATAAAGATAATTTTCGTGCATATGAATTATGTTCATAGATTGAATATATGATAACAGATTGTATAAAGATAATGAATTTTGTAATGAATCACCATTTAATTTCAGCATATTCAATAGACATTCTCATTTAAAGTTATTGAAGGTTGAAGAAACACGTTTTGCTTCTTTGATTGTGATAGTAAAAAGATTCAACACAATCAAGACATCATTGGTTCATATGGTTACTGATATAAGCTGGGATTCATACCATGGTAACAAGGTTGAAGATCAAGCAAGGGCCCAATCAATGAAGACTATTATTCTTAATAATTTATGGTGGGACAAGGATCATATTTTCTTGAATTCAAAGAGTCTATTTGGGAGATGTTGAGAAAAGCTGATAAAGATGAACCAATGCTTCATAAAGTTTATGAAATGTGGGATATCATGATTGAAAAAGTTGAGTCAATAATTTTGAAGTACGAGAGAAAAGAACTTCATGAGACATCATCGTTTTATGATCATATTCATTCTATATCAGTTTCAAGATGGGACAAAAGCAACACTACCTTGCATTGTTTAGCACATTCTTAAAATCCAAGATATTATGAGAAGAAATGGTTGGATGAGAGCATTGGGCGTAGTCCTCCTAATCAAGATCCTGAAATAACAAAGAATAGACAAATGTGTTTGGGAATGATTTATCGTGACTCATACCTACTTAGGCAAGTAAATTTTGAATATGAAAAGTTTTCTTGTGCCAGACTTGATTCACTAGAAGTATTAGAAGCAAGGGATTATCAAGATCCACTAGATTGGTGGGCATATTATGGATTTGAGATGCCTTTTCTTCAAAAGCTTGCTTCAAAATTATTATCTCAACCTGCTACTTCATCTTATTGCGAAAGAAATTGGAGTACATATTCTCAAATTCACAATATCAAAAGGAACAATTTCTCAAGTAATCACGTTGAAGACTTGGTTTATGTCCATTCATATCTAAGATTGGTTTCACGATCTAATGCTAAGTACAGGTAACTAATTGCTAATCTTTCAAAATTATTTTCTTCACTATTAATCATGATGATTATATTTGATCTTTTATTATTATTTATTTGAATATATTGCAGTGAAGGAGTATCAAAATATTGGGATGCAAACCCGAAGGAATATCACTTAGATGATAACCAAGATTTGCATACCCTTATTATGGAACTCACTGATCCAATAGTCCCTTAAGTTGATAATATTGTTGATAGTGAAGATCTATAATTTATCAGGTAGATGTTCATTTCATTTATCAAATATTAATATTGTTCATAGTTGATAATATTGTCGATAGTCCCTTCACTTATAAATTTATAATATTGTTGATATGCAAATCCTGATTTTCTTTTGATTGATTTGTGTATTATGATGAAATTAGTAGTTGTTTACTTGTTTTACTTTAATATAAAGTTGTGTACTTACTATTGTTGTCATATACTTATGTTTGATGTCTCACTTGTTCTAGCTTAAATATTATATATATAAAATATATATATATAATATTATATACCTTAGCCATGTCGCTGCACCCAAAAATTTTGAAATTTGCCATATCCCTTACCTGCACCCATGTGACATAGGTATAGATAGACTCAGTAGTATAGCGGCTACCTTTTATAATGGTGGTTACATGAGTATCCTGCTCCCTACTATTACTCTATCAAAAAGTGACGGTGGTTCCTCTATAGAAGGGGTCATGCTCAAAATTTGTTTTTATTGAGACTGATCCATCTGAGCAAATAAGGAATGTGGGACAAGCATAGCTGGTTCTCTACTAATGAAGCGAGTCTCATGAATTGTGGCTGAAGCATTAGCTTTGGCGATTGACTTATTACTCTGCCGCAAGATGCTTGTATCATAGCATCGGTGTCCAGTCGAGGGTTTATCCTTCCAATGATATGAGTGGCTGATTGCAACCACTATCTGGCCACCTTCCAGTAGTTGTGCAACCACAACATCTACCATTAAGTAGAAGGCAGTGGTAGGTTGGTTAGTATGCTAAATGCTCCTACTACATCAATGCTAAACTTAAACCCGTATGGTGTATTATCATCCTACGGTCTACCTGGATATTTACAACATTGATTGAAACAAGTGTGTCTTATATATAGTTTCTTAATCAAACTTATTGCAGAAGGAAGCATCGATATCGAATTTAAGGACAGAGAAAAAGTTGTGGTTGTTGAAGAGGAAAAGGAGCTATAAACCAGAGGAGCCAGACAGAGTTCAGCACTGTTCTTGATCGACCTTAAACTTGTTTCCAGAATTCTTAACAGGTCTATATTTTCAGTTCAACAACTGCATTGGTGTCAACAGAAACTAACAAACATTCTGCCTTGAAGGCAGCTGCCTCGAAAGAGGCGGCTCATCACACCTTTTCCCATCTTCATGAATCTTCAACTATAATCCTTTCCAATAATCATATTTTGCTCAGCTGCACAGATGATAGGCCACTTAAAGAGATAACTGTAGCAACTCGAAGAAACCACATCCAATGGTGAGATTTGTATTCCACCACTGGGAGTATGACCCTGAGCCGAATACTCTTAGCGGGTGTTTCATTACAAGGCTTGGGCCCACAGAGTTGGAACTGTAGTCCAGTTCTCCTTGTAATCAAACGCGAGCCTTGGTGCGTAATAAATATATCCCTGCTTTATGCTGGATTACGAGTCCCTGGAACTGGGAGTTGCAGCAACAATTCTGCAGGTCGAGCCTACTAATCAAACACCACCTTAAGTTACAGCACCACTTGGAGCTATATACTCTGGGTTATACTTCATGCAAACTATTCTTAACATTGGACATGGACTCTTTGCTTCAGCTGGATGAGGTCCTCTTCATCCTCTATGCTTCCTGAGAGTCTCAGATGTGGGAATTTTTCTTTTTTTTTCTTGGTTTCATGGGTGAACAGCCCACAGTTCTACCATCGGTTCTGTATTATACCGTACTATCAGTGGCATAATAATTTTTAGTAGCCAAATGGTAATGTTTTTAGCATGAGGTGAATAGTCACTGTTATACTGTGAGTTCTGTAGTCCACGGTTTCAGCCATGAGCTTGGCTTTTTTTATTTTCTAAATTTGGGTGGAAGAAATGCTCCAACTAGTGCAACAAGATCAGATAGTGCTTCCTAATGTTTTCCTTTGGAAATTTAGTGGTCAGCTCCAGTTTGCTGAGAAGATTAGGGAAATTTTAGTGGTCAAATTGAAACCAAAACTGGCAGTTCAAACCACCAGTTTGACATTTTTTTTGAAATTTTTAAGTTTTCCTATTTTGAATGGTTTGGGATTCAACCCTAACTGCAAACAGAACCAGTACTAGTATCAGAACCGGCCAAGTCTAACCAGAAGCACCCAGAGCATTGACACACCGGTACCAGTACCAGAACTGTCCCAGGAAGGAGGGAGGTTGTATGTGTGTGTATCTGTTAGGCCTTGGGCTCCCAATGTAACCAAGGAAAAACAAATCTGGACCAGAAATCTTTGTGAACTGATCAAGAACCACAAAGTGTCATTATGAAAAGTAAAATTCAGATCCATAACATTTCAACTGCTTGTTAGAATGCAATCCCGAGTCATGATATTCAGATCGATACCCTTTCAAGTTAAGAGGAAAATACTCCTCTTCGTATGTGATTTATATTTCTTTTTTATAATTCAAGTATTCCTGGCTTCATACTACACCTATTGTTACAAGAATCCAGGTCCAATACTGCTAGATGGATCGTCCAACTTGAATATATAACGTGTTAGTGATTTCTCAAAATAAAAGGAATGGCGATAAAGAT
Organism: Brasenia schreberi; assembly: GCA_036023115.1. Taxonomy (NCBI): domain Eukaryota; kingdom Viridiplantae; phylum Streptophyta; class Magnoliopsida; order Nymphaeales; family Cabombaceae; genus Brasenia; species Brasenia schreberi. Next base: position 23,051,821 of record JAYKKT010000075.1, read on the forward strand.
TGAAGAATGTTGCTGTCTGGAAGGCACGACTAAGGTGCCCCTTCATTGTTTGTGAAGCTCTTCATGGCATCCCTTTGTGTGTGTGGCTGTAAAGTCACGACTGTTCACGTTTGAACACTGAGCCTCTACATGGCATCTCTGAGAAACCATCAATGCCTCTTTGGATGGCGTAAAGAGCCACTACGCTATACACAAGATTCCCTTGTTGAAAGCTTCTAGGGATAGATTTCCATTCGTTTAATTACACGGAGTTTCGAACAGTAACCCACCAAATGGGTGCGTCTCTTGACTTAAAAGAAAGAGAAATCAATGCCAGAAATAGCAATGCTTCTTTAAACTGTTGATTTCTCTCTGCTAACTGAACAGACACGTCTGTTCAGTGAAGTGTCTGTAAACAGGAGCTATAAATAGGTGTGGAAGGCACAATGAAGAGAAGATTGGAAAAACACATTTGCTTTATCACCGATACTCTCCCCGCGCCTCTTCATTCTTTCTTTTCACTGATAAAATTCAGTACGCTCTCTTGAGTGCGCAGAAGAGAGACTAACTCTGTTTTTGGACATCATCTTTGATTGTCCGGGGTTGATTGTGTGCGTGAAAGATCATTCGGCTGTCATTCCATTGTATTTTGAAGGAATTTCACTGACATCCGCTTATGGTTGATAGACTTTGATGGTGGTGAAATCAGTCTAAAGAAAAGTGCATTTGACATATTTTGAAGCTTTCGCACACAAATCTGAAAAAACTTGTTTTGCTGAGAAAAAATACCGCTTCAAATCTTGTCTTCAACCTTTCTCAAGTCTCAGCAGCAACATCGTTGTAGACAACTCGGTTCAGATTATAATTGGTGGTTGGTGATCCCCGATGGCTGCTGTGCCAAAACAGACTCTACATCAAGGCAGTTCCTCGTACTGTTGTCAGTTAGATTGCTGCCTTAAAAGCATATTGTTTCTGCTGTTGCCATCTCTCAAGGATCAAGTACCAAGAACGGAACCAACATAATCAGCTCAATAAGAGACAAAATCTTATTGTTTTTTGGGTTATATATTCTCAAAACAGACCTGCACGGGTGTGTTTGCGGAACAATCAATAGAAGATTCATCAAATAGGGGAGTGAGAAACAAAGTCCAAATCAAGAGAGAACGACTCTTTCCTCTCTCATTTCTTTCTCCCAACAAAGATAGTAATTCATTAACTGAAATAAACACAGTTACAAGAGTTCCCCAGAGCCAATAGCAAGCACATGAATATGAGGACCCTCCAACGAACAATACAACGAGAGAATTATGCTGAAGGCAATTAATAAAACAGAGAAATAGGCAAACGGATGATCTCATGTTCATCTGGCAGCTGAATTAAGAGTGCTGCTATTTCTTTGTCTGATGAATGCGCACCTTTGTGCACAGCGGCAGTTGCTCCATCCACCTCACCGTTCCTTCGAGTGCCAGATTCTAGAGGGGATACACCAGCGGGAAACCGAATTACGAAAATATTGCTCCAAATATCAAACAGTATATCTGAGGTCGTCTTGTTCGTCGAAAAGATATATCCAGAGAAGAAATTATACAAGTTTTCCAGCATCGAATCTGAAGCTTTATACTTCCTCCAAGGAAACAAGCCCTACAAATCCAAAAGATGCTCCCCAAGGACTAATAATGTCGTTTTTCCGTTGATCGATATCTACCATGCTCCTCTAAAGTTACTCAAACGACACCGTTACAGATGCGTTTTTGAGGCGGCAACGATTTTGTTGGCTCAGAGTTTTCTCTTCGACTGGGAAAAACCGAGCGTTAAGCTTAAATCCCCTAACTACTGGATGATGTTAATCGCAAGTTGATTCTTCCTTCTGCCTTATCAACTAGTAGAGATGACGAGCCTACGGAATAATTTTCCAATTTGCTTTATCTCTTTTCTTCCCATAATGGAGAAACACAAGAATCGTCGGTCCGTGAGTTATGCTCGTGGAGATGGTTGGGTAATGGCCTGAGGTAATAATTCAAATATGAGTACGTTAAGGGCTCATGTAAATGACTGAATTATGATCACCTATGGTGGTGAATTATTTAATTAAATGTGAATTATGTTAAGTTATAATGATCAATTATTTAGGTGAATGGCTGAGTTACAGTTTTGTCTGTGTTGCCTACGACCTGGTTGCATTAGTGCAAGATGAATTATATCATCAACTTGATCCTCGTGCATATGGTAATTTGATACTAATAAAGGTCGATGCTTTCATTGGCAAGATCCACCATTATAAGAGCAAAAGTTTTTTACTAAGGACAACCTTATATGATTGCCACTCGTTGAAAGTAAATAATGTAAAAGACATTGGATCTTGATGGATCGACTCATGTGAGTAAAAACTGAAGTCTTTCAGAACTTTATACGAAGAAGATCGGACTAGTTTGTACATAGAATGCTTTTGTGACTGAAGTAAAAAGCGAATGAACAATTGAATTGATCTCAAATTTACTTCAGGTGAAGTCCTTATGGATTTGTTCAAGTTTAATTGTTCATGTTCAAGTTTAATCTCATTAATAAAAATATTGCTTTTGCTTATATGATTGATTTGTGATTTGTGGCATTTTTGTTTGACATGTGAGTTACAAAAAATTTCATGTCATGGCTAAATTGTATTTTATTCCAAAAATTGACAAAACAATATATTCATATTCTACTTGCATGCATACAAAAATCATTAGACTTTTGTTTCTAAGAGTTGAAAAAGTTCAAAATTTTTGGATTTAATTCATTCAAATGTGTGTGATTTACATGATTGACCTGTGATGAGCAGTAAACAATATTTTGTGACTTTCTTGGATAATTGTATAAGATTTTGTAATATATATTTGATGCAAAGAATGATGCCTTGGAAAAGTTCAAGATTTTCAAAACCCGAAATCTTAACATGAAAGTTGAAGAAACGATTGATAAGTTTTCTGCCTCAAGAGCTGCTTTTCTTTTTCCTGAAATCAAAGGCTACTTCGGTGGAGCTGATAAGGTGCTTCTTACTGATCACTTGAACGACATTACGTTTCTTAAACAAACCCCAATATTCTTTTATTAGTGATTATTATTTGAATAATATCTGTTTAAACAAAAGGAAGATTGCACGCTACTGCTTCTCCTCGTCGAGCTCCTGAAGTGTGAATTCTTTGCTCTTGCTTTGCTACCCCTTAACCAATGGTTGGCAAGTTCAAGTGGTTTGGCACTAGCTCCCCCTTAATCAAAGGTCTCGAGTTCAAAACTTGTGAATGGAGTAAACTAGCAATAGGTACTCGGCCAACCTAGCTCACCATATTAGTGGGGTCCTTTGGGCTTCCAGATGCACTTAGTCAAATACATGCACACAAATATATATATACATATACATATATACTGGATGCTGTCCACGAATTATTTTTTCAGAGTATGAGTGTAATTTTAGAAGTTATATTGATAATTGAAAAAATAGAAAAGGCAATTATTCGTAACATGAGGAAGGACTATGGGTAAAACATATTTTGTTTTGATCTCCTTAAATCTCCTGCATGTTCCCTCATATAACTTTTCTTGTATCTCCCATATAACTTGCTTAAGGCCAATACAAAGAGCAATCGCTCACCTGTGTGATAGGAGGACGCACAAGTTGTAGGTCATGAGTTGGATGTCTGGGGTATTCATCCTCACCATTGAAACACAAGAAAAAGCTTAAGACCAGTCCATAGCCAAAACCCAACTGCAGTAAGTCATTCTCCTATAACAAATTTTCTACTAGTCAAACCCAAAACACACACACACATGGATAGGTAGATACATATATTTCTCAAATAGAAACCAACCCTATAATAGGAATTAAGCTTATGGATGGCGTACATTAATTGGAGCCTTATGAAGGAAACACTTATTTTAGACAATCGATCAACCTCCCCCAAAATCCTCATAATCTCCTCAGTCTTCCTCTATCTCTCATCATTCACCCAAGCTTTGATGCAAGGGGAAGTACCATCAACACGACCACCATCTCCTCCGATGCAAGAGGCGGCTGCTAGGACTGGTGCTGGAAGGGAGTTTCAACCCAATTACATGTTAGTGAAATTGGCCATATATTATAACTAGGAGTGCCTGTCTAACTTGGTGCAAATGGCAGAAAGTTCAGGTTCCACTCATTTTTAATATTCAACATTGAATATTTTTGTTTATCTTGCTAAAAGCTCAAGTCAGATCAGAGTAGGTATGGCCGAAAATCGCATTTATACAGAAGCCCCAAAGAGAATCTGGGGTTCCTAAAAATGACAGAAGGTAACACCAAAGTTAGGATTATAATCGACCCATCATGAGCCCATTAAAGTAACCAAAAGTAAGCGACATAGAAATAAAACAAAGAAATATCGTTCAAAGAGAAACTGCTGGAAGATGAAGAAGTTCTTCTAGAACCACCTTAACCATTTTATAGAGAAAAGGTCAGAAAAGCATCAAGGAAGCAACAATCAAGCATTAGTTTTAGTTTTTCTTAATTTTTGTTATTGTTCCTTGAAATAGATCTTTTCAATAAGATGTAAGGCAATGGTTACTCTTGGCAACACAGTATAGAAACGGCTGGACTAGCCATCCAACCATTATGTCTGGTCAGGTTAAGGAAAGAATGGTTGTAATAGCCGAAACAACCGGTCTGTTACCAAATGAAACGGTAACAGTCCGGATAAAGGGGCTTCTAAAGAGAAAAGCCTAGTGGGATAATCTGGGAAGGAAGGAGCATACGCTATTCTATAAATACAAAGCATCGGAATACTGAAAACCACAATTTTTCTCAGGAAAACTCCACTGAGAGGAAAGCTCAAACAAAGACAACATACCATTTTGTTCTTTCGCTGTAGGTGTACCTAAGAAGCAAGAAAGCAAAAAACCAGAGGTCGATAGAGAAGAACCAGAGGTCGACAAAAGTCATATCAGAGCGTCGTCTTTGACCCTACAAATAGGTACGCGTTAGTACATAAAAAAACATAGGAGAAGAAAACCTCCTCTTGAGTCGAGACAGGGCAGAGAAACCTGCCTGAGATAAGATAGAGCATAAAACAGGCTGAGAAAACAACCGATAGAACCTCGGTCAAAGGCTAGAGGTTGTCTCTAAACAAGAATAGGCCAGAAAACAGCCGACGAAACCTTTGCCAATAGGTCAAAGGTCGGCTGCAAGATGAGTAGACGACCGAAGAAGGCCGTCGAGGCTCCTAGAGTCCTCGGCTAGGAGGCTAGAGGACGGTCGTAGTAGGAGAGGTGGCAAAAAGCCGCAGGCGGATGCGAGACGGGAGGCAGAGCAGTAGAAACCGCCCCTCTCTCTCTAGAAATGTTTCCCACTCACTCTCTCTCCTATTCGCTTTTAAAGCGCCTAAAAACCTCCAAGCGGTTTGAGAAAACCACGGACGAAAACCGCCTCGGGCAGTGGACTGAAAAGTTTGTTCTGCTCCAACTGGTTTTTAAATATCACAGACTACCACTGGACAAAATTACGACAATATCCAGATATTTTTTGATAAAAAGACTGTTTTGCCCTTAGGCAAAAAATTAGTTTTACCCTCCGACAGTTTATGAAACTTATGAAATACTAGCTATTGATTTACATTACTGCATTTTACGGTTCAATTTATTATAATACTACCACTGTGTCAAAAGATAAATTTGTCCCTATCCTTTGAGAAAATTACACATTCCGATTAAGGACCAAAATTACATATTTACTCTCAATTAGTTACAAATTTTACAGAAATACCAAAAACTAATTTTACTGGTCTGTCTTTGGCCATTTTTGAAAATTACAAAAGCAGATAAAGTTAAAATTACTATTTTACCCCTAGTATTTTGGGAAATCATTAAAGGCAAAATTTTTTGGGAAAATTACTAATTTATCCCAGTTGCTTCTATATATTAGAAATGAGTTATTTTCAGCTCATTTTTGTGATATTGTACATCGTTCTAACCAGATTAATGTTATGTGTGTTGTGTTGATTGTTAAATGTTTCTTTTTTAGACCGTCTAAGTTATAATTGACAAACACATAAAAATGAACTCTAGAATATGTGTATCAGAACTGGTAAAAGCCTAAAAGTTAAACGATATGAACTTGCAAACATAGAAAAGAAGAATTATGCTTGCTCTAACACTTGAAGGTGTTGAGTATGTCTTAAAGGAAACTGTATGCCCGCCACCACTAGACGCAATTGAGCAACAGATAAAAATGTATTAAACATTTCTGAAAGATGACACAATAGCAAGAACTATCATGTTGACATACATGAAAGATGACTTGATAAGGGTCTTTGAAGAATTCGAGACCGCCAAAGAGTTATTCGATTCTATAACAGCAAAATATGATACAACTGCCAAACTACATGTTCAGTTGTTACTACAGAAATACAATTCATTCAAAATGAAAGAAGGGGATAACATAATAAAACATGTAAACCATATGTTGGTAATAGCTAGGGACCTAGATGTGGAAAAATCAGTCATCCTAAAACCGATGCAGATATCAACAATATTGAATAGTCTTTCCTCGTCATGGAACATGGTCACCATTGCCCTCAGATTAGGGCAAAAATAAACCTTTCTGAATTGCCTCTAAAACTAGCAATAAAGCAAGAACATGTGAGTAAAAACAAGAAAGAAAAATTACCAGTAGTATAAGATGAGATAGGGTCTAGCTCTAAACCTAATTAAAAGATAAATAAACCAAACAAGAAGTTTGACAAGAATAACAAAAAGGGTAGTCAATTTTTTAAGAAAACACAGGAATCCGCTTCTCGAGTCAAGTGTTTCAGTTGTGGAAAGATGAGACACTATAAGAGGGATTGCCGCAACAGGAAAAGTAGAGGAAACATCCTACAACGGGGACAATCAGAGAAGAAAGACATAATCTGTGTGATATCAGAATGTCTTTATATAGATCGCCTGGTGACTAGTTGGTGGATTGACTCTTGAGCTACTAGACATATCTCAAAAACAAAGGAAGGGGCAATGGATTTAAAGGAATACAAACTCGGAGACCATCAAGTGTACATGGGAAATAACACTTTTTCAAATATTCTGGGTACTAGGTCCTCTAGAATTTTTGTACAAGGCACATCGGTTGTACTGACTGATGTATTGATTATGCCATCTATAAGGCGCAATCTGGTTTCGGTCCCTATCTTAGTAAAAAAAGGTTTTGAAGTAAGGTTTATTCCTAACAAGGTGACTGTGGAGAAACATGGGAGAATATTATTTTCTAGGGAATTTGATATAAAACATGGACTATTCAAACTGAATGATAATGAAAATGAATATCCTTCTGCTTATATTGATTGTGCCTTTAATGTTGATGTGAATGTATGGCATAAACGCCTTCATCATATAAGTCTGAAAAAGTTGAGGAAATTATCCAACTTTAACTTACTGCATAGATTTGAGGAAAATACTTTCAAGTGTGAAGCTTATATACAAGGAATTTTTTTTCCAAAGAGTCAACAAGGGCAACAATCCTGTTAGAGGTAATTCACATGGATTTATCTAGACTATTTAGAGTAAGGTCATATCATTGAAAGATTTATTTTATAAACTTTATCGATGATTACTCGAGATATACGTATTTATATCTCTTGGCACATAAATTTGAGGCACTTAAATCTTTTAAAGATTATAAATAGGAAGTTGAAAATCAACTGGGCATTCAATTAAAGTTTTAAGATCAGATAGAGGTGGTGAATATACCTCAGCAGAATTTCTTAAATTCTTTAAAGACTTTGGTATTAAAAAGTAAAATACAATAACTAGGGCACCTCAACAGAATGGTGTAGTTGAAAGATATAACAGGACCTTACTAAATATGACAAGGTAAATATTAATTGATGCCTCTCTTCCAACTATATTTTGGGGAGAAGCAATAAATACAATGATATACATACTCAATAGAGTACCATTTAAGGTTGTATTCACTACACCATATGAAATATGATTTGAAAGAAAACCCAACCTAGGTCATCTCAGGAGGTGAGAATTTATTACACATGTAAAGATCCTTAATCAGTCTAGAGATAAGCTAAATAGTAGGTCCTTGAAGTGTATATTCATCGGATATCCTAAAGGTTCAAAGGGATATCATTTTTATCATAAGGACCACAGACTGATAGAAAGTAGAGATGTTGAATTCTTAGAAGATACTAAGAATGACATCCTAGAAATAAATGATGAATATACCGACGATCTAGTAAACCTAGATCAATCTATCATTTGAACCCATAAAAAATCTTCCTAAAACAACTGAAACTTTAAGTGGGCATAAATGGCTTAGGGCCACACCGTCCTACTTAAAGGATTATCACACTAATCTTATAAACGAAGTGTGTAATTTGATGGATTTAGATGAGCTGACTGATAACTTAATTTACCAGTAAGCTATGAACTCATTGAAAGCAATAGTTTAGAAGAAATTCATGGATAAGGAAATTGAATCCATTGAGAAAAATTAAGTTTGGGAATTCACTGATTTACCAAAAGGAAGGAAAATTGTAGGCTGTAAATAGGTTCTGGAAAAGAAATAAAAGGTCGATGGTTCAATCGACAAGTTTAAAGCGAGGTTGGTTGCAAATAGTCTTTCGCAAAAAGAGGGGATAAATTATGTTTAGATTTATTCTCCAATTACGAAATTTGCATCCATAAGGATAATCCTAACAATATCTACATATTATGATTTGGACTTACATCAGTTAGATGTAAGGACAATATTTTTAAAAGGAGATTTAGATAAAATCATATACATGCAGCAGCCAGAAGGATTTATAGTTGAAGGCGAAGAAGATAAAGTATATAGGTTGAGAAAATCCCTATATGGCCTGAAACAGTCACCTCGCCAATGGTATTTGACTTTTCAAAATATCATTATAAAACTTGGGTTTGTGGCTAATGAACTTGATCACTGTGTATATGTCTAGAACAGTGAGAGCCACTTTGTCATCTTATCATTATATATAGATGACATATTGTTGATTATGAATGACAATGAGATGATTGTCAAAACCAAGTCATGGTTAAACTCAAGGTTCGAAATGAAGGATATGGGAGAAGCATCCGATATTCTGGGTATAAAGATCTCTCGAGATAGAGAATCTAAACTCTTATACCTAAGTAAGGAGAGATATATTGATTATATCCTCAAGAAGTTCAAAATGGGTGAATGCAAATTTGTTGTTACCCGTTGCAAAAGGGATTAAAGTAAGTAAGGTTGATTGCCCTGATAAAGGAGATGATAAAACTAATGTTCCTTATGCATAAGCTATGGGTAGCTTGATGTATGCTATGCTATGTAGAAGACTTGATATCAGATTTACTATTGGTCTTGTGAGTATATATCAAAGTAATCTTACATGACAGTATTGGATAACTATAAAAAGGATTTTAAGATATCTAAAAGGAACAAGAGACTTGAAAGTGTGTTTTAAGCAGATGAACTAAAAGTGGTAGTGTAACAACAACAACAACAACTAAGCCTTTTCCCATACTAGACGGGGTCGGCTACATGGATTCTTTGTTTCCACATATCCCTATCATGTGCCATGTTAGCAGTTAACTCATAATAAGCTAGATCATTCTTTATTGTTTCTTTCCTACACTTTTGTGGTCATCCTCTAGCTCTTTTAATACTTTTCAAATTTAGTTTTTCATGCCATATTACAGGTTCTTCTTTTGATCTTCTTTCTATATGTCCAAACCATCTTAAATGATATTCTCTCACTTTATCCTCTATTGGTGTCGCTCCTAATTTGTTTCTAGTAACCTCATTATGTATATAGTCTTTTCTTGTATGACCACTTATCCATCTCAACATCTTCATTTCTGTCACAAACATCTTTTGTACATGTTGATGATTAATTGCCCAACACTCAGAACCATAAAACATGGCAGGCCTAATTGTTGCTCTATAATATTTACATTTTAACTTTAATTATCTTCTTATCACAAAGAATACCTGATGCTCTTCTCCATTTTAACCAACCATCATTAATTCTATGCGTAACATCTCCATAAATTCTTCCATCACTTTGAAAAATTGACCCTAGGTATTTAAAACTTTCTTTTTGGGGGATGTAATGTGTGCCAATTTTAATTTCTATGTCCTCTGAGGTAACCAAATAATCAAACTTACATTCCATATATTCTGTCTTTGTTCTACTAAGTCGGAGGCCTTTGCTTTCTAATGTTTCTCTTCATAGTTCCAATTTTCTATTAACTTTTTCCTTAGACTCCTCCACTAATACAATGTCATCTGCAAATAACATACACCAAGGTACTTCATCTTGAATATGTTTTGTTAACTCATCAATCACCATTATAAATAAATATAGACTTAAAGTTGATCCTTGATGTAACCCAATATTAACTTCAAAGAAGTTTGTCATTCCTTCATGAGTCCTCACACATGTTTTTGCACCATCATACATGTCTCTAATAAGGTTAATGTATGTCAATGGGATACCTCTTTTTACCAAAGTTCTCCAAATAATCTCTCTCAATACCCTATCATAAGCTTTTTCTAAATCAATAAATATCATGTGAAGGTCTTTCTTTTTTGCTCTAAAATGTTCATAAGACGTCTCAAAAGGTGAATCACTTCAACAATAGATCTGCCTGACATGAATCTAAATTGGTTCTTTTTGTACTTGATACTTGTTTTAACCTACGTTCGATAATTCTTTTCGACAATTTCATAGTATGGCTCATTAACTTGATACCTCGATAATTCGCACAATTTAGAATGTCTCCCTTATTCTTATATATGGGTATAAATGTACTTGCTCTCCATTTCTCGGGCATCTTTTGGTTTTTCCATATTTCATTAAATAGTCTTGTGAGCTAAGTGATTCCTTTTTATCCTAGTATTTTCCAAACTTCTATAGGAATATTATCTGTTCCTACCGATTTACCACTCTTCATATATTTAAGAGCATCTTTGACTTAATTCTTTTGAATACGACGGGAGAAATTGTGGTTTATATACTTTTCTGATTTGGGTAACTCTTCTAAGCTAATACTAACATCTTTATTTTCATTAAAAAGCTTATAAAAATAGTTTTTTTATCTATTTCTTATATCATCATTTGCTACTAGAATTTTTTCATCCTCATCCTTGATGCATCTAACATAATTAAGATCTTTAGTTTTCTTATCTCTAGCCCTAGCTATCCTAAAAATATCTCTTTCATCCTCTTTTGAGTTAAGTTTTTTATATAAATCCTCCCAAATTTTAGCTTTTGCTTCACTTACGGCCTTTTTCGCTTCCTTTTTCGCTTTCTTATAAGCTTCTAAAGTTTCACTAGTTTTCTTAGTATAATGTAATTTGTAACATACACTCTTTGCCTTGATTTTATTTTGCACTACTTCACTCCACCACCAAGCTTCTTTTTGTGTCGGTACACCTCCCTTAGATACACCTAACACATCTTTCGCCACTTTCCTAATATGTATAGCCATAGTGATCCACATATCACAGGGTGTACCAACATAATTCCAAACATCTCCTTGAAGGACTTTCTGTTTAAATATATCTTCTTTCTGGCTTTTGAGGTTCCACCCTTTAGTCCGAATAGCTCAATGTACTCTTTTCTTCTTTATCCATTTTTTTTATTTGTAAATCCTTAACTAAAAGTCGATGTTGGGTGGTTTAGCTTTCTCCTGGAATTACCTTGCAATCTTTACAACACGCTCTATCTTTTTTTCTACAACTAAAGTAATCAATTTGTCTTTGTGATAAGCCACTCTTATAAGTAATTAAATGTTCATCTCGTTTTTTGAAAATTGTATTGACTATAAAGAGATCAAATGCCATAGCAAAATTTAAAATCTCCCTACCTTCCTCATTTATATCCCAAAAACCAAAGTTTCCATGAATCCCTTGATATCCTAATGCCTCTTTACCGACATGTCCATTTAAGTCTCCTCCTAAACAAATCATCTCCCTTTGTGGAATCTTTTGAGTCACCTTATACTATCTTCTAGTCCTACTTAGGGTGCGTAAGCACAAACTATATTCATAACATCTGCTCGTAACACTAATTTCAACGTCATGATTCAATCACCATATCCTAGTCCAACTCTGTTTCGAGCCTTTTCTTTACTTGAGTACCATAATTTAAAACTTTTATCCTCTATCTCCTTTGCTTTTTCTCAAACCCATTTTGTCTCTTGTAAACATAAAATATGGATCTTTCTCAGAATCATAGTATCTGCTACCTCCATTAGCTTTTCGGATAATGTTCTGATATTCTAAGAACTAATATGAAAGTGGTAGTATAAACACCCAAAAATTTTCTCAAAACATTTGATTTTTTTTAGAAATTTTGCCTTTTGAAAAAAAAAATTATGGTTTTGTATCTTTTAAGGGTTTTCAAATAAAGACACCTTAAACGAACTTATTTCCACACCAAAATTTCGTGGCAACCTCAAAATAAGGGTAAATTGCACATCTCTAAAAAAAAATCCATTTTGACAAAGAGTTAAAAAAAATGACTTCTTTACCCTCAAGCCTAAATTGGCTGGATTCTGCCTTTTCAAATGATTTCCTTCAAAGAAATGATGGTTTCAAACAAATTTTCTTCAAAGAGACAAATGAGAATGAGACATTGTTTACCAAACCCATAAAATGTTTGTAAAATATCAAATTTATAAAATTACAAAAACCGTTTGAAATCAAAACCAAACAAATCCAAATCAAATTTCAAAAAATTGCCCGATTGAGGATAGTCCTACTCTGGGACCCTAAACCCATGAAGGGTTAAAGTGGTTCGACACCCTACACCCATCAAGGGTTAAAGTGGTCTGACACCCTACACCCAACATAGGGTTAAAGTGGTTGAAACGGTAAAGACTAACTCACGGAGCGAAAGCAGGTCACTCATATACACAAACATTGAAAATGAGACTCAATTGTTTTCCAAATGAAATATTTGAAGATTTCGTTAAAACTCGATGTTTTCAAATATATCTCAAATGAAATGGTTTTAAATAATAAAAAAAAATATTTGAAACCATAAATGAAAAGGGATGAAGCACATGTCTGTAGACATTGAAATTTTCACTTCAAGCCTATGTAGAGACTTAAAATAAGAATTTTGATTCTACTTGATGCGCGAGCGTGCCATCTAGTTTGCCAAAACTAGCAAAATTTTAGAAATCTGACTTTTGTGGCGATTGGGCTAAGCGATCTCTTTTCGCTTTAGGCCTTCTTGAACCGATGCTTAAGGGTTAGCCTAAGCGCTTAAGAATTTCAATTTTGGAAAGAGTAAACTCCAATTCACATGAAAATTGGGTGTTTTCAAAGTTGCAAAGTAAAGATGAAATGTGCTTTGGTTTTGAAACTTGAAACTTACCGAGCTCTGAAAAACAGATCTGACTCTTTTTTTCAACCCTTGTTCCCGAATTTTTCTCGATAGTCTAGGGATCTCCAAAATTCATAAAAATTTTATAGGATGTTTCTTGATGTCTTGGGATCCTATACTACCATTTGTTTTGAATTTTGGACCAATAGATTGGCAAAATTAAATCGGGAAGAGAACCTGAATTCACTGTTTCAGGAAATTCTATGACAGAAAGCTATGAATGTTAGCTTTCTAATGAGACTAATTTCAACAAATTTGGATTCATATAGATAGATATATAGGACTTTTACCCAACCCCTATCACAGAAAATCCGACTGTGAGAAATCAGAGACAATTTATCCGATCTTTCCCAATTTTATTCACGAAGTTGCATGGTCCTAAAATTCTTACAAATTTTATTTCTAGTGAGGTAGTGTGTGTAGGTATTGTTCCTAAAATTTCACCACATTCGGATTACAGAATAGAGAGTTAAAATTGAAACAATCAAGTATGCAGATGCAGAAAATAGGATTTCTGTTTCATAGAATATACGTGTAAATACATACTCACAAGAAATTAAATTGCAACAACACAACTACCAAAATTAAATTGCTGAAAGTAAAGGAATTGAAATGTACATATTAGCTTAAGCATATAGGGGGTAGAGAGTATAGAGTGTTTATAGAATATATCGGGGTAGAATAACATAATCAAATAATTAGAGTGCATGTGTGTGAGAGTGATGATTCATTCATGAAATGAAAATTCAGTAACTCTAAGAATTATTACAACTTGGGAGGAGACAATGCTCCATTAATACAACCCCATATCAATTTAAACAAATGAAGAAGAAGAGTTTAGGATCAAATTTGAAGTGATACTTACACGTTTTTCAAAAGCTGGCCAGAGATTTCAAGATTGAAATCCGACCAATGCTCCTTCTTCTTGCTTCAAGGCTCTCTTGCACTCACCTAATTCTACCCTTCTTTCCCAATCCCTCCTACCTTCACCTTGTAGTCTTTGATGTAGTCGACCTTGACTAGGCTCCACCAAAAGGCTTGCTTGAACCGGCCTTAACTTGACTTTATGACTTGGCAATTTTTACAACTTGATATAAGGTGCTTCATATTGGCCATATGCACTGGTCAGGCTCCTTCTCGATTTGATAAGTTCAACCCTATTTTGAATTTGAACTTGACTTGATAGACTCGACCCCATCTTGATTTTGAACTTGATTCTATCTTGATTTGATAAGCTCAATCCTTGAACTTGATCTCATCTTGATTTGATAAGCTCGATCCTCCATTTGAATTTGAACTTGATCTCATCTTGATTTGATAAGCTCGATCCCCCATTTGAATTTGAACTTGATCTTTATCGTCATTCTGATAGGCTTCAATCTTATTTTCTTTTTCTTTTGGATCTAGACTTGGATTGGGTCTGTTTGCTTTTGTTTCAAAACTCATGGGCTATTGAATTTAAAGCCTTTATTTTGAAAACTTCTTAAAACCTTTAAAAGTTGGGTTTTTCAATATTAGAAAATCATAAAGGTTTTAAATTGGCTTTTGAATTTTAGAAAATTTTGAAAATATTTTTATTTCGGGTATTTACAATGCCAAATAAGGATAAGAACAAATCAGGATGGAATCGAGGATCAAGGCGATGGTCGCATAAAACCCGCATCAAGCTAGGACCGAGCTCATGTGAACCAAGCTATAGATCAAGGAAAATCAAAGACGTGGATCAAATTAAGTCAAGACTACACCAAGCAAGACACAAAGCTGCCCCAAGTCAAACTTAGTCGGGCCATAACAAAGTGCATCCAACTGACCACCAAGAGGTCCACATGAAGCCACATGGTGAGCCAAGAGATTGGATCAAGACTTGAGCTCCAAAAAACCCAAAATCGAGATCTACCAAAAGCCTATAAAAAGGCACCTTAGGGTTGGGTTTTCAACATTCACAAGATTGAAGGAAGAGTAAAGGGAGCCTAGGAAAGAGAGTGAGAGTTGTAGCAAGAGAGAGAGAGGAAGAGAGAAATAAAGAGAGAGAGAGGGAGGAAGGAGAAGACAGAAGGAAGGAAGGATCAATCTCTTCCTATCCCATTGAATGCCATATATAGTAAAAGTTTTAAGAATTTTAGGGTCGTATAGCAACGTAAATAAAATAAGGGAAAATCGGATAAATTCAGATCCAAGTGTGTCCAGTTTGTTTTTACTACAATATAGGTTGGGTAATCATCTCATAACTTTGTCGGCAGTAAACCAAATCTATTAAAATAGCCTCATTGGAAAGTTGACATCCATAGCTTTCCAACAAGACTAAATTAATAAAAATTGGAGCTCTGTGCACCAAAACATAGACATTTCTTTAAACCTCTATATTTTTGTAATAGATAAGTTCTGAACACTTGAGTAAAGAAACTTCTTAGATTTAATTTTGTACAATCACAATACACAAAAATAAAATAAAAATAGTTCCAGGATCTTTATATTCTTGTTTACATACTTTAAAATTTTCATCAATTTTGGAGATTCCTAAACTATTTAAAAAAATATGAAAAGAAGCTCTTAAAATATAACCAGCTTCTGTTTTTTAGAACTTATAACGTTTTCCTTTCTTAGGCTAAGTGCATGTTTTTTATTGATTCAATTGGATTCAAAAGTAAATGTTGGAAACATAGACCTTCTTCAAATCAATTCTCAAAGTGCCTAGGTTGATCCTTGAGTGTTGGTTCAAGAAAGCTTAAGACAAAAAGATCTCGCTTTCCCAAAACTGTTACATGAAGTCAAAAATATACTTTGCTAGTTTAAGTAAACTAACTGGTATGCTGATGCAAAAATGAAGTAGATTGAAAAGATTATTTGAAGTCTCTACATAGGCTTTGGAATAAAATTTTCACATCTACAGAATTGGCATGTCCGGTGGGAGGGGAGTCTTTGAGGATTGATTGATTTGGTGTTGATTTTTAAATTCACTTTTCAAAAAATTTCATGCTTAATCCATTCTTTGTGCACAGGTATATTTTTTCTTTAAAAATAATGTCAAGTTTGGATGATTCCTTAGAAATTATGTCAAGGAAGGACTCATCATACTTTCTAAATCGATTTTCAAAAACCTCAAAGAAATCCTCTAAACCTGAGATGAAGAACTTGCCTCTTTGAGGGAAAGAGCAAGGCAACTTGAAAGGGAAGTTGAGCCCCTAAGCCAAAAGGCCAAGGCACATCGTTCCCACACACACCCTTTCTTCCATTGAAAAGCCAAAAAACTTCTTCATTTGGAAAAATTAAAAAAAATTGGAAAATCTTTAAAATAAAAAACATTTGAAAATCAAAAAGTTGAAATTCTGAAAATTCAAAATGAAGACATCCCTAAGCACACAAGTGGAGAGGGACATGAGGTTCATATCACACAACTCACCTCAAACTTTTCAAAATCATACACTCCCATGGGTTCCATTCCCATGAGTACCATTTTATACACACAAGATAATGAGTGTTGCACACACATAGGCTTGGAGGATGAAATCCAAGACCTCCCAAAGCAACGAGAGCTCGAAGCCATGCATGAGTTAGAGCAACCTTAGGACGCCTACAAGGAACCTTGTTCTCACCATGGAAAGGTAGACAAGCTTCAAAAAGGTATATCTGAAACTCATTTCTATCAAAACTCTCTACTCGATCCTCCTCTTAGTTGTGTAAGACCGATAGATCATTCATATGCATTCCATATATCAAATCACACTCATGCACCTACAAACCCACTCAATGTACCCAAGGATATGGATTTTCAAGATGCGTCGAATGTCTCGCACCAACAAAAAGAATTTCAAAAAGAAAAATAAAAAGAAAATAAAGCTCAAAACTTGGTAGACATGGTTATTCCTAAGACATGCATCGACATCCTCGGTACACCTAACCCTATCATGTATAGGCAAATCTCTTTGAGCCTAGGCTTGTATCATAAACCCAAGCCTATGGCCGTGACTTCTTCCAACATCCCCAAACCAACCAAGAGGCTCACCATGGTTTCTCTTAGAATCTATACCATTTCACTTTGCAAGGGATTAAACATGCTCTCTCTTAGCATCCATACAAACTCAAACTATACACCCCTAGGGGCACATTGGGTTACACCTAGGATCAATCCTAAATCGTCTAGGGTCTCATGTATCCTAGAGGCACTCAAGTCAAACCCTTCACAAGCCTTACACCTCCTAGACAAAACCAAGAATAATCAAGTGTATAACCATGATATGGACAATACACTATTCCAAGGTCATCATATCTATCAAAATTTTTCAAAACTTAAAAAGCCTTAGAATATGTTATTAAACATGAAATATATACCATACAAAGGTCTAAGAGCCAAGAACCAAGGTAAGTTAGAGACCATCCTACCCTTACTTAACTTGGGTCGATATGGATTGGGATACACCCCATCCATACCTCCTGAGCCACCACCTAAGACCGATTGGATGAAGGGTGCCCTATAGCCAACTAAAACCGAAACCTAGGGCTTAGACCTCTTGTTTAGAGTCTAATTCATGGTATTTTCTTTGTAGGTTTGATAGAAGACACCTCTTTAAGAAAAAACCCAAAAACAAGTATATATTTTGAAAAATAAAAAAAATCTAGAAAACTTTAAAAAAACCATTTGAAAAATCTGAAAAATCCAAAAAGAAGTTTTTTTGTGTTTATCCTTCTAGCATTTGTTTGCAAAAATCTAAAAAAATTGAAAAAGTTGAAAATTTCACAAATTTTGGTTTTCAAAACTATGTACAAATTCCAAAATTGGTTTTGACAAAACCCATATACATTATCCATCCCTAGGGGCACATTGGGTTGCACGCAGGATTCATCCCCATAACATCCTCCAAACCACCCCCTAGGTGGGCATCCTTGATGCACCCGAATCCCCAGATCCATCTTGGACATAATTCTAACCCCGGGTTTTGTATATATTGTATAAGTTATTCCCAAAATCCAAAAAAATATGAAAAAGAAAAAACCAAAAATACAAAAACTTTTTCAAAAAGAAAAAAAAGAGAAAAATCAAAATCATTTTCAAAAAAATTATCAATTCCCTTAGAGATGATTTGAGTGATGTCAATTTACATGAACTTCCTCAAAAACAACAAAATCTTGGACTTGGGCAAACATTCAAGTTCCTTAGAAGGTGACCAATATTGAAATCAAACCTATACTCAAAATGCATCAAGGATAGGATCATATCATGCATATTCCTAAGCCATTTCAAAAACAAAGATCGTGCATGTATAGGTCATTCATGCATCATATTGAAAATCATTTATCACATTCCACAATAGGAGTCGGCCATAGTGTATGAATGCTCATGTCATCTCCACCAAACTAGGGGCATGTAAAATGCATTCCCTAAACACCTTTCATGGAGACTTAACACATTCATCATTTCATAGAGCATGTATCTCCATCATCTCATATGGAATACATTTTTACATGTCATGCATCACATGCACATCATTCACCCAAAGAGACCCAAAAAGGTAGTGGCACAAGTGGGAATGTCTCCATGTCATAAAAGGGGACATAATGAAAAAAAAAATCAACCATGCATATTGACTAATTGATGCCTAGGAAGGAAACCTGGTAGACCCTATAAATGCCTAATATAAAAAAGATATGATGTTTAGTGTCTACCACAAATTCTTTTGAAATGATTTTTACAAAATGGGTCTTCTTTAATTTCTTGAAGAAGGGACCAAATTGAATATAGGCTTCTTAACTAGAGATTGATGCTCTATAAAAAGTGGAGTGTTTTCAAAATCGATTAATGACATTTCAAAAATCCTTCTTTTTACAAGATAGGGCCTACTTTAAGATAGCAAAATATTTTCAAATTATACGTGCTATTATGAAATAGGTCATACTTGATTAGACCGAGTATCTAGAGAGATAAGTTGTTTTCCCACTTCATTCTCTCTAAAAACAAAAATTGGAAAAAAGTTAAAGAAAAAAAGTCAAAGCTCAAAAAAGCAATTTTCATAAAAAATCTCTTTTTCTTATACCACAGGGCGCTTTAGAAGGAACCGTGGAAACTCTCTCTCATACTCCTACAACTTATCCCAAAAGAAAAAAAGTTTGTCATCATGATCATAAAGTAGGAATAAAACCTATCAATTTGGATCTCATTTTATTTGAGGATTAGACCTTATAGTGTGAAAATTAGAGTTTTGAAATGTTGTTGAGTTTTTCAATAATAAAAACCTCTACCAAGTGATTTTGTATTAAAACCAAAGTGAAGGAAAATATAAGAGATCAAAGTCCTTTTTAATAGAAACAAAAAGAAAGTATCATTTCAAAAATGATTTTTACAAAACTAAGGCATCAAGCAAATGAACATGGAGGCCATGCCACTTAGGGCAATCAACTTTAAAGGAATCTCCCCTAAATAAATCGTGGAGATCATCCAACATACATAATTCATCCATTGCATAGATCTCATGCCCATGTGCATTCATATATGATCTTATGCACATATAATCCTTGCATTGGTCTACTACATTTCATGTTGAGTCTCCATTTCTAGAAATCCTCTTCCATTGGAATTAGGATGACCCAAGTCCAAGAAATGAATCCCTTAACAAAAATAAGAAAGTTCATAAAATTTTGATTCAACTCAAATCAACTCAAGCATTCAAAAAAATAAAAATTTTATGGGTATTATTCTTTGCTATTAACCAAATAAATTTGGATTAATGCCAAAGAGGGGCATCTCTAAACATCCAAAATTTTTCTCAAAATATTTTATTTTTTTTAGAAATTTTGCCTTTTCAAGAAAAAATTATGGTTTTTAGTTTATTAAAATAAATACTCCTTAAATGAACTTATTTCTGCACAAAAATTTCAAGACAACCTCAAAATAAGGGTAAATTACACCTCTCTAAAAAAAATCTCATTTTGACAAAGAGTCAAAAAATGATTGCTTTGCCCTTAAGCCCAAATTGGTAGGACTCTACCTTTTCAAATAATTTCCTTCAAAGAAATGATGGTTTCAAACAAATTTTCTTCAAAGAGAGAAATGAGAATGAGACAATGGGAACCAAACCCACAAAATGTTTTCAAAATATCAAAATTACAAAATTACAAAAATCTTTTGAAATCAAAACCAAACAAATCCAAATCAGACCTCAAAAAGTGACCCGATTGAGGATAGTCCTACTCCGGCACCCTACACCCATCAAGGGTTAAAGTGGTCTGACACCATATATTCAACAAAGGGTTAAAGTGGTTGAAACAGTAAAGACTAACTCAATGAGCGAAAGGAGGTCACCCGTGTAAACAAACATCGGGAATGAGACTCAATTGTTTTCAAAAAAGAATATTTGAAGATTTTATTAAAACTCAATGTTTTCAAATATATCTTAAATGAAATGGTTTTAAATAATCAAAAAAAAAATATTTGAAACCATAAATAAAAAGGAATGAAGCACATGTCAAACAAGAATAAGAACAAATCAGGATGGGAGCGAGGATTAAGGCGACGATCGCATGAAGCCAGTATCAAGCCAAGACTGAGCTCATGTGAACCAAGATATGGATCAAGGAAAATCAAAGACGTGGATAAGTCAAGACTTCACCAAGTATGGTACAAAGCTACCCCAAGTCGAACTTGGTTGGGCCATATCAAAGTGCATCCAACTGACCACCAAGAGGTCTACATGAAGCCATGTGGCCAACCAAGAGATTGGATCAAGACTTGGGCTCCAAAAGACCCAGTTCGAGATCTACCAAAAGCCTATAAAAATGCACCTTAGGGTTGGGTTTCCAAGATTCATAAGATTGAAGAAAGAGTAGAGGGAGCCTAGGAGAGAGGGTGAGAGTGTAGCAAGAGAGAGAGGAAGAGAGAAAGAAAGAGAGAGGAAGGAGAAGAGAGAAGGAAGGAAGTATCGATCCCTTCCTATCCCATTCAAGGCCGGCATCCATTGAAGCCTGATTGTAAGGTTAATCGTTATCCTTTACTTACCTAAATCTCTTCTTATTCTCATTTAATTCAAAAGGAGTTGTATTAATGGAGCATTAGTCTCTTCCCATGATATAATAGAGTAGTACTATTGTCCATTTCATTCCTTTACATTTACACATTTTACATGTTTGATTTCAAGTTTCTCCTACCTCTCTATATAATATATCTTTTTATATCTTCTAATCTCCTTTATGATTAATCTATAAATATATTTCAATTCATTTTCTTTTAGTCATTTACTTTGAATTTATTGTGATTAGTCTTTAATTTTGAACGAATATAGTCACGTATGTTTTAAACACAGAAATTCTGTTTTCAGCATCCTGCATAGGTCTGATGTTGTATTTTTCGTTTTCTTATCACTACTCCAAATAATCTAATATTTGGTACACCAAATCCTCACATACAAGCCCACAAATATTAAAAGTTTCAAGAATTTTATGATTGTGTAGCCACATAAAAAAATAAGGAAAAATCAGATAAATTTAGATCCAAGTCTGTCCAGTTTGTGTTTCCTACAATAGAGGTTCAGTAATCATCTCATAACTTTGTCGGCAGTAAACCAAATCTGTTGAAACTAGTCTCATTAGAAATATGATATCCATAGCTTTCCAACAAGACTAAATTCATAAAAATCAGAGCTCTATCACCAAAATAAAAATGTTTCTCTAAACCTCTATATTTCTGTAACAGATCAATTCTGAATGCTTGAGTAGATGAATTTCTTAGATTTAATTATGTACAATTACAAAACATAAAAATAAAATAAAAATAGTCCAAGATCTTCACATTCTTGTTTACATACTGTAAAAGTTTCATCAATTTTGGAGATCCCAAAACTGTTTTAAAAAATCTAAAAACATTCTTTGAAAACATAACCAGTTTTCAGAACTTGAAAAGTTTTCCTTTTTTAGGCTAAGTGCACGTTTTTTATTGATTCAATTGGATTCGAAAGTGAATTTTGGAAACACATACCTTGTTCAAATCAATCATCAAAGCGTCTAGGCTAACCCTTGAGTGTTGGTTTAAAAAAGCCTCAGACAAAAATATCTCGCTTCCCCAAAATCGCTAGACGAAGTCAGAAAATATACTTTGTTAGTTTAAGTAAATTAGTTGGCATGCTCGCGAAAGCGCTGAACATAATGGTCTGTCTCTATATAAGCAAGAAAGAATGGTCATAACGGCCGAAAGCGCTGGACCATTACCAAATGAAACGGTAACAATCCGGATAAAGGGGCTCTTGAAGAGGAAAGCCAAGTGAGATAGCCTGGGAAGGGAGGAGCATGCGCTGCTCTATAAATACCGAGCAATGCAGGAACATCGAAATACCGAAAACCACAGTTCTTCCAAGGGAAACCCCACTGAGAGGAAACCTCAAACAAAGGCAACATGCCTTTATCTTCTTTTGTTGCAAGCGTACCTGAGAAGCAAGAAAGCAAAAATCTGGAGGTCGATAGAGAAGAACCAGAGGTTGACAGAAGCCGAAATCCGACAAGGAGACAACTGGAAACGCAACATAAGATTGACATTTTTTTCTTTGATTCCCAAAAGTATCTTGGTTCTCAAGGTCCTACAACCATTCCGTCTTGTAAAAACCCTTTGCGAGTGGAGGCCAACATTCTCTAGTATGCTACACACCTCATCAACTCACAACAACGATAACAACGTGTCATTACAGGTGATTCAGCTAGCTTACAGCGAGAATAGGGCTCAAATTCAAACCCAAATTAAATCACGATCAAGTTCTTGATCTATTGATCAACTGAATCATGAACTCATTTCACCTTAATAGATTTCAAATCTAGAGTGCTCAAGCTTGGGTCCAGCTTATGAATTAAATCAAGTTAATAAAGAGATGAGCCCAATGACCAAGATTGAGTTGCTCAAACTGAGCCTAAACCTCACTAAAGATTCAATGGATAGCCCTTTCATTGAGATCTTTGCCCTCAAAGACAGCCCTCTTCCTATCATTAGTGTTGGATTGTGTTGACAGGAACCTCACCAGCTCATGTTCGGACACAGTAAAGTGAAAATTGAGGCAGTAATCCGGTTATACTATTTATGACATGAAACAATCATGTCCAATTGGAACACGAAACTTTGATTTCTTTTTCTCTTATTTTGATACCAAATTGAAAATAAAATATAGGAATTCGATACCGAATGTGAGAATTTGATTCCAAATTTAGAAATAAAATATGAGAATTTGACACCGAATCTGAAAATAAATTTTCACTCGCGTCCTTTCAAAATTAAGGAAAGCTCAGAAGCCTCTTCCTTGACATGGACAGTTTGGAAAGAATTCAACGGTTGCAAGCGGAACCGAATTAGGCCAGGAACCAGCTGGAACCAGAATCCGTCAAACCAAACCCGAGGAGGACTGCTTGGTTCGTTTTCAGTTCGGAACAGATGATTCCAGACCACTGGTTTCGTATTTTTCTTTCAATTATATATTTTTAATGATGAAAAACAACCAAATCTATGAATGATTAGGCTTGCTTGTGCTGAAGGAACTTCAAATTGCAACGTAGTTATTAACTGCACCTTTGTCTCCCTCCCTCTATTCGGTCATCCGCTCAACATTGTCTCTGCAGAAACTTCATGGGAGCTTCGAACTATCAGAGGGGTGCATAACGGAAATGAACATAGACAATATAAACATTTAATTATTTAGTTTTCGATATATACACACATGCGCAAGCACACACACTGATCTAATCTGCAAAAAACGGGAACGAAGAAGGATAACAAGCTCACTCTCTTTCTTATTTCATGTATCAAAGATGACAAACATGACTAAGTTATGACAGACAAAGCAAAGAGATCACCATACATCAGATGGTGGGTTCGCCAGGGAAGCCTACATCGATGTAAGGATCGCTCCATTGAAGACACTACAGAAAAAGGACGATGCCCATGCACAGATAAAAGTTCGTTACCGCAAAAACAATGACGCTGGCATAGACAGTTGTCTCAGTGCTCGAGCCAGACTCTAACAGTGCCGGCAGCCCCATCAACAGAAACATAAGAACCGTTGCCCAGAAAATCACCAGACGGTCAGAACCCATTTGACAAAGTTCCAGCTTCCTGGTTCTCACCTTGTTCCTGCACAATAGAAGAAAAGATCAGGGAGAAGGCAACCTGGAGGGAAACGGCTAGAGAGGGAAGATTAAGCAAAAGGAGCGCCGGAACGAGTGCACACAGAAGGCACAACAGATGAAGGGGATGTGACGATTTTTGTAGTCCAACCCCCAGAAAACACGCCGGCAGGGAAATTTCCTCTATTCGGTCAAAGACGGGCCAAACCAAATCAAATCATTATATGTGTGCGTGTGCGTGCGTGCGCGCATGTGTGTGCGTGCGTGCAACAAGTCAAACCTTATGTGTGTGTGCACGTGTGCGTGTGTATGTTTGTCGTCTTCAGCCAATCCGTAGCCAAAACACAACTGCAATAAGTCATTCTTCTACAACAAACTTTGTACTAGTCAAACACACAACAACACACATATATGTGTGTGTGCGTGCTCAAATAAGAACAAAGTGTTTGGTAGGAACCAAGCTTACGAAAGGAACTTTCCATTTAGACCATCAGACCAAATCTAGACCCTCATAGAGCCCTATCTCTCATCATTCACCAGTGACGCAAGAACTCTCATCATTCACCAGTCACGCAAGAAAAAGTTCCACCAACATAACCGTGTGCACGCGCATGTGTGTGTATTGATAAGTAGATACAGATATTGCTCAAATAAGGGCAAAGGGTACGGTAGGAACCAAGCTTATGAAAGGAACTTTCCATTTCGACCATCAGAACTAATCCAGACCCTAGAGTCCTCCATCTCTCATCATTCACGAGAGCTATGACGCAAGAGAAAGTGCAGTTGTGCAACTGGGGAGTGGGAGGAGAGAGATTTGTGCATACAAGAATATATATATATATATATATATATATATATATATATATATATATATATATATATATATATATATATATATATATATATATATATATATATATATATATATATATATATATATATATATATATGTGTGTGTGTGTGTGTGTATGTGTGTGCGTGTGTGCGTGCATGTATGTTTATTGATAAGTAGATACAAATATTGTTCAAATAAGAACAAACCGTATGGTAGGAACCAAGCTTATGAAAGGAACTTTCCATTTCAACCATCAAACCTAATCTAGATGGACGACTTACATCAAACGGAGCCTTACTACTGAGGCCCTTCTTTTAGACAATCAATCAATGTTCCCCAAACAAAACCCTCATAGAGTCCTCTATCTCTCATCATTCACCAGAGCTTTGACGCAAGAGAAAGTTCCACCAACACAACCACCACCTCCTCGGATACAAAAGGTGGCTGCTTGGACTAGTGGTGGTTGTGCAACTGGGGAGTGGGAGGAGAGAGATTTGTGCATACGAGAATATATATATATATATATAAATGAATGATGTAAATAATTCATAAATTCTACTTAAATCAATATGAACAGATGCATGATTATACAACAAAAAAGTTAAAAGTATGTATGTATTGCATAATTAAGAGATTGGTTGGAACACGCAAAGACACTCGGCGTTGACTTAGAAGAACCTTCAACCTGAAGGAAGAGTTGGTTACGCAGATGTGCCCGTGTACTCGCAATTAGAAGACGGTCTTCGTGTCTTTCTCGTTTGGGACGAAAAAGTTGTGGTCCGCAACGGACAATCGCACGGGGAAACATCTCTCTCTCACACACGCGCACACACGGACTCGATTGATAAAGACATTTTGAGGCTGCCACGAAATTGGTGCGGAAATAAGTTCGTTTAAGGAGTCTTTATTTGAAAACCCTTAAAAGACCCAAAACTACAATTTTTTATTGAAAAGACAAAATTTCTAAAAAAAATCAAATGTTTTGAGAAAATTTTTGGGTGTTTACACATGCCCCTCTTTGGCATTAATCCAAATTTATTTAGTTAATGGCAAAGAATAACACCTATAATTATTATTTTTTTGAATGCTTGAGTTGATTTGAGTTGAATCAAAATTTCATGAACTTTCTCATTTTTGTTAAGGGATTCATTTCTTGGACTTGGGTCATCCTAATTCCGATGGAAGATGATTTCTAGCAATAGAGACTCAACATGAAATATAGTAGACCAATGCAAGGATCATATGTGCATAAGAAAATCTATGAATACACATGGGCATGAGATGTATGCAATGGATGAATCATGTATATTAGATGATCTCCACGATTTATTTAGGGGAGATTCCTTGAAAGTTGGCTGCCCTAAGTGGCATGACCTCCATGTTCATTTGCTTAATGCCTTAGGTTTTGTAAAAATCATTTTTGAAAGGATACTTTCTTTTTGTTTCTATCAAAAAGGACTTTGATCTCCTATATTTTCCTTCACTTTGGTTTTAATGCAAAATTACTTGGTAGAGGATTTTATTATTGAAAAACTCAACAATATTTCAAAACTCTATTTTTCACACTACAAGGCCTAATCCTCAAATAAAATGAGATCCAAATTGGTAGGTTTTATTCCTACTTTAGGATCATGATGACAAACTTTTTTTCTTTTGGGATAAGTTGTAGTTGCAGCCATACAACAAGCCACGTACTCAGCTTCTTGTGTATACAATGTTACATAGCCTTGTTTCTTACATGCTCAAGAAACATCAACACCTCCAAATAAGAATATTTATCCTGAGGTAGATTTGTTGTCATCTTTGCTCTCAACAAAGTCAACATCTGAGTATCCTACCTTAGGATCATGATGACAAACTTTAAAGCTTCCTCTAAATCTCCATGTGCCTGATTGACGTCCAAAAGATTAGACTTGAAATGTCTTTCATACCCGTTCTCAAATTGGTAGATATGATAGGAGATGAGAATTGTGGGTATTGAGTCATCAGAGAGATTGTAAGGAACTATTAGAAGAACCCTTACAAATAAGTATACATGTATTGCATGAAACAAGGGACTATTAAGGAACCCTTCAAAACAAGAGATAGAAGCAGGTACTCATAATCCCATTGTACAAGATGAACAATGATACCTATCACAAATTAATAAGAGAGGTTGAGCAAAGATGTGAATCTAAAAGAACCAAAGAGACAAAACCCCAAGTCACCTATAAGGACACAGGATTGACTAGAAGTGCAATGTGTTGTCTCTATCCACTACAACAACACTGACTAGGTGTACTTTACAGTTCCACCCAAAACATACCTTTGCAATCCACTTTCCATAATGGTGACTAACCAAAACCGGTATAGCTCTCGTACACAATTCTCGCTCTTAGCTACCATAATAGTTCCAATAACATCTAAGAGAGACCTTTTTCTAGGAGTGGAGATTCTAATACTAATTTCATCATAAAAGAGTTCTTGTTGCAATATACAATATAGAACAATGTCACACAAACACCTCTGGGTGGGGTGTCGGAGTCGACACGAGTGCGACATTGACACCGTGTCGATGCGGCACTGACACGGTGTCGTGTATTGTCGACACGATCAATGTATCAACTCAATTTTTTGGGTGTTGTTCGTCTAGTTTTTAGGTCATTTTTAAGCCTTCTCACGCTCATTTCTCAGGCTATTTTCCCTCTACCTTCTCTCACGTTGTTGTGCCGCTGCCACCCCTAGGCCCTCACTCTCTCCCTTCTCTCACGTAGCTGCACCACTGTTGTCCCTTGGCCCTCACTCTCTCCCTTCTCTCATGTTGTTGTGCCGTTGCTGCCACTCGGCCCTCACTCTCTCCTTTCTCTCACGTTGCTGCGCCGCTTCTGCCCCTCGGCCCTCACTCTCTCCCTTCTCTCACTTATGGTTAAACAACAATAATTGTTTTACGTGGTGGAGCAGATCAGGTATTCTCCCATCCACTTTAAGTAACTTACTCGATATAAGGAAGTAGGCACCAAAGTCTCATAGGGCTTGTTCAGTGTGATCACTCCCACTATGATCACTCCCTAAATACCCAATTTCTTTAAGAGAGGAACATCCTTTTAAACAAAACCCAATTTCTTAAACAAACCCCAATATTCTTTTATTAGTGATTATTATTTGAATAGTATCTGTTTAAACAAAAGGAAGATTGCATGCTACTGCTTCTCCTCGTCGAGCTCCTGAAGTGTGAATTCTTTGCTCTTGCTCTACTATCCCTTAACCAACGGTTGGCAAGTTCAAGTGGCTTGGCACTAGCTCCCCCTTAATCAAAGGTCTCGAGTTCAAAACTTGTGAATGGAGGAAACTAGCAATAGGACTCGGCCAACCTAGCTCACCATATTAGTGGGGTCCTTTGGGCTTCCAGATGCACTTAGTCAAATACATGCACACAAATATATATATACATATACATATATACTGGATGCTGTCCACGAATTATTTTTTCAGAGTATGAGTGTAATTTTAGAAGTTATATTGATAATTGAAAAAATAGAAAAGGCAATTATTCGTAACAAGAGGAAGGACTATGGGTAAAACATATTTTGTTTTGATCTCCTTAAATCTCCTGCATGTTCCCTCATATAACTTTTCTTGTATCTCCCATATAACTTGCTTAAGGCCAATACAAAGAGCAATCGCTCACCTGTGTGATAGGAGGACGCACAAGTTGCAGGTCATGAGTTGGATGTCTGGGGTATTCATCCTCACCATTAAAACACAAGGAAATGGTTAAGACCGGTCCGTAGCCAAAACCCAACCGTAGTAAGTCATTCTCCTATAACAAATTTTCTACTAGTCAAACCCAAAACACACACACATACACATATATATGTGTGTGTGTGCATGGATAGGTAGATACATATATTTCTCAAATAGCAACCAACCCTATAATAGGAACCAAGCTTATGGATGGCGTACATTAATTGGAGCCTTATGAAGGAAACACTTATGTTAGACAATCGATCAACCTCCCCCAAAATCCTCATAATCTCCTCAGTCTTCCTCTATCTCTCATCATTCACCCAAGCTTTGATGCAAGGGGAAGTACCATCAACACGACCACCATCTCCTCCCATGCAAGAGGCGGTTGCTAGGACTAGTGCTGGAAGGCAGTTTCAACCCAATTACATGTTAGTGAAATTGGCCATATATTATAAGTAGGAGTGCCTGTCTAACTTGGTGCAAATGTCAGAAAGTTTAGGTTCAACTCATTTTTAATATTCAACATTGAACATTTTTGTTGATCTTGTTAAAAGCTCAAATTAGATCAGAGCAGGTATCACCAAAGTTAGGATTATAATCGACCTATCATGAGCCCATTAAAGTAACCAAAAGTAAGTGACATAGAAATAAAATAAAGAAATATCGTTCAAAGAGAAACTGCTGGAGCATCAAAGAAGCAACAATCAAGCATTAGTTTTAGTTTTTCTCAATTTTTGTTATTGTTCCTTGAAATAGATCTTTTCAATAAGATGTAATAGTCACTCTTGGCAACACAGTACAGAAACGGCTAGACTGGCCATACAATCATTATCTGTAATTGGGTTAAGGAAAGAATGGTTGTAACAACAGAAACTGCTGGACCTTTACCAAATGAAACGGTAACAGTCCGGATAAAGGGGCTCCTAAAGAGGAAAGCCCAATAGAATAATCTGAGAAGGGAGGAGTACGCGTTGCTTTATAAATACAAAGCAGCGCAAGAATTTCGAAATACCGAAAACCACAGTTCTTCTCAGGAAAATCCCATTTAGAGGAAACCTCAAACAAAGACAACATACCTTTCTGTTCTTCCACTACAATGTACTTGAGAAGGAAGAAAGCCAAAAATCGGAGGTCAACAGAGAAGAACCAAAGGTTGACATAAGCAAAATTCGGTAAGGAGATAATCATAAATGCAACATCTGGTATTAGAGCATTGTCTTTGACCCTGCAAAAAGGTACGCGTTAGTACATAAAAAAACAAAGGTCCGCCTGAGTTAAAACAGGACAGGAAAACCTCTACCTAAGTTGAGATAGGATAGAGGAACCAGCCTAAGATTAGATAGAGTAGAAACCAGGTCGGGAAAACAGTCGATAGAACCTCGGAAAACCTCTACCTAAGTCAAGACAGGGTAGAGGAACCAACCTAAGATAAGACAAAGTAGAAACTAGGTTGGGAAAACAGTCGATAGAACCTCAATCTGAGGCTAGAGGTTGATTGTAAATAAGAATAGATCAAAAAGCAACTAACAAAACCTTGACCAATAGGTCGAAGGTTGGCTAGAGTCTCCTAGAGTCCTCGGCCAAGAGGCTAGAGGATGGCCGCAGCATGAGAGGCAATAGAAAGCCGCGGGTGACTTCGGGCCAAGAGGCGGAGCGACAGAAACCACCCTCTCTCTGGAAACATTTCCCGCTCACTCTCTCTCCTCTTCGCTTTTAAAGCGCCTGAAAATCGCAGGCTGAAACCACCTCGGGATGCAAACTGAAAAATTTGTTCGGCCTCAGCTTGTTTTTAAATATCATAGACTACCACTGGACAAAATTATGAAAATATCCAAATATTTTCAGGTAAAAAGTCTGTTTTACCCTTACTTACATGAAAAGTCGATTTTACCCTCCAACAATTTATGAATTATGAAATATCAGGCTATTGATTTACATTACTACCCCTCTTGGTTCAATTTATTACAATACTACTACTATGTCAAAAGATAAATTTGTCCTTATCCTTTGAGAAAATTACAGATTCGAACTGAAGGGCAAAATTACATATTTAGCCCCAATTAGTTACGAATTTTACAGAAATACCAAAAACTAATTTTAGTGGTCTGTCCTTGGCTGTTTCTAAAGATTACAAAAGCGGACAAATAGTTAAAATTAATGTTTAACCCTAGTATTTTGGGAAATCATTAAAAGTAGAATTTTTTTGGCATATTCTACATCGTTCTAACCAGATTCATGCTATGTGTCTTGTGTTTCTTGTTAAATATTTCTTTTTTAGACTGTCTAATTGTTATAGTTGGCAAACACATAAACAGAAAATATATGTATCAAAACTAGCAAAAACAGAAAAGTTAAACGGTTTGAGCTTCCAAACATGGTAAAGAAAAATTCTGCCTGCTCTAACACTTGAAGGTGTTGAGTATGTCTTAAAGGAAACTGTGTATCCGCTACCACCAGACGCAACTCAACAACAGATAGAAATGTATAAAACATTTATAAAGGATGACACAATAGCAAGAACTATCATGTTGACATATATGGAGAATGACTTGATCATGGTCTTCGAAGACTGCCAAAAAGTTGTTCGATTCTATAACATCCAAATATGATACAATTGCTAAACTATATGTTTAGTTGCTACTACAAAAATATAATTCCTTCAAAATAAAAGAAGGGAATAACGTAGTAGAACATGTAAACCACATATTTGTAATGACTAGAGACCTAATTGTGGCAAAATCAGTCATCTTAGAATCGATGCAGATATTAATAATACTGAATAGTTTTCTCCCATCATAGAATATGGTCACTACTGCCCTCAAATTAGAGTTAGAAATCAACCTTTCTTAATTGCCTCTGAAACTAACAATAGAGCAAGAACATATGAGTAAAAATAAGAAAGAAAAATTGTTAGTAATAAAAGATGAGATAGGGTCTAACTCTAAACCTAACTAAAAGATAAATAAATCAAATAAAAAGTTTGTCAAGAATAACAAAAAGGACAGTCAATTTTTTAAGAAAATGTAGGAATCTGCTTCTCGGGTTAAGTGTTTTAGTTGTGAAAAGATAGGATAATATAAAACAGATCGCCGCAATAGGAAAGGTAGATAAAACAACATACAACGCAAACCATTAGAGAAGTAGGATATAATTTGCGTGATATTAGAATGTCTTTATAGAGACCACCCGGTGACTAGTTGGTGGATCGAATCTAGAGCTAATAGACATATCTCGAAGACCAAGAAAGGAATAATGGATCTAAAGGAATAAAAACAAGGAGAACATCAGGTGTACATGGAAAATAACACTTTTGGACATGCTATGGATACTGGGTCCTTTAGAATTTTTGTACAAGGCACACTGATTGTACTAACTGATGTATTGATTGTGCCATCTATAAGGTGCAATTTAGTTTCGGTCCCTACCTTAATAAAGAAAGGTTTTGAAGTCACGTTTATTCCTAGCAATGTAATTATGAGAAAACATGGGAGAATATTATTCTCTAAAGAATTTGATTTAGAACATTGACTATTCAAACTAAATGATAATGAAAATGAAAAACCCTTCTACTTATATTAATTGTGCCTTTAATGTTGATGTAAATATATGACATAAACGCCTTCGGCATGTAAGTCTCAAAAAGTTGAGGAAATTATTCAACTTTGATTTACTGCCTAGATTTGAGGAAAATACTTTCAATAAGTGTGAAGCTTGTATATAAGAAAAAATGATAAGAAAAGTTTTTTTCAAAGAGTCAACAAGGGAAATAATCATGTTGGAGGTCATTCACACAGATTTATGTAGATTATTCAAAGTAAGGTCACATTGTGTAAAAAGGTTTATTTTATAACCTTTATCGATAATTACTTGAGATATATGTATTTATATCTCTTGGCACATAAATTTGAGGCAGTTAAAGCTTTTAAAGAATATAAGGAGGAAGTTGAAAATCAAGTAGGGCATTCAATCAAAGTCTTAATATCAGATAGAGGTGGTGAATATACCTTAGCAAAATTTCTTAAATTCTGTAAAGACTTTGGTATTACAAAGAAAAATATGATGCCCAAAACACCTCAATAGAATGGTGTAGCTGAAAGATATAACAGGACCTTAATAAATATGACAAGGTTAATGTTAATTGATGCCTCTTTTCCAAGGATATTTTGGGGAAAAGCAGTAAGTATAAGGGTATATATACTCAATAGAGTACCATGTAAGGTTGTATTCACTATACTATATGAGATGTGATTTGAAAGAAAACCCAACTTAGGTCTCTCAAGATGTGAGGATCTATTACACATGTAAAGGTCTTTGATCAGTGTAGAGATAAACTAGACAGTAGGTCCTTAAGGTGTATATTCATCGGATATCCTAAATGTTCAAAGGGATATTATTTTTATCATAAGAACCACACAATAATAGAAAGTAGAGATGTTGAATTCTTAGAAGATACTAAGAATGACATTTTGAAAAATATTGATTAATATACTGACAATCTAGTAGACCTAGATCAATCATCATTTAAACTCATAGAAGATCTTTCTAAAACAACTAAAACTTTAAGTGAACATAAAAGGCCTAGGGCTACACCGTATTACTTAAACGATTATCACACTACTCTTGCAGAAAAAGTGTGTAATTCAGTGGATTTAGATGAGTTGACTGATAACTTAACTTATCAATAAGCTATGAACTCATCTAAAGCAACAGATTGGGGAAAAGCCATGGATGAGCAAATTGAATCTATTGAGAAAAACTAAGTCTGGAATTGGCTGATTTTCTGAAATAAAAGAAAGCTATAGGCTGTAAATGAGTTCTGAAAAAGAAATATAATGTCGATGGTTCAATCGACAAGTTTAAAGTGAGGTTGGTTGCAAAGGGTGATGGGATATATTATGTTGAGACATATTCCCCAATTGTGAAATTTGCATCTATAAGGATAATTTTGGCAATATTTGCATATTATGATTTGGACTTACATCAGTTAGATGTAAAGACAACCTTTCTAATGGAGATTTAGATGAAATCATATACATGGAGCAGTCTGAAGTATTTATAGTTGAAGGCTAAGAAGATACAATATATAGGTTGAGAAAATCACTATATGGCCTGAAAGAGTCACCTCACCAATGGTATTTGACTTTTCAAAATGCCATTATAAAACTTGGGTTTGTGGCTAATGAACTTGAACACTGTGTATATGTCTGGAACAATGGGAGTCACTTTATCATCTTATCATTATATGTAGATGACATATTGTTGTATGGGAATGACAATGAGATGATTGTCAAAACCAAGTCATGGTTAAACTCAAGGTTTGAAATGAAGGATATGGGGGAAACATCTTATATTTTGGGTATAAAGATCTCTCAAGATAGAGAATCTAAACTCTTATGCCTAAGTAAGGAGATATATAATGATTATATCCTCAAGAAATTCAAAATAGGTGAATGCAAGTCTCTTGTTACACCCGTTGCAAAAGGGGTTAAACTAAGTAAGACTAATTGTCTCAGTGAATGAGGCAATAAGCCTAACATTCCTTATGCGCAAGTTGTGGGTAGCTTGATGTATGTTATGCTGTGTATAAGACCTGATATCAGCTTTGTTGTTGGTCTTGTGCGTAGATATCAAAGTAATACTCGATGACAGTATTGGATAACTGTAAAAAGGATTTAAGATATTTGAAAGGAAAACAAGACTTGAAACTGTGTTTTCAAGCAGATGAACTGAAAGTTGTAGGATACTCAGATGCTGACTTTGCTTAAAACAAAAATGATAACAAATCTATCTCAGGACAAATATTCTTATTTGGAGGTGGTGGTGTTTCTTGAGCATGTAAAAAACATTGTTGTGTAGCATTGGATACACAATAAGTTGAGTATATGGCTTGCTGTATGACTGTAACGAGTGTTGTCTGAATAAGCCGCTTCATACATGATTTGAAGTTGGAGAAAGCCAACGAGCCAATTGTCATTTACTGTGACAAAAACGCAATAATTACTCTTATCTAGAATGGAGTTGATAGCCTAAGAGCAAGGATATAATGGTTAAATACCACTATGTTCATGATATGATTATTAGAAAGAAAATATCCATCTCATACATGCCAACAAATGATATGTTGGGAGACCCCTTGACTAAAGGCATAATAGAGGAGTTTTTCTCAAAACATGTTACGAACATGAGTTTGAGATATGTTTGATAGTTGTGTAGGTAAATAACCACACAACGGGTAGTGATTGCAGTAACAATCATGAAATGACATTACTAGGAAAACCCAATAAAAGTGGGAGGAAAACCAATATGTCAATTCACTTGGCTCGAATGACCAAGTAAGAGATGTAAGGCAATGGACATTCTCGGATACCTAGTAAGGAAATGGTTGGATTGGCTATCCAACCGTTATCTATGGTCGAGTTATGGAAAGAATGGCCGTAATGGCTGAAACCGTCGGACCGTTATCAAATAAAACGGTAACAGTCTCGATAAAGGGGCTCATGAAGAGAAAAGACGAGTAAGATAATCCGGGAAGGGAGGAGCACACGTTGCTATATAAATACAGAGCAACGCAGGAACATCAGAATACTGAAAACCACAATTCTTCCTAGAGAAACCCCACTGACATTAACATTCATTTGATTTAAAAGAGCTAACGTTTGTTAGAAATAATTATAAATTGACTCAAACTTTTCCACTTCAAGATGCTCAAATTGTGAACAGAGAGTCTCAAGATGAACCATGTGATCTCTTTCAACTCCCTTATAGGCCTTGATGGGTGTTCCATGCCTCCTTTGTTGTCTTTGTATTTGTCACAATTTTTTCTAAAGAGAATAATCTAATACTTGAAAGATATAAAAAAAAACTTTATAATCTTTCTTGTGATTTTTTTTTATATATTTATGCTCTTTTGGTGTCAACTTATGTGTAGTTATTGGTTCCCCCAATCCTTCGTTGATAATTTCTTATAGCCCTTAAAATGAATAACACTTTAGTTGGATTCTTCAATGCTCAAAATTTTTCTCATCAAACTTTTGGGATTTGGAGTTCGTCATCCTAGAATATTCAAAAGTTATTTCAGAATTTTCAAAGGAACTAAACCCAGATATCAGAAATGTAAAGAAAATAATGAAAACATACTAAGACAAAGAAGACTCTAGAGAAGTCAAAGGAAAAAGGAACTTCACTCATGCTTCATAAGTTCAATGCAGAAAAACATACGTTATGCTGACAAAGAACCCAGTTGCACTCATCAAATTGTACCTGATGATTATACTCCATTAGTGTTGTTCACTTAAGTAAACACAGCAACCACAGAGTTAGCTCAATGGCAGGGCACCTTGGCGCTACTGCTATTGATAGGGGTTCGACTCTTGGGGGGTGCATGTGGGTGTTAGGCTTCAGCCTCCTCTTGTAAAAACAAACAAATAATAAACTGATATATTCAGTTAAAACTAAACTCTAAAGTCATTCAATCAAACCCACCCTTCACCGAATGGCATGGGGTAGGCCAGGGACAAATATACCCATACTCGACCCGATACCCAAACCTCATTTAGTGCTCCATTACCCACAGCAATGGGGATGGGTCTTTTTCTTTCCATGGTAATGAGGCGGGTTATATGGGGCACCCTATACCCCAGTTCTAACCAGATAACTTCTTTAAAGCTAAAAAAATATTTTTTAGATGATGTAGTTGAAATTTTAAAAAGTTGAATCTGCTCAAGCACATACTTATACCATGTAGAAAGAGGAACCTTTATACAAGTGTTCAAAATAATTCAGGTATTCCTCATACCTGGACGATATACAGCCACAGAATGTACTGACCCATTCAGATTGAGTAGAGTCGGGAACCCCAATGGATCAAACCAATTAATTTCATCCCTACGAAAAATTCTTATTTCATGACAGATCCAAAACCCAAATTAAAAAAAAGCCTCATAAGTGCCGTCATCAAAGTTTTTTTTTTTTGCCATTGTGCTCGTAGCATTCTGCAAAAGAGCAACTTTCTAGCTTCTTACGATAATATTCCCACATGATACAAGTACCTTTATTGGTTCTGTGTCTTGTATTTATACACCATATTATTACAGTAGACCTTTATTTGCAACATACTCATTTGATATATTGACGACAATAGGATATGCACGTATCACACTATACAATACAAATTTCTACTTTTAACATTAATATGTGGGGGTTTAACTGCCTAATTTATTGACTTATATGCAGATCACCAAGCCTGTGACAGGGTCCAATAGGTGTATGTTTACTCTATTTATCTATCTATCTATCTATATTTTATGTGTATGTATGTATGTATGCATGCATGCATGCACATATATATATATATATATATATATATATATATATATATATATATATATATATATATATATGTATTAAGAATGAATACTCAAGGAGTATATTCACATTTGATCGTCTTTAGTAGGTGATTAGTGAAGGTGTAAACAAGGTCATGATAAAGACGGCTACGATATGAGTATATATATATATGTTCTTATACTCAATCATTATTTTTTTATATATGAATGTAATTTTAAAAGTTTCCAAAAAAAGGATAATAAACTCATGCTCGTAAGTAATGGTAATAATGTCACATCAAATCACTCTCTCTATATATAATATATAATAACATATCTATATACTTTCCGTACCCCTCAAATCCGTTTGCTTTTGAACTTTTTCCGTTTTTTTTTTCTTCAGTTTTTGGGCGGTAATATAGCCTATTCAAATACCGTCCCCTCTATTCAACGGCTTTCAATTCAAATCATATCTTTAGTTTATTTCCTTGGAGTTCAAACCGCGGAGGCTTTAAGATTTTCTCTAGTTTCATCTCTGAGCAGTAATCTCTTATGGCTTCAAATAATCGATCCCATCAAATACCGTCTTGGTGGTGCCACTCGAGAATGGTTATCAACCACGAACACAGTGAAGAGGTCCGGTGCCCACAGTGCAACACTGGGTTTCTGGAACAGGTCACGTTCAGATGCTTCTCGCTCTTCGTCCCCTTGCTCGTTGCCCAGCCCCCGACTTCGTCTTTGAGAAGCAAGGAGTACCTGGTGGAGAGATGGTGTTCTCATAGACCCTTTGAACCAGACCACTTCGTCCCTGTTTGCCGCTGGTTGTCGTTCCCGGCCATGCCCGTGGAAGACTACAAGAAGTAGAAGAGGGGGAGGGAGAAGATGAAGATGAGAGGATGATGAGCAGAGGGAGGAGAAGGGTGGCGTTACCTTTGACTCAGGTGTTTGCCGAACTGGTATCCCCATTGAGGAGTTCTGGTGTCCTGCTACTCTAGAGGCAGTGGTGCATCAAGAGGGTTCATCCTAGCCGTTCCAAGTCTTTTGATCGACGGATAGGCCTACATATCACTTGATGAACAAGAGGATTGATTTCAGCCATCCAAATCATTTTGATTGACGTATAAGCTTGTGCATGATGAATATCGTCTGTCATATTTTCTCTTTCGGGATTTCAGCCGTCCAAAAAAATTAAGTAATCAGAGTTGCTTAATATATTAGTGCATCTAACCTAAATAGGTAAATGGAAACATTCAATTTTTACTAGACCTTGACGCTGTTGATTTGGTATAGGTCATATTCGGGTCAATCCAAATT
This sequence comes from Brasenia schreberi, assembly GCA_036023115.1. Taxonomy (NCBI): domain Eukaryota; kingdom Viridiplantae; phylum Streptophyta; class Magnoliopsida; order Nymphaeales; family Cabombaceae; genus Brasenia; species Brasenia schreberi. The sequence continues at coordinate 23,090,490 of JAYKKT010000075.1, forward strand.
CAACAACCTTTAACCTTAATGACCTAGAATTAGACCTTGTCAGTTTTGTGTCAACGATAAATCCTGGAGAAGGATCTGAACTCCTTATCTGGGTGAGTTTCATTTTCGGTCTTGGATCCAGGTTCAGTTCGATTTATGGTTTCATTTGAAAATTTCTTGAAACAATGATGGAACTTAAAACTGGAACAAGAATATGATTTCGAACCGTAGGTTGTGGATCACCAATTCCGCTTCAGTTCTGGTTTCAATTTTAGCAGTTCCAGTTTCTGCTGGTTCTGGTCGCGATTCGAATCTACTTCATCCCACCAGGTCCATGTCAGCATCCAACACCCCTCGAGTTGGATCCTGTATGACCCAAAGAATTCAGCAAAAGCTGTTTATTGGTTCATCTTTCTCTCTCTCGTTATATATATATATATATAAAGTGATTGGCTCTTGCTTATTACTACTGATGTCATTTATTTATGCTTTACAATTAGTTTTTGGAACATGAGTATAATAATATTGTTATTTGTTTTTTAAATCTTTATTTTTTAATTATAATTGTACCATTAAAAAACTATGAATGAGCATGAACAGAAATAAATAAGATCTGATTTTTATATTATATATATATATATGTATTTGTCACTAGCTCTATTTGACTGGAATAGTTGGCATGATCAGAACCGTTTCAAGTAAGCTTGTCCTAAATAAGAATCAGGTCAGGTCCACATGCATTTAAGACAAACCCAAAGGGACCCGATTCCCCTTCTTATATATCACGGACCAACACACTGTTGGTTCAACTAGAAATGACCGGTTCAGAACCAGTCTGACGGTTCAAACCGGAACCGAACTGGCATTGGAACCATCGATAACCGGAACTGACCACACCATAACCAGATCTAGATAACAACCGGTTTGATTACAGTTCATAATTTTTAAAAAACAGCTCAGAACCGATGGTTTTAAACCGCTCGTTAATAACATATATTATACACAGTTTAACACATCTTAAAACCTGACTCAAAAGTTCAACTTTCATGAGAGAGCATCTTTTAAAAAAAATAAACGATTTTGAGGTAGTTCTCAAACTTAAACCGGAAGTGCTCTTGGCGCGGTTCAGTTTCAGTTCTGAATTTCAGGTAACCGGAAACCCAACCCGACATGTATAGGTTCAACCGTCTTCCGCCTTTTCAAACCATCGCATTAACTTTCCTAAATTTTCCATTTTAGATGTCATGGCAGATTCCAAAGATTGTGATTCGCTCGATGGCAGCTTTCCATTTTAGATGTCATCAAATTTACCGGAACTTTTTATTCACGATTTGTCTGCAAATATCCTTCGCCCTCTCCTTCATTTTAGGTCTCTCCCTCTCTCTCTCTGAAATTAGGCCATAATCACAAATATCCTTCGCCGTCTCTTGCATTTTAAGCATCTCTCTCTCTCTGAAATTAGGCAGTGAGATGGCTTCAAATGATCGATCCCGTCAAACACCGACTTGGTGGTGCTACATTTGCTCGAGATTGTCGATGAACCACGACGACAATGAGGAGGTGCGGTGCCCACACTGCAACGCAGGTTTTATGGAGCAGGTGACGTTCAGACGGTACTCGCTCTCCGTCCCTTTGCTCGTTGCCGGCCCATCGACTTCGCGGTGGAGAAGCGGTGAGTATCTGGTGGAGAGGCAGGTCCTTATAGTCCCTTCGAACCAGGCCACCGTCGTCCCATCGACCAACTTAGATGGCCTGGTGATCGAATACATCAATGTAATTCTGCAGGGTAGCGGACCTTCCGGGAGGGTACCGTCTTCGTCCATGCCGGCTTCTGAGGAGTCAATGAAGGCCATGGCGAGGGTCAAGGTTGAAGACAGGAAGGCGGAGTGCCCGGTGTGTCTGGAACGGTTTGGTGAAGGGGGAGAGGCAACAGAGATGCCATGCAGGCATGGGTTCCATGAGTCGTGCATACTCCAATGGCTGAAGAAGCATAGCACTTGTCCTATTTGCAGGTTTCAGATGCCGGTTGCAGTTGCCGGAGGTGACGATAGAGGACAGCAAGAAGAACCAGAGGTAGACGAGGATGGTGAAGATAGGAGTATGAGAGGAAGGGTAAGGGTGTTGATACCTGTGACATTGTTGTTTGCTGAGCTGGGGAGTGAGCGGTCAGGGTGATCTAGAGGCAGTGCATCAAGAGGATTGACCTGAGCCGTTCTACGTCTTTTCCATCTACGTTAGATATGATATGATGAACAATACAGTTGATCTTACCGTCCAAATCATTTTTGATCGACTTATAAGCTTGCATGACAGAAGATGAAGACCGTCTTTTGGGTCTCATATTTTCTGTGTTTCCGGGTTTTGGGTTTTTCTTTATGAAATTATTCCTTTCGTGTATGTGTACTTTTCCTTGAGATGAATTACGAAGAAACGGTTCTTTTGTGAAAACTTGGCTCATCTTCTACTCGCCTAGTGCTTGCTTATCTTGTAGCGAGAACTGCGGAACCTAAAAGTTAGTTTAGCTAGAGATCCCAAGCCCTTTTGGCCTGGGAAAATGTGGGCCGGGCCGGATCAACCCACATTTATATGGGCCTCTAAAATGCTGGACCAGACCGGTATCTCTGGTTTTAGCTCATTTAGGAGTGCCCGTCAAACTGATGCAAATCCTGGTAATACCCAATATATGACCCAAATTGACCGACCTGCTTGAAGTGGTTACTGGTATTTGTATAAAAAAAATGAAAAATAACTTTTATTAATGAAAAAATAGGTAAAATTTCATTTCATATCATTATTAGCACAATAGCTTACAGAATTATTATTTTTAAACTTTTTTTCAGATTAACACAAGCATGACTTTCCATTCAACCGCTTTAAATGTTTCCATTCAAGACCCGATTTCCTCTCTCTCTCTCTCTCTCTCTCTCTCTCTATGAACCGTCTCCTGCATTTCAAGAAGTCTCTCTCCGTGAGCAGCAAGCTACCATGGCTTCAAATAATCCGTGTTGGTGTTGCCACACCTGCTGCAAGCTTATCATCTTTGTGGGTAGTGGATGGTCACTCTCAACCTCATTACTAACAACAATAATAAAATACAGGAAAAAGGGCACTCTTCTCGAATTTCATGAGATCATATGATTTGAAAATTAAACATTTCATAAAACTATTTTTTTGTTTTGAAAAGTACATACGCATCTTTCTCTCGGATAAAAGCAAAAATTGTTGTTAAAAAGAAAAACTCGGAAGATGAAAAGCCATGTATAAAAGCCTACTCGAAGTGGTTACTGGGAAGGTCGACGACTACATCCCACAAGCGACGGTAGGGCCTTCCTCCTCTCCCTCTCAATCTCTCTCTTTCTCTCTCTTTGTATTTAAATCCAGGAAAACCACGGTTTTGCAAAAACATGGACAAAAAACCATCCAAGGCAATGGGCAAAATTACTAAAATATCCAGATATTTTGTAGTGAAAAGATAATTGTACCCTTATGAGTAAAAAGTCTTTTTTACCTCCTGACAATCCATGAAACTATAAAATACCAGGGTGTAGTTTTAATGTTTTACCCCTCGACATTTCAAGAAATTAAAAAATAATCATTATACCACCATGAAAAGTACAAAAATGCCCTTATAATTTCTAAGAAATGTTGTGAATAGTAACTTTTTAAATTTAGTCCTGGTTTTTACAATTTTTCTAGAATAGTACATGTAAGTCAAATAAACTACAGAATAATGCTTGGGAATATTTAGTCTCTGGATTTTATAATATTTCTAAAATGGTATATGTAGGTTAAATAAACTACATTACAGACTCATGATATATTTACTGTTTAGTACTTAGAACTTTTGGATATTGCATTTAGATGTCTGGCGATATTTTACGGTTCTTTATTAAATGTCTTATATAAATCTATCTCATGCATGTTTTTATCTTTATATCTTAAAATGTACAGACTCTTTACTTGTTGTCTCTGTCAAAAGTTTAAAAAGAAAAATGACTTCTAAAATTTGCGTATTTGAATTGCCAAAGACTGAAAAGTTAAATAACCTAAATTTTCAAACTTGGAAAAGAAGAATCCCATTGGCCTTAACTTTAGAAGGAGTTGATTATGTACTGAAGTAAATAGTTTTACCTCCTACACCAGTTACAACATGTGAGAAAAAGGAAAGATATAAGACATTTCTAAAGGATGATACAATAGCTAGGACTATAATATTGACGTATATGGAAGATGGCTTGATTAAGGTCTTTGAGGAATTTAAAACTAAAAAAGAATTATTCGATTCCCTGACCACTAAATATGATACTACAACCAAACTGCATATACAACTACTCTTTCAAATTGATAAAATGAAAGAAGGTGACAATGTAGTTGAACATATTAACCAAATACTAGTAATGGCTAGAGATCTGGTTGTAGCTAAGTCAGTCATTCTTGAACCGATGCAAATATTCACGATTCTAAACAGTCTTCCTCCTTCCTGGAATTTGGTAACCACAACCCTAAGACTTATACCTGATTTTACTCTTTCT
>JAYKKT010000075.1:23100000-23390000 GCA_036023115.1 Brasenia schreberi
ATCGGAAACTACTTGATTGCAAGGCACAAAATCTACAATATAAGTAAAAGAATTGGTGTTAAAATGATGATTTTCTAATTATATTGGTTTATGATGTTGCCAGATAATCATTTTCTTATGCAGTGATGCTTATTTCTTTTTCACCTCTATTAGAAGAAAGTATACAAATGAAAAAGCAGCTAGTATCGGAAATATAGAGAATCTTGCGAGGAAAGTGATAGGGGTTCTACTAATATTGTTGGCCAATACGTTGAGGGCTATTAACAGGTTTTTATGTAACTAAACTTCCTCTAAAGAATGCCTCCATAAAGCTCGTTCAAAGCACAACTAATCATATTGAGATGTAGTGATTTTAAAGGGCAAGAGATAAACAATGTTGACCAATCAATGCTAGAAGTTTATTATAAAGGAAGGGAAGATTTGTTTGAGTACAAAATTTCTAATGTAATATGCTTTTAAATATAGTGGAAGCCTTCTCTTGATGAAATTGAATAAGAGAGAGAAAATTTCGTAGACGTAGGTTATATTAGACTTAACTATGGTAAAAAATATTTGTTCTCTCTCTCATTCTCTTTACATGCACAAGCATACATATAACTGTGAAGCAAAAATAGAGACATTGAGCCACCAGAATATGTAATATATAAATAAATAAATATATAATTCACAAAAGTTTAATAAAAGTAACAAAGAAATAAAAAGAAAATGACTAATGACTAAAGGATATGTCAAGAGAGTAAAAGCAAAAGTATGAAGTTTAGGATCTCACGAGATTGATCCATATCATCACCTTGTGTGTTAAGTAATAAAGATTTTTCTTGTCTAAAGTATATATCTTTATTTGAGAAAGAAGCCCATGTACATTATTATCTATATATTTATATCAGTTACACACATACGCATACATACACATATATAAATATCTATATCTACATATGTGACTATAGTACTTGACACATATATTTAGTCATATAGTTGTGTTCCTTCTACATATAATATGGACCAAACAAAACACGCTTCTTTTTACACTATATGAAGAAGCTTTATGGGGGCAACCTTATACATGGTTTCCTCCTTACTTTTATGCTCAGGCTTGTAATATCCATGGCTTTTGTATTTGTTGCATTGAATATGAGACTTATTCTTTTGTTGTCAAACATTCTTTTCTTATCACTCTTTTTCCCTCTTTCGTTTAAAGGGACTCCCTCTCTTGTCTTGCAATATCAATTGACTATGCAAAGTTTTTTCTAATATCTTAGATTTTTTGGGGTTGTTGCTCATGGACTTACAAAGAGCCCATAAGCTAATCCATGAAAAAAGTAGAGAGATCTCAAGATTCTTTAATAGATATTACAATGTATTCAAATTATAACTTTAAAGTCTGAAGAATCTTCTTAATAATTTGTTGACCTTTGGTACTTTCATAATTAACCTTCTGTTGATTTAAAAGAGCTAACATTTGTGAGAAACAATTATAAATTGACTCGAACTTCTCCATTTCAAGAAGCTCAAATTGTCAATAGAGAGTCTAAAGATAACCTTGTGATCTTTTTCAACTCCCTTATAGGCCTTGATGAGTGTCCCATGCCTCCTTTGTTGTCTTTGTATTTGTCACCTTTTTTTATTAAGAATGAATACTCTGGGAGTATATTCACATTTGATCATCTTTAGTAGGCGATTAGTGAAGGTGTACACAAGGTCATGATAAAGATGGCTACGATATGAGTATATATATATATATATATATATATATATATATATATATATATATATATATATATATATATATATATATATATATATATATATATATATATATTCTTATACTCAATCATTATTTTTTTTATATGAATGTAATTTTAAAAGTTTTCAAAAAAAGGATAATAAACTCATGCTCGTAAGTAATGGTAATAATGTCACATCAAATCACTCTCTATATATATAATATAATAATAATAATATATCTATATACTTTCCGTACCCATATCCGTTTGCTTTGGACCTTTTTCCGTTTTTTTTTCTTCAGTTCTTGGGCGGTAATATAGCCTATTCAAATACCGTCCCCTCTATTCAACCACTTTCAATTCAAATCATATCTTTAGTTTATTTCCTTGGAGTTCAAACCGCGAGGCTTTAAGATTTTCTCTAGTTTCCTCTCTGAGCAGTAATCTCTTGTGGCTTCAAATAATCGATCCCATCAAATACCGTCTTGGTGGCGCCACTCGAGAATGGTGATCAACCACGACTACAATGAAGAGGTCCGGTGCCCACAATGCAACACTGGGTTTCTGTAACACATCACGTCCCGATGCTTCTCGCTCTTCGTCCCCTTGCTCGTTGCCCAGCCCCGGACTTCGTCTTTGAGAAGCAAGGAGTATCTGGTGTAGAGACGGGGTCCTCATAGACCCTTTGAACCAGGCCATTCGTCCCTGTTTGCAGCTGGTCGTCGAGGGAGAAGGTGAAGATGAGAGGATGATGAGCAGTGGTGTCCTGCTACTCTAGAGGTAGTGCATCAAGAGGGTTGATCTTAGCCGTTCCAAGTCTTTTGATCGACGGATAGGCCTACATATCACTTGATGAACAAGACGGTTGATTTCAGCCGTCCAAATCATTTTGATCGACGTATAAGCTTGTGCATGATGAATATCGTCCGTCATATTTTCTCTTTCGGGATTTCAGCTGTCCAAAAATTTAAGTAATCAGAGTTGCTTCATATATTAGTGAATCTTACCTATATAGGTAAATGTTAACATTCAATTGTTACTAGATCTTGACGCTGTTGATTTGGTACAGGTCATATTCGGGTCAATCTAAATTTAACAACCTTTAACCTTAATGACCTGGAATTAGACCTTGTCAGTTTTGTGTCAACGATAAAACCTGGAGAAGGAGCTGAACTCCTTATCTGGGTGAGTTTCATTATTCGGTCTTGGGTCCAGGTTCAGTTCGATTTATGGTTTCATTTGAAAATTTCCTGAAACAATGATGGAACTTAAAACTGGAACAAGAATATGACTTGGTTGTGGATCTTCAGTTCTAGTTTTTGGATGAGCATGAACGGAAATAGATAAAATCTGGTTTTTATATAATATATAGATATAGATATAGATATCACTAGCTCTATTTGACTGGAATAGTTGGCTTGATCCGAACCGTTTCAAGTCAGCTTGTCCTAAAGAAGAATCAGGTTAGGTCCACATGCATTTAAGCCAAACCCAAAGGAACCCGATTTCCCGTTCTTATATATCACGGACCAACGCACTATCGGTTCAACTAGAACCAAACTGGCATTGGAACCATCGATAACCGAAACTGACCGAACCATAACCGGACCTAGATAACCACCGGTTTGATTACAGTTCATAATTTTCAAAATCCAGCTCGGAACCCATAGTTTTAAATCGCTCGTTAATAATATATATATATATATATATTTATTTATTTATATTATACACAGTTTAACACATGTTGAAACCTGGCTCAAAAGTTCAACTTTCATGGGAGTTTGACATCTTTTAAAAAAAATAAACGATTTTGAGGTAGTTGTGAAACTGAAACGACTCTTGACGCGGTTCGGTTTCTGTTCTGAATTCCAAGTAACCGGAAACCTAGCGGAATATGGCTAGGTTCAACGGCCTTCTGCCTTTTCAAACCATTGCATTAACTTTCCTAAATTTTTCATTGTAGATGTTATGGCAGATTCCGAAGGCAGATTCCAAAGGTCGAATATTGTGATTGGATGACAACTTTCCATTTTAAGTGTCATCAGATTTACCAGAACTTTTTATTCAACCTGCTTAAATGCTTTTATTCACGATTTGTCTGCAAATATCCTTCGCCCTCTCCTGCATTTTAGGTCTCTCTCTCTCTGAAATTAGGACATAATCACTGATATCCTTCTCTCTCTCTCTCTCTCTCTCTCTGAAATTAGGCCATAATCACAAATATCCTTCGCCGTCTCTTGCATTTTAAGCATCTCTCTCTCTCTGAAATTAGGCAGTGAGATGGCTTCAAATGATCGATCCCGTCAAACACCGACTTGGTGGTGCTACATTTGCTCGAGATTGGCGATGAACCACGACGACAATGAGGAGGTGCGGTGCCCACACTGCAACGCAGGTTTTATGGAGCAGGTGACGTTCAGACGGTACTCGCTCTGCATCCCTTTGCTCGTTGCCGGCCCATCGACTTCGCGGTGGAGAAGCGGTGATTATCTGGTGGAGAGGCAGGTCCTTATAGACCCTTCGAACCAGGCCACCGTCGTCCCATCGACCAACTTAGACGACCTGGTGATCGAATACATCAATGTAATTCTGCAGGGTAGCGGACCTTCCGGGAGGGTACCGTCTTCGTCCATGCAGGCTTCTGAGGAGTCAATGAAGGCCATGGCGAGGGTCAAGGTTGAAGACAGGAAGGCGGAGTGCCCGGTGTGTCTGGAACGGTTTGGTGAAGGGGGAGAGGCAACAGAGATGCCATGCAGGCATGGGTTCCATGAGTCGTGCATACTCCAATGGCTGAAGAAGCATAGCACTTGTCCTATTTGCAGGTTTCAGATGCCGGTTGCAGTTGCCGGAGGTGACGATAGAGGACAGCAAGAAGAACCAGAGGTAGACGAGGATGGTGAAGATAGGAGTATGAGAGGAAGGGTAAGGGTGTTGATACCTGTGACATTGTTGTTTGCTGAGCTGGGGAGTGAGCGGTCAGGGTGATCTAGAGGCAGTGCATCAAGAGGATTGACCTGAGCCGTTCTACGTCTTTTCCATCTACGTTAGATATGATATGATGAACAATACAGTTGATCTTACCGTCCAAATCATTTTTGATCGACTTATAAGCTTGCATGACAGAAGATGAAGATCGTCTTTTGGGTCTCATATTTTCTGTGTTTCCGGGTTTTGGGTTTTTCTTTATGAAATTATTCCTTTCGTGTATGTGTACCTTTCCTTCAGATGAATTACGAAGAGACGGTTCTTTTGTGAAAACTTGGCTCATCTTCTACTCGCCTAGTGCTTGCTTATCTTGTAGCGAGAACTGCGGAACCTAAAAGTTAGTTTCGCTAGAGATCCCAAGCCCTTTTGGCCTGGGGAAATGTGGGTCGGGCCTTAATCAACCCACATTTATATGGGCCTCTAAAATGCTGGACCAGACCGGTATCTCTGGTTTTAGCTCATTTAGGAGTGCCCGTCAAACTGATGCAAATCCTGGTAATACCCAATATATGACCCAAATGGACCGACCTGCTCGAAGTGGTTACTGGTATTTGTATAAAAAAATGGAAATTAACTTTTATTAATGAAAAAATAGGTAAAATTTCATTTCATATCATTATTAGCACAATAGCTTACAGAATTATTATTTATAGTGAATTTATGTTTAACCCCATAATCTGTTGGCTTTTACACAGAAATTTCAAGAACGACTATCCTACGAAGCCCCAAGTCAGCTCGCATTAATTATCGCATAATTTTCTTGAACTTTTTTTCAGATTAAGACAAGCATGACTTTCCATTCAACCCCTTTAAATGTTTCCATTCAAGACCCGATTCATGATTCACTCGTCTCACTCTCTCTCTCTCTCTCTGAACCATCTCCTACATTTCAACAAGTCTCTCTCCGTGAGCAGCGAGCGACCATGGCTTCAAATAATCCGTGTTGGTGTTGCGACACCTGATGCAGGCTTGTCATCTTCCACACAATGATGGAGCACGACGACAATGAGTTCCCGTGCCCACGCTGTCACACTGGTTTCCTGGAGCACATCATTTACAGACGCCTCTCCTTCACCCTCCCCTTTTCCATTGCTGGCCCGACGACTTCATCGAGAAGCGAGGAAGATTATCTGTTGGAGAGGATCATTCTTATCGACCCTTTGAACCAGGCCACAGTCGTCCCGTCGACTAACTTGGACGACCTGCTGATTCACTTCATCCCCAACGAAATTTCACGGCTTTTCGATCAGCCACCACCATCAACAACAACAACAATGATGGCGTCGGAGGAGTCGGTGAATGCGATGGCGACGATGAAAGTGGAGGACGGAGAGGCGTTGTGTCCAGTTTGCTTGCTGGGCTTTAGTGGAGGGGGAGAAACGGGAGAGATGCCCTGCATGCATGGGTACCATGACGGGTGCATACTCAAATGGCTGGAGAATCCTAGTACTTGCCCTGTTTGCTGGTTTCAAGTGCCGGTGCAGGAGCGTAAGCTGGTTGCCATTGCCGACCGTGTTGACGAAGAGGAAGAAGAAGAAGAACAAATGAGGAGTAGGAGGAGAAGGGTGGTGTTATCTTTGACCTTGGTGACCATTGAACTGGTGTCCTCCGGTAGGAGAACGGGTGCGATTGCTGATCTTGGGATGGTGGATTAAGAGGGTTGATCTTATCCGTCCATGTCTTTTTGATCGATGGATAAGCTTAGACATCACAGAATGAAGATCGTCTTCTGGGAGTCGTACTTTATCTTTTCGGGTTTTTGGTTTCTCTTTATACCTTTCGTCTCTTCTTCAATGAATTGGATCGAGATGTGTCTTTGCTGAAAATATGGTGATCCGGCATTGATTTTCTAAAGCCTTTCTGAGGAGGCTTGTGTTATGACTAAAAGAAAAATCATGTACATAAGTTCTGATTTTTGGGTTTGGTATGATTTGATCTTGGCTGATTCTGATTTTGTTATTTTTCATGTTCGGATCAAGATTTAGTTGATCTGAGCACAAAATCATTCTGACTCAATTTAAACTAGTTTAATAAGCCAGGAGGTGAGTTTTTGTATCAGCATATCGGATACTGATGGATACATTATGAGGTGCTCGCATAGAGCTGAGCACCCACTCTCTTCGAACATGTTTATGAGCAGTTCGGATCTTTTTTATAATCAAACTGAATCAAGTTGAAAGACGTAATGATGGCAATAGCTCGGGCTGGGAATGGTATGCCTATACCTGAACCCGACCAATACATGACAAAATCGGGTTATATATACATAAATACGTACATATTGTTTATATATATAATATATATTGGGTACATGAGTGGGAGAAAGAGAGAGCTTGAACCAAAGGACAACAACATGATAATGAACAAATGGGAGCCTTCCCCTGGGAGGACCTATATATAAATATAATTACGTATATATGTATGTATATATATATATATATATATATATATGTGTGTGTGTGTGTGTGTGTGTGTGTGTGTGTGTGTGTGTGTGTGTGTGTGTGTATGAACAGTGTTGATGTTAGATTATGATACGTACAAGATTGCTTTTGATAAGTTCTGGTATGCATGGAATATCGGCGAGTGGATAACCAATCCTTTCTCTTAGTCTATCAAAAGATTTCTTGGGGAGAGAGCTCAAATGAATATTGGTAATGAAGAAATGAAGTTATTTGAACTCTTCTATGATCTTGTTCTTGAAGTTGGATTTTCTGTCAAATGTTTCGTTTAAGAGCCTTTCACTCTTCCTAGAGTTTGCTTTAATCTCTCTATGCGTACGTGGACATTGAATCCTGATAAGAAAATGATTTTTTTATTTTTTTTATTTTCTTGGAAAGTAAATAAAGAAAACAACTAAATTATGAAAATTTATTTTTCTTTTGGCATTAATAGTGTGAATAGATTATCTAATGTGATCTCCTGCGTATCTCATAATTCTGATGGAGAACCTCAAAAGTCAGCGTAATTCTTTGAAAATGATTGTGAGTTTGGTGATTTTAATTAGAAAAGATTTTTGAAAAAAGATTTTATTTAAAATTAAATTCATTCTTGCACAGGTTTAAGTTAAGTCTTAGATTGCTCAATAAACCCTTATGATCCAAATAATGATGAAGATAATATTCCATCATATTCAATCATTGACATTGTTAGTTATTAATATTGATTAAAAGATTTTTTTTGTTATTTATATATATTTTTTATTTTTGTTTTTATCAAAACTTAACAAAGCATTTTAAAATTATCTAACCAAAAAGCTTTAGCCCAAACAACTACTAGCCTAAAAAAAGACTCGAAGCCCAAAATAACTTTAACTCGAAAACAGAGAACAATCACCAAACCCAAAAGACACAAAAAAAAAAGCCGGTAAGAACCAAAACACACAAAAAAGGATAGTAAAAAAGAAGATTTTTAAAGAAAAGAAAATAGGTCACATTCTCGGAAAAAGAAAGCGAATGAGGAGAAGCGTTCGGGAGAAAAGAAAATGAAATGGAGAGAAATGAAAGGGTGGAGAGTCGCCCATCACTAGCGAACGGACTACTACGGCGTGGAGACGTAGAGGAGCGAGATGGTGGTTCGCGAGTTGGAGCGGCGGTGTTGCCGCGCTGCGTATCTGGGTCGCGGCGTACGGATGAGCGGGCTACTGGGGCCGGCGAGAGGACGTGGAGCTCCTGTTCTGGTGTTGGGTCCGGACCGCGCCCAACCGAGAACGCAGGGTCACCGCTGGAGTTACCGGGCGGTGGAGGCGGCTGCCGACGCCGGCTTGGGTTCGGTGGGGGAGCTCCTCGGCCGTTGAACTTGAGCCGCACCGAGATGACGCACGGCCAGCCGGCCGGCGGTGAGCGGGTCACAGCTCGTGGACCAGGTTGCGTGACGCGCTCGACGGCGAGGCGGAGTGTGCACTTCGGCGTGGTGGAGCGTTGGCACGGTTGGGGAGCGGTGGGGGAGCTGCCGGTTGCTTGGGTGACCAAGTGGTGGTGAGGTTGGGTTTGAAGGTTTGTGGGTGGTGGTTTGAAGCAGGTGAAGGTGAGGTGGTTATATGGAGTTTGGGTCGTGGGTGTTGGTTTTGGAATTTACATGCTGCGTGTGTTGAGTTCACAGGGCAGTGTGGTGGCTGGCTGTGGTGCATGACCGGTGCGGGTACCGGAGTCGACTGCGGGTGTCGACGTTGAATGGTGTTGTGCGTAGCGTGACGGCGGCGAATGCGTGGTGCCGCCCGTGCTCGTGGAGGTGATGAGACGGAAGGAGAGTGGTGTCAACGGTTTGGGAGGTAGCCGTTGGGCCGTGCGTTGACGAGTTAACCGGCAATGGTTGGTAGGTGGGGGTGAATCGATGAACACGCGGGGGATCGGGTGAGTGGAGCGGACCGCGGAATGGTGGTTTCGGGGTGGGATGTGATGAAGGATGTTGTCCGGGATTATCTTCTATTTCCGGGGTCACAGTGGCATGGGTGAGACCGTGGAATGGGGTTTAGTGTTGGGGGATGTGATGACGGATGTTATGCAGGCTAGATCTTCTATTTACGGGTTGCGGTATGGGTGAGATAATTGGGCTGAAAGTGATTATGGGTGGTAGATTTGGTGTTGGTAAGGATGGTGAGGTGTTCGAGAACTGGAAAGGTGGTAAAGGTGAAGCGGGTGAGAGTCCAACTCGGCAAGGATGAAGCGTGGGTGGTGAAAATGAAGTTGAAGACGGCTTGGCAATGGCAATGGTATTTGTCAGCCCAAAACTTCCTCTTCCTCTCGTACCCCCGCGGAATCACTTTTTTTCCCCCTTTAGTTTTTTATTTCATTTTTTTTTTGCCTTGTGTTGCGAGAGACGACTCCTCCTCGCAATCTCTCTCTCAGAAATTAGCTTAGAGTGCGGAATAGTTTTCAAGCTTCCGCTTCCTTCTCCATTGCATTTTCTTTAGCTACGTGACTTTCTCCAGTGCCTTCCTATTTCACAAATTGCCATTTCTATGTTTCTCCTTAAGTCTTGGGTTTGGCAGGGGAGCTGTGGCAGACAAGATGACAAGTGCCTGCAAAATTTTCTTTCATTTTTTATTTTCTTTATTTTTTTTTATTTTTTTCATTTTTTTTATTTTCTTTATTTTTTTTTATTTTTTTATTTTTCAATTTTTATTTGTTTTTAATTATAAGAAAAAGGAAAGAAAAAAAAATAAGATGCAAAGTAAATAAAATTCCAAAAAAGAAAAACAAAATGTTTGAAATATTGCAATTAGGCATCAACTAACACAAAAATTAGTTCCTAATTGGAAGAGCAACAAAAATAAAACTTTATGGACAAAATTGGGTATCAACAAACTTGATTTCAAAACCTTACTAAAGGTTCTATAACAAATTTTCTCTTTAATTTCATGCTTATTTTCATTTCTCCTACATGGGAGAGCCGAAGTAAATGGCATTTTTTCCTAGGATATGTATAACCATCTAAGCGTGAATCGTGAATCAAGAATATTGAGGGTGATCGGCCCGAACCAACGACCTCGAAAACTCGATCGACCCGACTCGATTACAAATATCCCAAGTACTGTATTCGTGGCCGAGCACGACTGGATCCACTAGACAACCCGACTTATCGGGTTCTGACACGGATTCGGCGGACCGGGTCGATTGGTCGATCAATTAAACGAGCTTCTTATTGGTTCAGTTCTGATTTAAATGGCCGACCCAGAATGACCAGACTCAATGACGCAGCAAAATGGCGTCGTTTTGGTTAAATTCAATCATTATTTTATTTAATTTTTCATAGCTTCGACCCCGGTGATTCAATTAACCCGACTAATCGCGATTACCTAACCCGAACCAACCACGATTTGTAATCTAAGTTAGTTTTGTCTGGGGTTACTAAAAAAAAAAATCACTGAAACCCGACCCGAACCTTACTTAATTGATTTTTGGATATTTTCCCAACTAATCGGCTAGGCATTCGACTCAATCCTTGCGGATCACCCCTAAATAATGGTATTCATATTTGAGAAGTTTGAACACCGGGATTCAATCATTTGATTTGCTGTTTTATTTATCATCCCTAATTATTCATTCTTTGATCAAGATAGTTGCATTAGAATTGAGAAAAACACCTTATTTGTACCTAGTAAGGGTCCATATGTTGAGATTGTGCATGAAATGGAAGTTTGATAGTTTCTAGGGAATGATTTGACTAGTTCTGACTACTGATGAATCTATGTACAAATAAAGTGATAATGATAATTATGAAGTCTTGGTTACAGTTATAGGCCACTACTTGCATTGATTATGTTCAATTCCTTCATCTTTTAGTGTTGCCTGATATTAAGAGTGTGTTTATAATGTAAAAAAAAAAAAATTTGATTTATAAATTAAATTAAATTAAATTTTATGTTTAAAATATTCAAAAATAAAAAATAATTTGATTTCTAAAAATTTTGTATAAATTTTATATTTTTTTATTTTAAAAAATTCTATCCAAATTTGATAGAATTTGTTAAAATTGATTTGAAATAGAATAGATTATTTTAATCTTAAGTAACTATCTTTAACTACCTCTCATAAAAATTAAAATTGTAAAATAATAAAATCAAATGTCCGAATCGATTCTTATTTTAATAAATTTTCCCCAGACACAATTTAATTTTTAAATTAATTTTAAATCCCATTTGAAAAAATTTTCAAACATAAAATTTGATTTATAAATTAAATCAATTCAAATTAAATCATTTCTATTTTTATTCATTCCAAACATAACTTAAAGCTGATGCAAGGAAGGGCATTTGTTATCAAATGTATAAAAGCTTGATGACATATTTGGCCAAATGATCTTCTCTGGCTAGAATTTATAAGGTGCCAGTAATATTTGCTTGTTTTCCTCATCTACTATTGTGTGTAATTTTCTTTGACCTTTGTTCCCCTTCTTCATTCTCCTCCCTAGGAGGAAAAACAGAGAAAGAAATTTTTATTACTACCCTATGTATACTTCGCCCTAGGATCATGAAAAGTGGTTGACTGGAAATGCTACTAGATGAATGGCAAAGAACCAAGTCTAGCATTAGATTAGATTTGGTTTTTGATATAACATCACTAATAACGTTTTGATCTAAGTATCAACGATTTTAGCGTAATGAAATGGTGCCTCGATTCTTCTTGTACTAAATTAGCTTTTATTGCAATAGTTTGAATATTATTCTCACTCTATTAGTTTTTCTCTCTTATTTATTAATATCAAAAGGTTATAAAAAATTAATTACCATTATTATTTTAAACAAACAATTGAGTAGAATTTTTTTTCTAAAGTGAATAATAAAAATGGAAATAGAGCAATTATTTATCAATTTTACTACCAAGAATCTTAATTAAAATTAATTAAAAAAATTGATCTATTTAAAAATAAATAAAATTTATAAATATCAAATATTTTTATCATGTTGAAAACTTAATGACTATCTTTAATCATACAATAAAAAATTAAATATTTGAGTTTTGCTTAACAAGTATGCTTGAAACAAAAGTAGAAATTTTTAAATGAAAAACAAAGTATTTAATACATTAGAAATTAAAAAATGTTGTATTAAATACTCCATTAACGGCTCTCTAATAGCTATCTTTTTAAGGTTTTTGGTACAGAGATTAAAGACAAAATTACATAGCCTCAAATATAAGGAAATATGATTAATGTGATTAAAGTATCTTTTCTCTCGTTCTATTAATTCTCTACATTATAATCTCACGCAGTATAAGAAGTGAAAATATGTCGAGGTTAAGATAGATTTTTTGCTTTTAAACAAATGTAATATACGATATTAATTATAAGGCGCGAGTACCAGCTTAACATATGAACTTGAAATAGCGCTAATTTTTTTTAAAATTCGGCCCATACTTTTTTAGGCCAATAAGTTAATATATACTTTTGTTATAAATTAATACTTATTATTTTTCAACTGTCTTTAGTCGATAATGAGCATGATGAAAAGATATACTAAATAGTAAAATTAGTAGAAATATATAGTTACTTTCGATCTTGCAAATTCTATATCCCCAACAATAAAGTGATAGACATCTTAAAATCAGTATACTAAACATTATTCTTTAATAATTTAGACCCTTCTTATAGAGGTCTAGTAATAATTATGTTATTTGAATATTTACAAATTTGGAAGTATTCATGATTCTCCTTTTGGATTGTGGAAAAAGATCATTATATATATATATTTTTAAGAGTGTATATATTATTAATATTTTTTTAAAGGATGTGAGTTTTTTTTAAGAGTGTACGTGATTTAGTAAAAAAAATAATAAAAAAATAAGTATAATAAATGATATAAAAAAATATAAAAAAAAATATATGTATTATTAATGATAAGTGTTAATATCGTAATTTTCAGATCGCATAAAACACAGTGGCTTTTATTTGGATGGAGGTCGTTCAATTTATTTAACAAAAGAAAAGGCAAATTCGAGCATGTGTTTGCAGCTGTGGAGGAAATTATTTTCTTATCTACGTCAATTTTCCTAATACTTCAATCCTATTTTTGGCTGCTGTTAGATTCTCTTAAATATTTACCTCGGGTAAGATAGGTCATAAGTTTTTTACTGAGATAGCTTTGATTTATTTAATTTTTATCCTTCATGTGATATAATAAATTCTCTTTCCATTAAAAAGGTAAAATTGAAAAAAAAATTAATAAATATTTTTTTAATATTCTCAAATAATAAATAATTTGAGACAAATTAATTTTTTAAAAATCAGTTGATAAAAAACAAAAAGAGTACTTTATTTTTATTTAAAATTTTCTATTTTTATTTTCTCCGCAAAATATTTTAATGCTGCATTGGAAAACTCTCTTGTTATTTTTTACCAATAATATTTATGCCTAACTCCACCTCATTTATGGAGTTACATGAGTCGGTCATCAACCACGGCCATTATAAATTTTTAACAGCTCTACTAGCAAGTGAATTGTGTTAGGTCTGTTAGAGGTCATTTACATGGCTGATCGCATGCCAAAAGTTGCTCTATTTTATTTTATATTAGTTTTTACGGTAAGAGTTTTTTTTTGGTCAGTTATTGCCTTACGGAGTTCTCAAATGCAACAATACAAAAATATTACTTAAAATAGTACTTATTAACCAACATGTCAAAATATTAACAAAACTATCTATGAAGAATTTCTCAAAAGCATTGTTGAAAAAAGAAAAGAATAAATAACTTTTTTGGAAGTGTTGACAGAAGCTTAAAAAAACATTGCCTATTTTAATAGGCAACTGCGGAATAGGCAACAACTTGGCAGGAGGCTGAAAAGCGTTGTCATGAAATTTTGGGCAACTGGTTGACCAAAGAAACTGTGGCTGAACAAAGACAACACTTTTCAAGCCATTGTCAAAAAGGTAAAATTGTTATAGTGTACCCTGAACGAATATATTACTAATATTTATCTTCATCGCACAATTGTTAGTTAACTACCACGTCTGTTAGCGATTAGTTACCCAGCACAAACAGATTACGGACACTTCAAGTCATTAAAGGATTAACTAGTACATACCAAATACAAACTCTTCAATTTAAGTCAATGATGGAAGTTTGAATTTGTCAAGAACAAATTGTGAATTTTGTTGAGCTGGATAGAAACTTAGGTGTGGTGTTTAATTTATTTTATAATTTTAATCGATGATTACTCTAGATATATGTATTTATATCTTTTGGCACATAAATCTGTGCACTTAATGCTTTTAAAGAATATAAGCAAGAAGTGAAAAACCAATTAAGACATTCGATGAAAGTCTTAAGATCAGACAGAGGTGATGAATATACCTCGACAGAATTTTTGGAATTCTGTAAAGACTTTGGTATTGCAAAGCAAAATACAATGCCCATGACACCTCAACAAAATGGTGTAGTTGAGAGATATAACAGAACCTTGTTTAATATGACAAGGTCAATGTTAATCGATGTCTCTCTGCCAAGGGTATTTTACAGAGAAGCAGTAAGTACAGTAGTTTACATACTCAATAGAGTACCGTGTAAAGCTGTATTTATTACACCATACGAGATGTGGTTTGGAAGAAAACTCAACCTAGGTCATCCTAGGAGGTGGGATCTGTTGCACATGTAAAGATCTTTGATCAGTCTAGAGATAAGCTAGACAGTAGGTCCTTAAGATGTATATTCATTAGATATCCGAAAGGTTCAAAAGGATATCAGTTTTATCATAAGAACCACAGACTAATTGAAAGCAGAGATGTTGAATTCTTAGAAGATAATAAGAATGACATCTTGGAAAACAATGATAAATGTGTTGATGATCTAGTAGACCTAGATCAATCATCTTTTGAGCCCATAGAAGATCTTCTTGAAACAACCGAAACCTTAAGTGAACATAAAAGGCAAAGAGTCACTCCGTCCTACTTAAAGGATTATCACACTTATCTTGCAAAAGAAGTGTGTAATTCGGTGGACTTAGATGAGTTGACTGATAACTTGACTTATCAGAAAGCTATGAACTCATCAAAAACATCAGACTAGGGGAAAGCCATTGATGAGGAAATTGAATCCATTGAGAAAAACCAAGTCTGGGAACTAGCTAATTTGCTAAAAGAAAGAAAAGTCATAGTCTATAAATGGGTTCTGAAAAAGAAATACAAGGTCGATGGTACAATCGATAAGTTTAAAACGAGATTGGTTGCAAAGGGTTTTTCGCAAAAAGAGGAGATAGATTATGTTGAGACATATTCTCGAGTTGCGAAATTTACATCCATACGAATAATCCTGGCAATATCTGCATATTATAATTTGGATTTACATCAATTAGATGTAAAAACAGCATTTCTAAATGGAGATTTGGATGAAATCATATACATGTAGTAGCCCGAAGGATTTGTGGTTGAAGACCAAGAAAATAAAGTATATCGGTTAAGAAAATCCCTATATGGCCTGAAATAGTTACCTCGCCAATGGTATTTGACTTTTCAAAATGTCATTATAGAACTTGGGTTTGTGGCTAATAAACTTGATCACTGTGTATGTGTTTGGAACAGTGGGAGTTATTTTGTCATCTTATCATTATATGTAAATAACATATTGTTGACTCGAAATGACAATGAGATGATTGTTAAAACCAAGTCATGGTTGAACTCCAAGTTCGAAATGAAGGATATGGGGGAAGCATCCTATATCATAGGTATAAAGATCTCTCAAGATAGAGAATCTAGACTCTTATGCCTGAGTTAGGAGAGAGATATTGATTATATCCTCAAGAAGTTCAAAATATGTGAATGCAAGTCTGTTGATACACCTATTGCAAAAAGGGTCAAAATTAGTAAGGTTGATTGTCCTGGTGAAGGATACGATAAGCCTAATGTTCCTTATGCAGAAGTTGTTGGTAGCTTGATGTATGCTATGTTGTGTACAAGTTGGTCTTGTAAGTAGATATTAAATTAATCCTAGATGGTAGCACTGGGTAACTATGAAAAGGATTTTAAGATATCTGAAAGGAACAAGAGACTTGAAACTGTGTTTTCAAGCAGATGAACTGAAAGTAGTAGGATACTCAGATGCTGACTTTGTTGGGAGGAAAGATGACAGCAAATCAACCTCAGAACAAATATTCTTATTTGGATGTGGTGTTGTTTATTGGGCATATAAGAAACAGTGTTGTGTAGCATTGCATACACAGGAAGCTGAGTATGTAGCTTTCTGTATGGCTGCAACGAGTGTTGTCTGGATAAGCCGCTTCATAGGTGATTTGAAGTTGGAAATAACCGACGAGCTAGTTCTTATTTACTGTAATAACAATGCAGCAATTACTCTTATCAAGAGTAGAGTTGATTGCTTAAAAAGCAAGCATATAATGGTGAAATATCACTATGTTTATGATATGGTTATGAGAAAGGAAATATATCTCATATATGCCAACAAATGATATGTTGGCAGACCCCTTGACTAAAGGCATAACAGAGGAACTTTTCTCAAAACATGTTACAAACATGGGTTTGAGGTATGTTTGATTGTTGTGTAGGGAAATAATCACATAACGAATAAAAATGTTGTGTAGGGAAATAACCACACAACGGGAAGGTTGTTGTGTATGGAAATAACCACACAACAGGTATTGATTGAAGCAGCAATCAAGAATTGACATTACTAGGTAAACCTTGGAAAAGTGGGAGAAAAACCAGTATGTCAGTGCACTTGGCTCAAATGGCTAAGTGGGAGATGTTACAGGTGTTACAGTGGCCATTCTCGGTAACTCAGCCCGGTAACGGCTGGACTGGCCATCCAAACTATTACCGTGGCAGGAGTTACAGATGAGGCCTGTAATCGCTAAACCGTTACCGAATTTTTCGATAACAGTCTGGATATAGCTACTCCGGATAAGGGAAACCCAGCGTGAAAAGCTAGGAGACATGGAGCAAGCCCTGATAGAGTAGTGCGTATAAAGGAATAGCAATGATATATACAAAAATATTGTCTCTCTAAAAAAGGTCGTTGTGAGGAAACCTCAAATGCCATCCGAACTTCATTTCCGCCGCAGATTATCTGGAGGATTGGACGTGGAGCGAAAGACATTGGATTTTTCGGCAACCGGCAAACAAGAACTCAGTTGGAGCTTCAATTGTTCTCCGTCAATAAAAACCATGTATGTGTGTGTGAGAGAGAGAGAAGACGAGGAGTGGCCCATGACCGTTTAACTTCCTATTGCTCGGCATCGTGCAATATCTCTTTCTCTACTCTCTCTTCCTCCTTTTCTCCCTCTCTCTGTCTC
The DNA here is from genome assembly GCA_036023115.1 of Brasenia schreberi. NCBI lineage: Eukaryota > Viridiplantae > Streptophyta > Magnoliopsida > Nymphaeales > Cabombaceae > Brasenia > Brasenia schreberi. The sequence continues at coordinate 23,117,446 of JAYKKT010000075.1, forward strand.
TCCTTCTAGGGAGTAAGAAAGAGAGAGTACAGTAATAAGAACTGTCATTTTTGTACTCATAAGTGTATAGAGTGGTTGCTTTGCTTCTTGCAACCTTTCTTTCTTTTGAGTACCTCCCTCCCTCCCCCTCTCTCTCTCTCTCTTCCTTCCTATAAGATAAGAGAGAGAGGAAGTGAGGGTCGATATGCGGTCATGTGAGGGCTCTTTGTATACGTGAGTGGTTTCTTTTTGTGCTTTCTATGGTTTTTGGATACTGTTGTGTGTTGCTGAATACCACAGGTACCGGTGAAGTGATCCATTCCGCAGTCATTGGCATTGTCTTAGCAGGAAGTTGTGATGGTGCCTTGCAAGGTAGAAGAAGGTTATCATAATTTCAATTATTTACCTATTTCTCTTCAATGGACGTTGGTGAGATCCAATATTTGGCACACGAAAATACTCGGTTGTTTGCTCCTCATCCGCATCGTTTTACGAGAGAGATAAGATGAAACCAGTAAGGTTTGGCTAGTTTGTTGGTAGGTTCAGCTCAAAACTAAAGTCCCTTGGTTACGCCGCCAAGGTTCAAGGTCCAGTTCCCCGGCTCGGTTCAATTTGAATATGAACTGGAGTCCCGGGCTCGAACCGTCCATTTCTACGCCAATTGGGTAAGCACCAATGGGACTGGTAAAACAAGCCAAGCTGCTTGCAGATCCACTCGCTTCGGCTCACATTCAGCTTCTGAATTTTTACGACCTGAACACACACACCGAGTGTTCTTGTAGCTTCATCTCCTATGATAAGACAAAGAGTAAATCCGGAGTTAAATCTCTCCAAAATTGATATTAACTACAATAGTATTAAAACTCATCCGTCAAAATAATAATATTAATAATAATAATAATGTTAAAACATGTTAAAAGAGCTAACTAGCCGTCCTCCGGATTGTAAAGATTAACATGTGAGCCAACTGAACCCTCTCTCACTGAACTTGACTTGAGTTGCTCGTCCCGATTGAGCTTTATGGTAATTGTATATAGAATTATATAACTTTAAATTAAGAAAAACATGACTTAAATTCGAGCCTACCTATACTCGTCTTCCGCTTGACCCATTTACACCCTAAATGTCTCATAGAATCAAGTTTTGAATATTTATGGTAAGAAAGATCCTTTAATATCTCATCATAAATTTGGGGATTGAACTCCTATGTGCACGAGTATTTGACTAAAGGGTTAATTTTGACAATGTGATAGAAAATAATTGCATTATGTATTTTAGTTTGAACAGATTGAGATAGATGAGTGATCACACAAGAAAAGACCATATACTTAATAATATTACTAGAAACAAATTGAGAGTGGTATCATTAGATGACAAAATGAGAGAAAATCATTTAAGATAGTTTAGACATAGAGAAAGATGATTAAAGAAAGCTCAGGAAAGAATGTATGAGATACTAGGGTGTAAAAATGTTAAAAGACAAGACCACAAAAGTGTTATAAAGAAACAATAAAAAATGCTTAACTTATGTTGAGTTAAATATTAGCATGGTACATGATTGAGTTCTATGAAAACAAAGAATTCACGTAGCAACTCTATCTAGTAGGAGAAAAGGCTTAGTTGAGGTTGTTTATGAGCTTTGGTTTGACGATGGCCGAGTTGGTCTAAGGCGCCAGTTTCAGGTACTGGTCCGAAAGGGCATGGGTTCAACCCAGAGCATTAGCTCAACGGCAGGGCACTCTAGTGGTGTTGCTGTTGGTGGAGAGTTCAACTCCCAAAGAGTGCATATATATGTGTGTATGTGTGTGTGTGTGTGTTAGGCTTCAGCCACCTCATGTAACAAAAGAAAAAGGACACGCCAGAAGGTGGACGCATAGAAAGGTGCCCTTGTGACAATGAACAGCCATCGCACATACTAAGTTGGGTCAGTCACGTTAATTCTCAATCAAGTTAGGTTAGTGGATCCATTTCGCAGTTTTATTTGAACAGTTTCGGGCCCTTTGCAAAGGCAAGTGGGTTTAGGAGGTTCCTGCCCAAAACACCCTTTTTTCAATTAAACCTCTTTTGATGCTGAAGATTCAGTTTTCTTTTTGTGAATTATTTGGAACACCTTTTTTGGGGGGCATGAAACTCAGGGGCTAGAACCTTCAAGCCAAGGAGCTACATGGAGGATCAGCTAGCTCACGCTGCAGCGCCCATAGGAGTCGAACCCCCGACTGCCCATCTAGTAGTTGTAGGCCCTTTTCAAATTACGTACATATTAATGTTCTAGTAGTTGAGCAGAACAACAGATTCTCTCTTTTGGATCCTAATTCTCAGTTGGAAAGAATCACCACGTTTACGTAAGGAAAAAAAAAAGATCTTTGATTCCAAGGAGACGAGGAAAAGATTATCCCAAAAAAGGAAACTAGACAATGTACTTGTTTCTTTGTCATGAACTATACATATTTTGCACCCAGAGCGTTAGCTCAACTGACAGGGTGTTCTGTCCGCCCTCGCTGATGGTGGGGAGTTCAACCCCACGGTGGGTGGGTGCATGTGTGTGTTAGACTAGCCTGTGTAGCCAAAAAGAAAAAGTTCTACCTACTGCTTTAGACATGCCCGTCTTTGTCCGTGATATTGAAGAGAATAATAGGGCAGAACCATATGAAACTTTCCCAGGAAACTTTTGTTTCTCAAACCATTAAGAAAATTTTTCCTAACTGATTCCTGCTTAGAGTTGGTGAATAGAGAAAAACCAGTAATAACATGCCACAACTCTAAAAAAGGCAATGAGAACATATTGTTCAAAAGTGTTATCCATCGAATCCATGGCGATAGCCAAGGAGAGCTCGGTGTCCATCAAAATCATGGCGATAAGTAGAGCACAGACAAAGCTATACAAGCCAATACTGGTAGAAAACCACTAATAACAACCATTAATTTCACATGGACTTCAGACGCATTATCCTTTAAAAGATCTACTTGACCTACTTGCATCCTGTGCTCAATCTACCTAGACAACCCGAACAAACTAAGATCGGGGGAAGTCGAACCAGACTTTCTTTCCCAAAGATCAAGCAAAGAAGCTCAACTTCCAGCTCCCAGTAACATGAAAGGATGAGAAAACGAGAAACACAACAATCGCAAAGAATGATCCAGATACAGAAACTAATCAAATTACTACCTCTTTGTATTTTAGTGATCTGGTTCAACACAATCAAATCGTCCATCATGAATGATTAACAGAAATTGAAGGAAATGGAAAAGAAAAAACTGGAACCAACAGAATAACCTTATGTTTATCTTAAGAAATAAGCAGTAGCAAGTTAAGGAATAATTCTTAACAGAAATAGCAAGTGGAACAAAGACAAGTCTCATCCAAATGTGGCAGATGAAACATGTCCAAGTATTCCTTCTAAACATATTACTCAAAATTGCACATAGAAAACTCTATTTCTCTAAGCCACTTCACCATCTGATAAAGAGATTCTTGGCAAAAAAAACTTTCATCTCCTAACTCTTGGCAGCCTGTTTATCCTTGGCTTTCTGGATCTTCAAGACCTTCTTCACTATTTTCTGCTCTTCAACCAAGAAGGCGCGAATTATTCTGTTATCCAAAGCATACACATAAAAAACTTTAGTGAGCTACCGTCCCCATATCCATATTTGTTGCATAGAAATAAGAAATGTGAAGAAAGAAGTCGTAGCATATGACCTTTCTCTGACAGCACTGCCAGATAAAACCCCACCATAAGCTCTGTTAACGGTCCTCCGATTCCTTGATAATCGAGACCTTGTGTATTCAGTTGGCCTCAAGTGTGGAATCTGCCAACACAATCAGAGAGCTAAATTAGTGAAATATAAACACAAGGTGATTTTCTGCCCCTTAAAGTTCAGTTTGCCCTCTTGTCTATTATCTCACAACAATTACAAGTCTTTCCTCTCTTTGAAATTGGTTATGTTCCCAAAATTGACTCAGATGCACTAGAAACAAATTCCCATCTATAAAAGTGTCTAGCTTATGCTTATACTGAAGAAGTAAAAATACATCCAAGATGGGACAAGCTAAACAAAAGTAAGTGGTCATTTGTCCAAAGGAAGAATAAAAACCTAGGGATGTGAATACAACAACTAAGCCTTTTCCCATACTAGATGGGGTCGGTTACATGGATTATTGGTTTCCACTGAGCCCTATCATAAATGGTAGAATTCATGGTAAATAAGTCCAACAAAGTTTTAAGCAAACTGTCATAACACAAGCCTAACGCAACCCTCCTCCTTTATCCGGGCTTGAGACTGGCCATGCAAGGGTGATCCCTTACATGGGCAGAGTTTTAGGGATGGGAATAAAGGTAACAAATAATTATCTTGAGTACTCCATCTTACCAGCATCGGCACGCAGGATGTACTTACCAACTGTCTGCTTAAAAGTCAACAACGGGATGATTTTATTTTTTTTATGGAGAAACCAATACCCAGCGGAAGTTTTTATCAGCCATAAATTTCGCAATGAAGCACAGAAATAGGTTTAAGAACTTGTTGCATTATTGGCAAGCATTAAAGGTAGAAATTAACAAAAAGTTTCAATTACACCACGATGAATATATTTTTATGTGTTTGTGCATGCAACGCACCCCTTGAATTCTCTTCTTTGTCACAGGGCATTGGGGTCCCTTGGCTCGCTTTTTTGAGGTTTGGTAGACAAGCTTGCCCCCTGGAAGTACAATAGAGAACTAATTAGATTGTGTATCAAATAAACAACAGATGATCAAAAAAGCCCATCATTCAAAATCAAATACCCTGATCATGTAGGGTAGAAGATTAAGCTTCAGCACGTTAGTGCATGAAGCTTTCACATATAACAAAATAATCCGCGGATAGGAAATGGCAGCACAAGCAGTAGTTTCAAAATGGATTATGAATAATGAAACCCCTAAAGAAAAGCAAAAAGCCCAAAAGGACAAAGATTTTAAATTTTAGAAAGATTACATGCCAATTATATTGCAATAGCAGCAATCCTGTCATTCTAAACAACGTAACAAACATGAAAGCGTTAAGAAGGAAGAAACATCCGAGAACGAGAAAACATAAGGTCGATCCTACACAGATGAACATTCGCTAATTACAACCAAATTTGTAAAAATGTGTTCAGATTTCAACAAGAGCAACCGGATTTAAACACTAATTCCCGTCAAGCGATACGGTTTAAGATCATTGATTTTGAACCCTCATTTTCGCACGATCGGTAGATAAGTAACAGCAGAAACTAAAGCAAGATAATTAGACCCATCTTAACGCTAACTCCATTCGAAACAGATTTTAAGGGCATCGAAACTAACCTCATTTCGTCCAAATTGATAGATACATAGCCACAAGAAACAAAATCAGACAAATAAAGCCCACGTTGAATCACAGCTGCATCGATACTAAACCTTCATTTTTCCAAGATCGGAAACCAAACAGAGGCAGAAACCATATCAAATAAACAGCAACACAGTGGCATCCAATACAAGACAACTCTGATGATCCAAAGAGAATAAGCAAAAAATGGTTTTTAGTGCTGGGGCCTCCGTGTACACTCACCGGGAGTCTTGACCACCCTCGTCTGGTTGGATTTGGTGGCATAACTGTGCCGTTTCCGGTACGTGAGTCGCTGCACCATCTCTCTCTCCCTCTCCCTCTCCCTCTCCCTCTCTCTCCAAAAGGAAACACAAAATGGCTGGAGAGAGAATTTATTTAACTGTAAAACCCTAGATCCAAAGGCCGGGAATAAAGGGTCGGATTGGACGGTCCAGATCGAAGTAGCTTATTCTTCGTACGACGATTTGCTCTATCGTCTCAAAAGGCTAACCCGATTCGAATCCAAACCATAGGTTTTGAAAGATGTTATGTATTGTAAATGGAAAGGGTTCAGATTAGATGCAGCTTTACCAAACAAGAAACTGGATCTGGGGTCACATATAGAAGGCCCAAAAGTATGGATATGAATATCGGATAGTTCATATATCTATTGGATGTGTCAAAATAAAATATCCAAATCCAAACATGAATATTTTAATATGGTTTTGGATACGACCCAAGGTAGGCTTTGCACTGTCTGTATCGAATCCAGTGACACTCTTCTCAAAGCTAGGGATGTCGAAAGATTTGGATTGGATCCTTGCATTACAGATAGGATGATTTAGGTCTTATGTTCTTTTGATCTGGATTCGGACTATAAAGCCCTAATTGAACCCGTTTAGTTGATGTTGTTGGATATTAAACATTATTAGAGACCCCCACATTGTCAGTTTCAGGCATTCCTACAAAGGGATGCAATATACTCCAGAGAGTCAAGCAATCCAAGGACTGAGATATATTAAGTTTCTTAGTATTAATCATACTTGTTTAAGAAATGCTCATTTTAAACTCGAGCTTGATTAACTTCGATCTCTAAGCTCGAGTTTTACTCGAGTAACTCAAGCTTGTCTTGTTAGTCTTATGAATGGGCTCGATTCGAAATTGTGGATAAAGTATGCTTTGCCTCTTTCACCTTTCTTTCTTAGACTTCTTTCCTCCCTTCAATACTTCTTCCTACTATACCGAGACTAAATACATGTATAAAAGTTCGTTAGGCTTGCACAAACGTCGAGCCGAGTGTTGCGAGCTTGAACTAATCTCACTCACTCAACCTTGACTTAAACTCTACTGATCAACATATGTGAGTCAAGTTTGAGTTATCATAGAGTCAATCTCAGGTAGCTCACTACCAGTTTGTTTCACTTGCAACCACTACCAGTTCATCATAGAGTCAAGCTTGAGTCATGCTTTGATGAGCTAGCACCATGATAACTTGCCTGAAAATTTTCACACCACTTTGCTCTTATCAAATTTGAGTTGTTATCAACTCTTGTTGTGATATTGTGGGTCAAACTATGTTCAAGCCTGGCGCAGACTCACCCAGGGTTGAACATTTATCTTGTTGTGTTTATGGTGTGCCTGTCTCAGTGAATAGTTTTGGTTTAGTCTAAAGTAGGTCTTTAGGTCAGGTTTAGGACTGAACATAAAACTTGTTTACCAGTATTTAGATTCAGTACAAGTTTTGTATTGACATAGTGATAGAGAATACTTACTATAATGCACATGTTGAGTAAAAAACAGATCCATATTATTTGTTTGGGTCAAAAGCTGTCCATTTGGGTTGAAGTTAGTTTTTTTATCATTTCAAGGTTGTTTAGTGTTCAATTTGGTCCCTTTTTGGTTTATCAGGTTTTTAACTCAATAAAATTTAATATTGCTATTATCTTAAACTATTTAGAGATTGAAATTAGAGGATTTGGTAATGATAGGAGCGGACCTACTGTCTTAGGTTTGGATCTTACTAGACCTTCAAGTAGGGGCTATATATTTCTTAATTGAACCATGTTAAAAGTTATTATTGTGGTATAAATTATTTAAATATGAATTATTGACAATTGTTTTATTAATACCTTTTGAATGATGTGGGAAAATGCAGGTTATCTAACATTTGTATAAAGATACCTGATTATAATATGATTGATAATATGAATGATTTGATATGCATGTGTTTACTAAAAAAAAAATATGATTTGAGATTGTAAATCTTGTGGGTGTGGGCATCAATACGTGGATAAGATATTGTGAAATTGGACATTTTGAACATATTGTTATCTTAATAAGCCATACTTGTATAGTTTATCCGTGGAGCATCTAGAGATTTGTTTGCCCTTGGGCATTCCAAACTGGAGCTAAGCAAAGAATGTGTTTTTGGTGACTTGGAGACTCTATCATAGAAGTAGACATTATTTGACTATCTTGATGGGATGACCAAGGTCATGTAGGGAGGAAAGACAACTTTGTTTAGACATAGTATGGGTTATAAATATCACAATTCATAATGCGTCTAAGTGTACGGGGTGTGTTGGCTTCAAGACCAAATTGTGGTTGAACTTTTTTTATCTGTTATGAAATGTATGTGAAACATGCATGCTTTTTGTATGACTTCTATTAAGAGATGTATGATTTTCCAACGAAGCAATGGATCAATGCTTAGCTTATCACGAGGTTAATACTTTGAAGATGTTGAATAAGACAGTGCATCAAGATGGTACTGGCAACCGATAGTTATCTTTGGACTTTGATTTTGGTAATTATAATTAGGGGGGTTTTGTCAGTAAACCCTGCTTCATATTTAGTACTTGTTAGACCTCTCTGAATTTTGAGTTGATATTTGGTTTTGGTTGGTTGGTTATGTACATGTAATGTTTATACTCATACCCATGCAAGACACATCCATGTGAAATCATTGTGGTTCATGTCATAGACTTATCTCTTACATGTGCGGCATTTGTACATGACTACAGTCTGTCATGGAGATGAGGTGAGGTGTTCATTTGGTACAAAAGGTTAAGTGATGTATAGTTCTCACGATCAAGTAGGTGCATCTTGAGTAGCATTACATTCTCATGGTGTGATCCATAGGCTATAATACATAGTTTGCGCCACCCTAAACTACTAAACCATTCAAGCGGATATTTGCCCTACCTTAAAAGAGTTTCTAGATTCGCCATTGAGCACCATCGTCGCAAAGCAAGTAAACTAGTAAAGAATAGAATCCTATCGTTCCTTGATTAGAAGTCCACAACATGAGGTATTTATAGTGTAGCGAGTGGTTGGTTGGTTATAGCCAGGAGCGACCTACTTCACGATCACAAAACTCTTTCACTTGAGTTTGGTGAATTTGATAGAGAGAGAAAGTTCATATTCTTCTATTGTTACTTGCTCATAAGATAATGTGTGATTTATAATACTAAGCCTTTTGGTATTGAACTATAGTTTCAGGACTTCATTTGATTCACAACGTGGACCTAGTAATGAAGTTTTTAAAATTGAAGATTCGACCCATGATCCCTTGAATCAAACACTCCTCTAATGCACTCCCCACAAATGTTTTGAGGCACAGAGGACTTCCTCCATCCGTTGGGTACCCAAGCCAAGGAGCACATATTACATGATTGTTTACATGATTGTCAAAGTAATGAGTTCAACATGACATCATCTCTGCTTCAATGGTGGTGAATTTGAATCAAACAACCTTAAACGGTGGTTTCAATTGCACTTAAGGGAGACGAAATATAAGTTGGTCGATGTAGCTATTGATGGGTTTGGAGGTAGAGAATCAACTACTGCTTGGATAGGAATAAATTACCAATGCAAATGGTCTTGTGGGATGTTTTGTAGGGTCGGCAACAATAATGGGATCAGCTACTCTTTTAAACCCAACTAGGTTTAGTTTTAGGCGATGGGGTTGATTGCGAGATTTTTTTGTCTCTATTTTCATGTTAAAATCTCTCACCATAGAGCTCACAGTCGCGGTTCAGGGATGATTTACGGCTAATGCTCAAACCAAAGTTCATCGGAACAGGCAGGCAAACGAACTGTTGCGCCACCGGCCCAAAATTATTAAAAAATTTATATATTTTTAAGTTAAAAGATAGTTTTACCCACCTAAACGGGCGAAAGAACATTTTTGCCCTCTGTCATTTTATCAAAATTTTGAAATAATAGCCTATGAAATTACACTATTGACCCTGGATGAGCATAATTTCACAGGTTTGTCACTGTATGAAAAGACAATATTGTCCCTATCTTTAAGAGAAATTATAGATTCGGACTGAGGGGTAAAATTATTATCATGCCCTCAATTGGTTACGAATTTTACATAAAAACAAGTGTCATTTTACTATTCTGCCTTCGTCCTTTTTGAAATATTACAAAATCGAACGTACAGTAAAATTCTAGGTTTACCCCTGAAATTTAGAGAAATAAAAGTGGCAAAAAATGGGAAATTTTATAGATTTGTCCCTAGTTTATTCTGAAAATAACAGAATAATCGAGTTATGAAAAACTCAAAGATGGTACTTAAAATATGTTTAAAATTAGTTTTAAGTCCCTTGAGTTATTTTTAGTCTAGTAGATGAATATTATATATTTTACATTATAATGGTTGGTTATCTATTATATGTAACTTGTATGTTTTCCTGTTAGACTGTTTGATTGTCATTTTTGTCAAACACATAAAAATGAACTTTAGAATATGTGTATCTGAATTGCAAAAATGAAAAAATTAAACGGTCTTAATTTTCAACTTGAAAAGGAGAATCTCGTTGGCTCTTATACTAGAAGGTGTAAACTATGTGTTAAGGAAAATTGTACAACCCCCACCCCCTGATGCAACTAAGCAATAAAAGAAAATATATAAAATATTTATAAAGGATGACATGATATCAAGAACTATGATGTTAATATATATGGAGGATGATTTCATTAGGTTTTTTGAAGAATTTGATATTGTAAAATAGTTGTTTGACTCAATAACAGTTAAGTATGATACTACAGTTAAGTTTCATATTCAATTATTATTACAAAAATATAACTCCTATAAAATGAAAGAATGAGATAATTTAGTATAACATGCTAACCATATGATGGTAACGACAAGAAACTTAATTGTAGCCAAATCAATCATTCATATCCAATGTAGATATCCACAATACTAAATAGTTTTCTCTTATCATGGAACATGATCGCCATCACCCTTATACTAGGGGCTGAGACAAGTCTTTCTAAATTACCCCTCAAACTAGCAATTGCAAAAGAGCATATAACAAAAATAAAAAGGAGAAATTTGTAGTAGCTCAAGACGACACAGGGTTTAACTTTAAAACCAACCAAAAGAGAAGCAAACCAAACGAGAAGTTTGATAAGAATAACAAAAATGGTATTCAACCTTTCAAGAAATCAAAGGAAACCGTTTCTCGGGTTAAATGCTTCGATTGTAAAAAAAATGGAGCAGTATAAGAGGGATTTTTGCAATAAGAAGAATGATAAAAATACCCAACAATGTGGATAATCAAAGAAGTAAGAAATAATTTACGTAGTATATGAATGCTTATACATGTACCGTCAAATGGTTGGTTGGTGGATCGATTCTAGAGCGACGAGATATATCTCAAAGGGCAAGGAAGGGGTTATGAACCTAAAGGAATATAAATCAAGGGAACATATAGTGTATATGAGAAATAACACATTTTCTGATGTCGTTGGAGCAGGTTCCTTTAGGATTCATGTACAAGACACACTGATTGTTTTGATTGAAGTATTGATTGTGTAAACTATAAGGCGCAATCTGGTTTTGGTCTTTGTCTTGGTTAAGAAGGGCTTCAAAGTCAAGTTTATTCCTAGAAAAGCGACAGTGGAGAAGCACGGGAGAGGATTCTTCTCCGAATAATTTGATGTTAAACATGATTTTTTCAAGTTAAACATAAATCAAAGTTAAGGTTCTTTTGCTTGTATTGATTGTGCATTTAATGTTGATGTACATGTGTGGCATAAACGCCTATGACATATAAGTCTGAAAAAGTTGAGGAAGTGTCGTACACTCATAGAGAGCAGGAATATTGAATTCCTATATGATACTAAGACTTACATCCTTGAAAATGATTATGAGTATATTGATAATCTAATAGATCTATATCTTTCATCATTTGAATCCATAGATGATCTTATTAAACAAACCAAAACTTTAAATTGACATAAAAGACCTTGGGTTGCACTATCCTACTTAAAGGATTATCATACTTACTAGGTTTAGGAAGTGTATAATTTGGTGGATTTAAATGAGCTGACCAATAACTTGATATATCGTCAGACTATTGACTCATCTAAATCAACAGACTAGAAAAAGCAATGGATGAGGAAATTGAATCTATTGAGAAAAATTAAGTATGAGAGTTGACTAATCTACGAAAAGAAAGAAAAGTTATAGGTTGTAAATAAGTTCTAAAAAAGAAATATAAAGTCGATGGAACAATCAACAAGTTTAAGGCGAGGTTGGTTGCAAAGGATTTTTCGCAAAAGGAGGAGATAGATTACATTGATACATATTCCTCTGTTACGAAATTTACATTCATAAGGATAATTCTGGTAATTTCAATATATTATGATTTGAATTTACATAAGTTACATGTAAAGATTATTTTTCTAAATGAAGATTTAAATGAAATCATATATATGCAATAACCATATGAATATATTGTTAAAGGCTATGAAGATAAAGTATATACATTGAAAAAATCTTTATATGGCCTTCAACAGTCACCTCGTCAATGATACTTGATTTTTCAAAATAACATTATGTAACTTGTGTATGTGGCTAATGAACTTGTCTACTTTATATATGTATAGAACATTGGGAGTCACTTTGTCATCTTATCGTTATATGTAGATGACATCTTATTGACTTAGAATATAGGTTCAAACTCAATATTCAAAATGAAGAATAGTGGGGGAAGCATCTTATATCCTGTATATAAATATTTTTCAAAACAGAGAATCTAAACTCTTATACCTAAGTTAGGAGAGATATATCAATTATATTCCCAAAAAGTTTAAAATGAGTGACCGTAAGCCTGCATTTACTCCCGTTACGAAAGGAGTCAAATTTAGTAAGGCTTATTATCCCGATAAGAGAGGTGATAAGCCTAATGCTCCTTATGCATAAGTTGTGGGTAACTTGATGTACGTGATATTGTGTACAAGTCCTAATATCAATTTTGATGTTGGTCTTTTAAGTGTATATCAAAGTAATTGTGATTGACAACATTGGATAATTGTAAAAAAGATTCTACGATATCTTAAAGGAACAAAAGGCTTGAAACTTTGTTTTCATGTAAATGAACTGAAAGTAGTAGATTACTCGTATGTTTTGGTGAAAGAAAAAATGACACCAAATCAACCTCGGTGAGAAAGGTTATAAGCATAACATACTTTGCCTCTCCAATACGATGGGGCATCTTTTCGTTTTCGTGGATATGTTACAGCACGTTATATATAATCATAAAAAGAGGTCTAGGCGGAAAGCATATACGATCGAGATGGGAGCCACGAAAATGGACAATACTTCTTTATAAATACAAAGGGAAGCAGTCTAGGAAAAACAGACAAACGCAAAATAAAAACCTCGGTGAGAAAGGCGTACGTGGGTAACCTTAAATCAAAACACCCGTCTTCCCTCATCTTGCACTCAATTCTTCTCTTTCGTCTCCCGTCCGAACTCGTTGCTGCTGCGAGCCATAGCAGAGGGAGGCACGGAGGCATCTGATAGGAGTAAAGGAACTCCGGTGGAGACCCCAACACTTTGCCTGTCCTTGATCCATCTCTCTCTTTGGCACACTCGAATTTGAGGTGTGTATCAGACCGTAACGGGGCTTTTGGAAACATTTCCTTAGCATTTCTTCTAGAGAGAGAGAGAGATGGGTAGCTCGGAAACGGGGAAGTGGTTGGAGAAGACGTTGGTTGAACTGTGCAGCCGAATGGAGAACGGGTTGTGGCTCGATCACGAAGTCATCTCTGGGGTTGTCTCCTATTGCGAATTCGCACCTCCCCACGACGCTAGAGAATACCTCAACGTAATCTTTTCTCTCTCTGCTACTCCTTTCCGCCACTTCTAATTGTTTTGGGGATTGTCGGTGATCGTGTATTTGGTAATGGAACCGCCTTTGTGAAAATCAATCGCCTTTAATTGTTTTTGGGATTGCCAGCGATTGTGTAATTGTAATGGAACAGCCCTTTTGAAAATCAATCGCCTCTCTGTGTTTGATTTTTCGTTGGTCCACTCTTATATATGATTTGTCGCTTTATTTTCTGCAGAGGACTATGTGAATTTTTGGATCAAACCCTCGATGCTGGATTGGTGTTCCATTGTTGATTCTCTAGTTTTGGCAAATTGGCCTAATGATACTCTTTTCTCTTGAACTGATCAGAGGAGTCCTAACGTTGATTCTCTTTCATTTCTTTCCTCTTGTTTATGTCGTTTTTTTTATCATGATTGTCTTGTTTACCGAAAGATTGAAATGATACGGATGAAATCCTGCGGTGGTTGATGGTAAGCTGTTCCTTTCTCTTTATTCCTTTAGTATTTAATGGTGGTTCTCTAGTTTTAACCTAGCTGCGCACAAGGTTGGTTGGAAATCACAAAAATTGAATTCAATCGGGGCTTTTGGTTTTCTGTTATTTTCTTATCCCTTGAAGAATCGGTTTGTTTTCTGTTGAAGCTTCAGCAACTCACATACCTTGTCCTTGGACTGGCGGCGAACTGGTTAATTCAGTTTATTTTAATTTTTCTTCTCTGTTATTAGGATGAATCATTTTGTTGCAGTTATCTTACTGGTCATTCTCCAGTCTCCACTGAACTCTGCCTCATGTAATCTTTCTGCTTCTTGTGACATTTATGTGTCTTGTATGATTTCTCCTGTCTTCCTTGTTTGGGGGATGATACAATCTTGTCATGGGAAGAACTTGCCATTTGTATAGGAAACAAAGGGAGGAAGAAGGAAGAATAAAAGCAAATGTCCAAGGAAAAGAAGTGAGTCCTTAGAATGGCCATTCTAAACATCACATGATGCTATGTTGTACCCTGTTGAGTCATTACAACACGAAATGATGCAACTTAGTAACACCGGTTGCATTGATGTGGTCCTTACCCAAAATGCATTTTGTCTGGTGTCGTGTAATACGGCCAAAATAAGTGGTGACAGGTCTTTAACTTCTATTTTCCATCATTCCCTCTCAAAATCACATCGGCAAGTTGAAGACTTGTTCAAACTGAGTCTTAATTTCTGTTTTTACCTCCTTTTGTTAGATACATGAATACGAGAAGATTCTAATGGCAAGTCATGATATCAAAACTAGATGAAAAGATTATTTTATAAGTTTTTTAACAAAAATATAGTTATTGTATTAGCTTAAGAGAGTTAACCAACTCATAAGAGTATATAAACCGTAATTTCTACCTACATATTCAAAGGAACGAAGTCAAAGAGGCTCTAAAACTGATGAATGATTATAAATATGTAGGACCTAACAATATTCCTATATAAACATAGAAAATCTTAAGAGATGGGTATCACTTGGTTTATAATATTATTTAATAAAATATAGAGAAACCTAAGATGTCTGAGGAACGAAGGAAGAGTATAATTATGCTCTTACAAGAACAAGAGAGACATAAGAATTGTGAAAATTATCGAGATATCAAGTTGATGAGTCATACTATCAAATTACGAGAAAGAATTATTGAATGTAAGTTGAGACAAGTATCAAGTATAATAGAGAACCAATTTCGATTTGTGTGAAGGGGATAAAGGAGATCTATTAGTGAGGTTATTCACCTATTGAGATATCTTATGAAACATTTTAGAGCAAAGAAGAACCTTCACATGGTATTTATTGATTTAGAAAAAACTTACAGTACGGTGTCAAGAGATATTCTTTAGAGAACCTTGAAAAAGAAAGATTAAGATACATCAATCTTATAAGAAGCATGCATGATAATGCACAAGCTTGTTTTAAGACTTATGAAAGAATGATGGATTTTTTTGAAGTTAATATTGGATTATAACAAAGATCAACTTTAAGTTTATATATATATATATATATATATATATATATATATATATATATATATATATACCTTGGTTATTTATATATTAACAAAACATATTCAAGATGAAGTACCTTGGTGTATGTTATTTATAGATGGTATTGTGTTAGTAGATGAGCCTAAGGAAAAAGTTAACAAGAAATTGAAACGATAGAGAGAAACATTAGAAAACAAAAGTTTATGACTTAGTAGAATAAAGAGAGAATATATGGGTTGTAGGTTTGATCATTTGGTTACTTTAGATGACAAAAATTATTATTGACATGTATTGCATCCCTCGTAAGAAAAGTTTTAAATATATAGGGTAAGTCTTTGAGAGCAACGGAAAAATTAATTGAGATATTACACATAGAATTAATGCAAGTTGGTTAAAATGGACATATGCATAAGGTATTTTGTGTGACAACTGACAAGAAGATACCATTAAATTTGATAGATAAATATTATAGAGTAGCAATTAAACTTGTTAAAAGTTAAAATGTAAATATTATAGAACAACAATTAGACCTACCATGTTTTATGGTTTTGAGTGTTGGGCAGTTAATTATCAACATGTACAAAAGATGTCTGTGACAGAAATGAAGATGTTGAGATGGATGAGTGGTCATACAAGAAAAGACCGTATACATAATGAGATTATTAGAAATAAATTATGTGTGGCACTAATAGAGGATAACATGAGAGAATATCATTTAAGGTGGTTTGGACATATAGAAAGAAGATAAAAAAAGAACCTATAAGAAGGTATGAAAAACTATATTTTGAAAGTATTAAAAGAGGCAGAGGACGACCACAAAAGTGTTGGAAATAAACAATAAAGAATGATCTAGCTTATTATGAGTTAACTGCTAACATGGCACATGATAGGGCTCTGTGGAAACAAAGAATCCATGTAGCCGACCTTGTCTAGTATGGGAAAAGGCTTAGTTGTTGTTGTTATATTATATAGTTCTCAGTGTTGGCAATTAATCATCATGTACAAAAGATGTATGTGGCAAAAATAGGGATGCATAGATAGATATATGGTATAATAAGGAGAGGCCGCCCACATAATGAGGTTGTTAGGAAAAATTGGGAGTGATACTAATGGATGATAAAATGAGTATTAGAAGGAAATGTTAAAAGAGAAAAGGAAATATCACAAAAGTGTTGGAAGGAAACAATGGAGAATGATTATTAAGTTAAGCTTTAGCATTGGCACAAGATCAAGCTTTATCTAAACCAGTGATGTTGGACGAATATCATATCATGTATCGTTTTGATCTACGATACGATATTATTTCATTGCGTATCGTAATGTAATACTAAAAAATTAGTAAAAATCCAAAAAGTTAGAAAAAATAGGAAAAAATATGATAATTGCAAAAAATTCATATAATGCAAAAGTTTAGTACATATTCATTATTCACCGTTCAACAGTTGAAAAAGAATTACATATTTTGAAGAAAAAAATGAAATATATTTACATTTACACATTGTAATTAGGATCATCAACTAAATAATCTTCATCTTCTCCTTGCTAAAGATTCTTACCATCTTCTGCTTCAAAATCAAAATCTTATCCTCTTGATAATGTTGCGCTGCTTCCAAATTAATCCACAGAATATCTTTTTCGGTTAGGAATGCATTTTCTTTGTTATCTTTCATAATTCACTTCTCTAATATATCAAAATTATCCAAACTTATTGGATCAAATTGGTTTTCTTCTTTATTTAACTTCTTTATTTGCCTATAAGAAAGAAAGATAAGTAATTAGTAAATAACATTAATAATTAAAGTCAAACAAAATATTGAATTGAATCTTTAAGTAGTAACTAATATAAGATTACCTCTATCGGAGCCGTATGTTACAACGGATGAAAACTAAGTCATTGAGCTGCTTATGTTTCAATCTGTTGTGCTTTTTTGTGTGAATGTGTTGAAAGACATTCCAATTCCTTTCACAACCCGTTGCACTATAGGTTTGACTCAGAACTCTTACTCCAAAATCTCTAAGGTTTGGACAATCACTTCCAAACCTATTTCACCAAACATATATAGAAAAAAACAAACATCAGGGACTTAATTCACAATAAATATAAGATTTAAGAAACTTAAATACGAAGATAAACAGTTTACCTTGGCACATATTAGTGGGGTTGCGGATTGCTACTGGCGAACCCATCAAGTGAAGAGCATTATCGTAGATCTCTATCTCTCGATGTATAGCATCTACTCTACTCTCATCATTGACTAATTTGTCTTGACTCGGTTTACCTCACCGTCCCTTTTAAAGCTTGTTACCTGAATCATGAGTTTAGGTAATAAGTTGTTGCATGAATAGGCTGATGCAATTGTTTGTTTCATCCGTTATCTATAATGTTTCACACCGGTACATAATACCTCTTTCTTCTATTGAAATTACTTTTAATAGCTTATTTTACCTTATCAATGGTTTCATAAAGATAGCCCATAAATGGTTTCTTCTCGCTATTAGCCAATCTCAAAACTTTCACTAAACTCCTAAAGATTGTCTCTGAAATCTCAATTAACTTTCTGTTTCTTCTATTTTGAGGCAACTCTGCAAATTGTTGCCACTCATCTGAATGTCGGGTTTAGGTAATAAGTTGTTGCATGAATAGGTTGATGCAATTGTTTATGCCATCCGTTATCTATAATGTTTCACACAGACACATAATCCCTCTTTCTTCCATTGAAATTACTTCTAATAGCTTCTTTTGCCCTATCAATGGCTTTATAAAGATAGCCCATAAATGGTTTTTCCTCGCTATCAACCAATCTAAAAACTTTCACTAAAGGGCATATAATCCTTAATAGTGTAACAGAAGCATTCCAAAATGTACTCTTGAAGATTTTCTCTGAAATCTCATTTAACTTTATGTTTCTTATATTCTGAGGCAACTCTACAAATTGTTGTTACTCATATAAGGAGAACATTTTCTTTAAGGCTTGCTTTTGTTTCATAATGTTCTGTATAGATAAGAAATTAGTTCCAAATCGAGTTGCAGTTGTACGAAGGAGCTCTGCACCATCTGTATATCTCCTCATCATACATAATACAAAAGCATGGTTGTAGATAAATTTGGTGAAATCTTGGAAACACTCAGTTGTTACCTTTATCTTATCCATGTCACCAATATCCTAAAGGATGAGATCTAAACAATGGGTTGCACATGGTGTCCAATAGAAAGTCCCCAACTGCTTTATAGTTAGCTGCATTATCTGTAATAAATTGGACTACATTCTCTAACCCAACCTTAGATATCACCTTATCAAACTCTTGCCTTAGGATCTTTGCAATATGCCTATTCTCTTATATGTCTAGAGATCTCAAAAACATAAGTCTTTTAAGACAGTAGATAAGAAAGTTTAATAAAGTCCTTCCTCGCCTATCTGTCCATCCGTATACCATAATAGTGCATTTTGTCTCCTTCCATTACTCTTAAAATCGAATAATATTTTTGCACTTTAAGGATAGTTTTATCTAATAGCTTTCCTCTCAACTTCTGATAAGAGAGCATCTTATATCTTAGATCAATATTAACAATTGCATCTGTCATTACTTGATGGAATATATGCATAATTTAATCATCTGTTCACTACAAGGTCTACCTGTTTATGCAGTTGTTTTAAAGCCATAACAATACAAATTTCAGGTTGAATACCATATGTAGTGGTAGGAGGAAAAAATAATTGTATGCCAGAAGAAGTTATTCCTCTACTCCTTCCTCTTCTACCACCTGCGCTTTCAAAATCTTCAACAACCCATTACCATGCTAGGTGATGTTTCAATCGTTAAATTCCACCACTAATCAACTTTTCACAAAACAAACATTATATCTTCAATCTGTTTCCCTCAACTGTTGTACCCCATTACTATGTCAGATAATCAGACCAAGATTGAGAGTCCCTAACACCCCTTCCTGCCATCTCTGTTGAACACTTCAATTCAATCAAAAACTTGAAAATAAAAGCACTTTATAAATTCTCAATTTTCACATAACACTCAAATAGAGTGTCTCCCATTTCACGAATGCAATAAAAATCATATCCACGCACTTCATAACTTCATATTTTGTCATTGAAAGAAAAAAAAATACAAATAACACTAAAAAACAACAAATACAAAGAAAAACATTCTGAAAAACGTAAAAAATATACCCCAATCCGAGTTCGGAGTCTTGCACGAACGCCGTAGAGCACTTTTTTTCAAGCCTTTAACACAAAGGAGGGAGAGAGCTACCAAAGGGAACCTTGGGGAGCCATGAACATAAGTCAGAAACCCACAAAAATGCGGGTTTCTGTTCGGCCGCAAAAAATGTGGGTTTATGTTCGGCATGATACGAGATACCATATCGCCAAACAAAGTGTATCATGCCATATCACATAACCACCTTCTGACAATCCCACTAACACTCGTATCATATGATACGGCATGATACACTTTGTTTGGGGATATGGCATCTCGTATCGTATCGTAGAACCCCACGATACAGTGCGATATAAATAATACTGATGTAAACAAAGAATGTATGTAGCTGACCCCATTTAGTATGGAAAAAGGCTATGTTGTTGTTTTCACTTACTTTTACTCCTAGCCATGTATTTTTCACTTTTTCTTGACTCCAAACCCCAACACCAAGCATAAACAAGCATGTTTTTAAGATGTTTAGGTGTCTCACTTCACCAAATCTGATTCTAAACCTATAAGTCAGTATTGTCCGTATCATATCGTAACATGTGTCATTTTTCTCCATGATATGCATATCGTATTGTATCGTATCATAACGTATTGTAAATTTTTTTTAAAAAATCAAGAAAAATAAACAATTCTTATAAATCAAAATTAGGATAAACATTGATCAAACATTAATTCAAATTACAAGTGCAACTTTAATCATTTAATCATTAAAGAAGTAGCCAACAATAACAAATTGTTCTTAATATATAGATACAAGTAAAAATCACTCCAATGTATTATATGTACGATCAACAACAAACTTATCTTAAATATAGGTATAACAAGTGATATCTTATATTATAATATGTTCCTATGAGTGTACTGCTAACAATATAGGTACAATGAGTGATATGTGATATTCACAATGTGTTCTTATGGTTGTATTTTCACTAATGTTAGTTCCTATTGGAGTGAAAGTGTTTCTATGGATGTATTTCTAGTTCCTCCACTAAAGCTTTTAAAATCAGCCTGATAAATTGGATACAAGTAAAAAATACTTAGTTTGCCCAAATAGGGAATTAATAAATTTGATGATTTAATGACCCCATAAGTCTTGGTTCTAATTCTACATTTTATTCTTAAAGTAACAATTGTCAAAACAACCAACAAGATTCCCTTTTCTTTAGCAAAACCCTAATTTTGTTGAAGCATATTGAGGTATCAACAGTTCACTCCATAATTATTTACTACTACAACTACAACTACAACTAAGCCTTTTCCCATACTAGATGGGGTTGACTATATGGATTCTTTATTTTTCTATAATCCATGGTAAGTCCGACAAAGTTTTATGTTGGTTGTCAGAAGCCTAACGCAATCCTCCTCCTTTATCTAGGCTTAGGACCCGCCATGCAAGGGTGATCCCTTACATGGGTGGAGTTACTCCATAATTAATTAGTGTTACTTAATTTGAGTGCGGAAAATTAGCTAAAAAATAACATGTAACATACAAGTTATATCACTATTTTATAGAAAAACATAATACAACAACAACTAAGCCTTTTCTCATACTAGATGGGGTCGGCTACATGGATTCTTTGTTTTGACAGAGCTCTATCATGTGCCATGCTAGCAGTTAATTCAATATAAATTAGATCCTTCCTTATAGTTTCTTTCCAACACTTTTGTGGTCGTCCTTTCTCTTTTAACATTTTCACAATCTAATTTTTCGTGTTTTCTTACGGGAGCATCCTTTAGTTGTCTTTCTACGTGTCCAAACCATCTTAAACGATTTTTTCTCATTTTATCCTCTATTGGTACTCCCAATTTGTTTCTAATAACCTCATTATGTATATGGTATTTTCTTGTATAACCGCTCATCCATCTCAACGTCTTCATTTCTACTAGAGACAACTTTTGCACTTGTTGATGATTAACTGCCCAACACTCATAACTATAAAACATAGCAGGTTTAATTACTGGTCTATAATATTTACCTTTTAACTTTAATGATGTCTTCTTATCAAAGAATACCTTATGTCCCTCTCCATTTTAACCAACCGGCATTCATTATATGCATAACATCTTATAAATTTTTTCATCACTTTGAAAAATTGATCCTAGGTATTTAAAACTTTCCTTGTGAGGGATGCATTGTGTGCCAATCTTAATTTTTATGTCCTCTAAAGTACTTAAATAATCAAACTTACATTCCATATATTTTGTCTTTGTTGTACTAAGTCGGAAGTCTTTACTTTCTAGCGTTTCTCTCCATAGTTTCAGTTTCCTATTAACTTTTTTCTTAGACTCATCCACTAACACAATATCATGTGTAAATAACATACCCCAAGTTACTTCATCTTGAATATGTTTTGTTAACTCATCAATGACTAATATAAATAAATATGGACTTAAAGTTGATCCCTTATGTAACCCAATATTAACTTCAACGAAGTCTGTCATTCTTTGATGAGTTTTCATACAAGTTTTTCCACCATCGTACATATCTCTTATAAGATTTACGTATGTCAATGGAATACCTATGTTTTTCAAGGTTATCCAAAGAACATCTCTTGGCACCCTATCATAAGTTTTTCTAAATCAATAAATATCATGTGAATGTCCTTTTTTGCTCTAAAATGTTCCATAAGACATCTCAATAGCTGAATCACTTCAATAGAAAAACATAAATATTGAACGAAAAGAGAAAAATTGCTTTCTTTATAAAACAGGGACGATAGGATACGGCCTATATCACATGATAGTTGTTTCCATTGTATCTATTTTCTTATCAAACTTGAATCATGGAAAACACTCATTCCTCCTGTTTCCTTACCAAATCTGCCTCTGAACTGTTTCCCTTCTTTTATCTATTTTCTTAAAATTACGTGAATTTTTCAGGGGCTTACTGAAAGCCAAATAATAGTATAATGATTTTTTTTATTGCATTAGAAACTTTATGATGAACACAATAAATCATCTACCTCTGTGCAAACACAGATTTTTCTGGAACAGGTGTAGGTTTATACTGAATAAATAGATCTTTGACAGGAGATTGAGCATGAATGTGTACGTCTTTCGTGTTTCTACTGTCCTCCTCTCCCTGGAGCAGGTAAAGACCGTTGCTGCCATCTTGTTCTCTGTGCCTGTTATAGCTTTAGGGCTGCGTTTAAGATAACTTTTGCACAACTTGTCTATAGAACAGAGGCCCTGTAGCTCCTTCTAAGAAGGACCGAACATCCGTCCTTAAATTCAGGAGTCCTGGAACAGTGGAACTAGAGGAAAGGTCCCTTGTCCGACAAGTATCTTTCTTGACTAACTCAGTGTTGAGCATTGGGGAAGGGGGCATTGTCTGCTTCCTTAGGTTGTTAGACTATATTCAAATATATGCAGCCACCATCAAAAAGGAAATAATGCCTGATGCTTTAAGTTTAGCAAAGTTCCCAAGATGTTTTTGCCACCACCCTCTAGAAGATGAGTACACGTACTATGCGGTGTTCCTGGCCTTTGCTTGGCATGTTTCAAGTCAGTTCCTGTCTACGACTACATAGCCTAGGTATACTGTCAATCAAGTTGCTGTTTACTGTACTTCTATAAGGAGCATGCACAGCTCTTGCCTCCATTTTGTTGTTACGAGCATCATGCCAAAGTTTTACTAATTTAGATGTAATACAATTACAAATGCCATGTTCACGAACAATTTTGATGCAGCCAATGGAATTATAATATTTTAACTAATTTAGTTGGGTTTTCACATGTTGTTATGTTCTATTTAGTCATCAATCACACTAGTACAAGTTAAAGGTATGTAAAGCTGTTCATTTTCAATCACATATCATGGCTGCTGAACTTACATACAAGTGAGACTGAAGTTGATGTGTCAATAGTGAAAACCATGATGCATTTCATTAGCAAGTGCATTCTGAAGATCATATTTATGTTAAACTTATATTGTTTCTGCTCTCTGGTTGAATGACCAGTTTCTTATTAAATTTTCTTTTGGGGTTCAAGACCATTATATGTTATTACTTATTTGGGACATGTTCAGTGTGAAAGAACCTTGAACTTCGTGTTTTCTTTAAGCTTCTAAGCTTCTTCTTCTCTGCAGAATATTATTGGTGAAGAAACAGTTCGACCTGTTGTAGAAGAGTACATGCAAAGAAGAAATGTGAATCCTGGAAACGGTTCCAATGATCTGAAGTCTAACCTAAAGACCTACATGAAACCTCCTGCAGATGAAGTTACTGTTGGAACCAAAAAGCAGACAAAAGTATCCAAAGTTGGAATCAGTATTAGTAACCAAGAGGGAAAACAAGTTTCTGAGACAACAGAACCACAAAGCTGTCAAAAGAGCATGCCCAATGTTTCCAGAAAGAAGAAATCTGGTAAAGTTGTTTCACTTGCCGATGCTGCAAAGGGATCTATTGTACAAGGAAAACCATGTGCATGCCAAGCTCGTCGACATAAGCTTGTTAGCAACTGTTTGTCTTGCGGCAAGATTGTTTGTGAGCAGGAAGGTGAGGGCCCATGCAGTTTTTGTGGTGCACTTGTTCTGCGAGAAGGAAGCACCTATGCTGGACTTGAAGCGGATGACACTGTGGTTCCTCTTTCTGAGTCTGAGGTGGCAGCTGAAGCTTTCAAAAAAAGGCTTGTTGAGTATGACAGGAATTCTGCTGCACGTACCACAGTAATTGATGACCAGAGTGACTACTATGAAATTGAGGGCAATAGCTGGCTATCAATTGAGGTAATTTCTTCTTCACTCTTCCATTGTCTTTTTCGGGG
This sequence comes from Brasenia schreberi, assembly GCA_036023115.1. NCBI lineage: Eukaryota > Viridiplantae > Streptophyta > Magnoliopsida > Nymphaeales > Cabombaceae > Brasenia > Brasenia schreberi. The sequence continues at coordinate 23,141,874 of JAYKKT010000075.1, forward strand.
AAGGGTGGGGAGGTGGGGTTACTCTCTCCCATTGTTTTGTTGACGAGGAATGTTTGCCCAGTTACCTGGGCAAGATGTAGAATAATGGTGCACATAAATATACCTAGACAGCAATTCTTTAAGACATGACAGCATGAAGAGTCTTGTTTGAAAAGTTTTTGAAGTCCTTAATTTCTGCTGTATTATCTTGACACTAGCTCATACAACAATAACAACTAAGCCCTTTCCCATACTAGATGGGGTCGGCTACATGGCTTCTTTATTTCCATATCACCTTGACATTAGCTCATACGGGTCCAAAATTTTCATGTCTAGTCATGTCCGACTGTGACATGAACTCCATTTCTTGGCATAATTTCGATGTACTGGCTATATTTGAATCGCAAGAGTCTTGTACTGTTTGGCCCATGGTCATCCTTATCGTTCTCAGCATTGTTCTCTGAGATTTTCATTAAGTGTTTTTTTCAGGAAAATTTCAGAAAATTCTAGGATCTTTTAGATATATGAAGATGAAGAGAAAATAGAATTTACCTTCTTATACAGATGTTCTTACGAGAATATTGAAAACTACTTGGAAAATATAAGACAGGAATACAAATAATAATGATTTTCATTTTCTCATGAAATTTTCTGAAGAAAATCCCAAGATCTTCAATTTTTTTCTTTGATATTTTGAATTTTTGGCAGATTTCCCATGATTCTAAACTTCTCAAGATATTTTATGAAGAATGTTATCTTTCTCTGAACCCCAACTGCCCAGGAAGATTGGGAACCTGGTCGACATCCGTCTGTGACTGTGTTGGACATAATGGTTCTGTTGCATTACAGTTGTTGGCATTCTATCTGCTGTTTGAACACTTCAATAGTAAGTATAGGGGATTTTATAAAGTAGCACTTGATTCTTAACTTTTTGGTTTCATGGGAACAATAACGTCCTCAAGCACTAATATCTTTCTAAACTTGCAGTTTTTCATCTGAACTTAAAGACTCCCGCTTGGATTTCTTGATAAAAAGTGACTTTTTCCATATCTTTTGTAACTTGATAAAATTCATTTGCTGTTCTAATTTCAAATATTTATTATAAGTATTCATTTGATTTAGTTGACACATCAAAATACAACCACTGACCACCCACTGTGACCAACAACAATCACCTGTCACCCTTGCTGTGAGCACTGCCGCCACCCCCATCCACATCGTCATCTTCTTATAAATGTGTACTGTTTTGAGCCGAATTCTTCTGCACAAGGGGCCATGGCTTTCCTGGTTAGGGCTTCTAATCAAAAGAAACTTCAAAATGAAGGTCACAAGTTCAATACCACGACCATCCTTAGCTGTCCAGGAGCTGCCTAACCCAGCTTGTTCTTAAAGAGAAAAGGCATTTCTTCTTTGTTTTCTTTTTAAAATAAATTCTTATTATACCATGTCTTGTATTTCTTGGTTATAAAAAGTAATTATAAATACATCTAAACAAGCCCTAAGGATTTTGCAATTTGTGTATACACTATGTTATTTTTATGTTATGCAATTCTCTCTCTCTCTTCATCATCTTCTTTTCCTGTTTCATTGGTTTCTGTGGCCTGAAGTTCCTGTTCTTATTGTAAAATGGTTGATTATGTGCTAGGGGTTGGTTCTTTCTTTTATTCATTGTTCCGCTGTGAGATTTGCTTCATGTACAGCTGGCACTGGAAAAACATGCATGCATATTTGCGCTAGCTGTGCTATTATGTTTTGAAATATGCTTAGGATAATACTTCCTTTTCATTTCCCAGGAAAAAAAGCTCTTGCAAAAGCAGCAAGAGGAAATTGAGGAAGCTGAGCGTGCAAGACGGAGTAAAGTGGTTGTAACATTTGACTTGGTGGGCCGTAAGGTTGGTATTTCATCTTCTTTTCGTTGAACTGATTTTGTAGTTGCTCGTATCAATCCATCTACTGTATATGCATGCAATCAGTCGTCTCAGTGGCGGACCCAGAAAACTTTCTGGGGTGAGGCAAAGTCAAGTTGGGGTGTAGCTTAGTCTATATAACCTTTTGAAAAATTTGTACTGCCATAGATTTATTGGATTTTGTCGAAATTCAGTGAAGCAGCTGCCTCACCTTGGCCATGAATATGTCCACAATTGTATCATCTTGCACATGGATACCTCTTTCTTCTTTTTTATAACAATTGATGGGTTAGGCAGAAGAACCCTACCAGATGCACGTCCAAGTATGAAACCCTTGACCTGCTCTCAGATAGCCGACCTTGAAAGCACTGCTATGTGCCCCTTTTGGGCACATTCAACCCTTTGTAGTCCTTGCAATTTGATATCAGCAAACTGTGTTTGGTGATTTCTTATTTTGTATGGTACTTATTACACTCTTTGCTTTCTGTGATTAATTTATCATTTCTCGTTCTATTGCAAAAATGAAAAGCAAACTTCAAAGGCCAAATCAGAAATGAATACCTAATGAAATTGTGCATCCCTTGTCACTCAATTGCTCAAGTGATAATCGTGAACATGGGTTCTATGCAGGTGCTGATGCACAAGGATGAAATGGGGTCAGGATCAGAGAACAGTCTCCTAAGATCATCGGAACCTGTTGAAGAAAGAGAAATAAACCGGATAAAACCTAACCCGAACATCGGTTTATGCCCCATCTTTGTTGATCCTGGTCCACTCAGGGGATCTGGTAGAGACAAACACACTGTTAGAAGATCCAACGGGTTATGCCTAGAGATAAGTGGAAGAGTGCAGCATGACAGCATTGAACTGCCCAAACTTTTCACAGATGGGTTGGAATCGCAATCTTCTTACAAAAATTCATGGCAAAGTCCTAAGGTCAGTTATATTGGCGATGAAGATTCGGGAGCATGTTAATGAGTAAGATGCTTATGCAAACTCGATGACTGTACACATGAGAAGGTAAAAATTTTTGGGGAATTATCTTTTCCTAAATCTTCACAAGGGAAAGATCCTACAAAAGATGTATGTAGCTTTTTCAACTGCAAACTTGCAAAATGACATCGACTCCGGAATCATTCTAACATCAACCTTCAAAGGGTGGCTTTCATGCAGTTAACCAGATCAAAGTGGGAAGTTTCAATGAGCATTCAATCAGTAGGGCAATTTGTTGAAAATAACAGACCCAATCGAGAGCCCCTCACAAACCTATCTGATGGAATGTTTATGTTTGAATACTGGCAAACGTGATTGAAAAGCTGCTTGTTGATTTGCTGACTGATGAGCGCTTTGTACATTGGCCTCTTGTCATATTTCCCCACCTTTTGCTGATGGAGCATGATTTTGCGTCTTTAATAATCCGGTTGTTCATCTATCTAGATCTATGCCGTGACCATCTAAAACTGTGGTAGCTACAACAAGTGTAACCTACAGCACCCAGAGCGTTTTCTAACCTGGCAGGGCTCTCTAACTTCCATGATGCAGGTTCGATTTGCGAGGGGGTGCATGCGTGTGTTATCCTTCAGCGTCCTGTTGTAACTAAAAGAAGGATGCAAGCTATCAAATTGGACTGCGGGTTGCACTCACCTGGCGAGGGACTCAACTCACAAGATTAAGGTTGTTAGTTTGATACCAGGACGTGCCTATCTGGTTTTGCCCTCCCCCTTTAACAAAAAAAAAGAAAAAGAAAAGAAAAGGACTGCAGGTTAAGTGTGGGATATCATGTATTTTTGCCTAACCAGAGAAGAACACAATTAGACTGCAGGTTGCACTTGGAGCATTACCTCACCTTGCAGAGGGCTCAACTCACAAGATGATGGCTGTGAGTTCGACTCGCGGGGCATACATACCTGGCTTCGGTTCCACAGTTCAATTGTTCGCTAACGGTTAAATTTTGGCCGGTTATCCTTACTCCATTTTTGCCAAATTCAGGTGCTTGCTTGCCTGCATTAGAGCTGGCCACTCCAACCTGACCTGTGGGCACGGTTGGAAAAGTCAGCTTGGCATGTGTAGGATGCAGGGCGGGAAGGTTTACGGTAAACCCAGCCTACGTATTAGTCCCAACTAAACCTTGGTTTTTCTAGTCTTGTAGTGAAGGAAAGGAAAGAGTGAAAAGGTGCAAGACATCATAAAATGGCGAAAGATGAGATAGTTCACCCTTCGGGGCATTTGGCTAAAATCTTTTTCTTATTGATCACATAATATTAAATTATTTAAGAAAAGAAACGTACATTGGTGCTCCTCGTGTTGAAGTGGGATCAGGTTCTAAAAGTCTTGCGTGGATGGGATGCAGGTTATGAAACCCTGGGACGTGGGGAGGGTTTCTGAACGAGAAGCAGGTGGGTGGAGCACCAACCGATCCCATTGTCATACCTACTTTATATTTTGATAGCATCTCTTTTGACGTAAATTTTTTTGACTTAATTAGCATGTACAGTGACAAGAGATACTGCACATAGATGGCCCCTCATGATAATGCAAGTGAACGCTAAAAGAGAAGGATCTCAAAACATTTTGCAGTGCCTTTTGAAGGTTCCCAGTTTCATAACCCGAAAAGGTCTTCAATTTCAAAAGATATGACAAGAAGTCCAAATCACCAGTTTGTGCTGCGCTAAGGATAGGAGTACTTTATTTCCAGTTAGTTACTTGATTAAAATGGAAAAAGTACATCATCAACATGGCTTTAAATGGAGAAATAGGAGATCAATTCATTGCCACTGCAATTCTCAAAGAAGAGAAAAAGGAACAGCAACCCATATCGCCTTGGTCTCCTATCTTGCTCAGCGAGGTTGAGATGTATGCAGGTCTCCACTGGGTTTTTTGGCTAAAAGGAGGAACGCTCCATACAAGCACTCGAACTATACCATCTTCCTGCAATCCTGTAAATCCAGCTAACCATAACCAAAACCAAAACGTTTATCCCCAAGTAGGATCAGCTACATGGTTTCTTGGTTTCCATCTGTTCCATTTTGTGTTAAATTGGCATTTAACTCTGAAAAAAGCAAAATCATTATATATATAGATATATATAGATATAGATATAGATATATCCTTCTGCCACTTTTGTTGCCTTCCTCCAGCTTCTTTTAAAGTGCTTACCATCTTATTTTCACACGTTTGCTGGAGGTTCACTTTGCCATCTCTCCATATGTCTCCTCAGAAGACCTATCCTGTCAGCCGGTTCTCACACAGGATGATACATCGAGGGCCAGGCTTACTTTTTCTTTTTCTTTTTTTTTCAACAATTGAATCTAAATGTATGTGAAACAATTTCAGAACAGATGGTATAAGGTACCGAAGCTTTCACGGAGCAATGAAACCGTAAGTAGAAAATCCAATGAGGTATTCACCAAAATAGGCACCATACCATGTTATGCATAACACAAAAAGGAACAACACAACATTTACATAATACCAATCAGCAAGCTGGCCGATTTAGAATCTAACAGGTAGAATAAAACATTAATATTGAAACTGCCTGTAAGCACTAACCAAGAAAAGCATCCAAGAAACCAAAAGTTCTGCAGGAACCGCGGAAAGATTCACGAGACCAATAACGAGAACCATCATTCACCTGTCACAGAAAATAAGAGAGGGATCAAAATAAATAGAGTATAGAGAAGCAGCAGCCAAAAATATCCTATACTTGCATCACTAAAGAACCTGAATAATTCTTTCCAAGGATAACTAGCTCTGAGGGGATTGCGCCATATAAAAAAACACAGTAACAGATTGTATAAGCATAAGCGCTTTAAGAGAGATGCAACCAAACTTACTCTGCTACAGAAGATGAATTGCATCAAGTTGAACTTGCATCTTTCTTCACTATCTGCAGACATGAAAAAGACATTAGTGAGACCATCATCCATGATTTTTTTACGAGAAAACAGAAGTCCACCCTCCCTGAAATAAATAGTCCCAAGCAAGCAATAACCAACTTTTCCAATTTTTGATAAGTCGAAACCTAAAGGTAAGTACAACAACAACTAAGCCTTTTTCAATACTAGATGGGGTCCACTACATCGATTCTTTATTTTCACATAGCCCTATGTGTCATGATGCTAGCAGTTAACTCAATATAAACTAAATCATTCTTTATAGTTTCTTTCTAACACTTTTGTGGTGATTCTCTTCCTCTTTTAGCACTTTCACAATCTATTTTTTCATATGTTCTTACACTAGTGTCCTTGGGTCATCTTTCTACCAACCCATCTTAAATGATTTCTCCTCATTTTATATGCTACTCTCAATTTGTTCCTACTAAAGACCGCATATCTTAGGATTGGGATTAAGATGCAACAATTCTGAGTGACAAACTAGCATCTCCTGATACTATTTCAACCTTCAGGTTCACAAAAAGAGAACCAGCAAAGGGATGCTAATTTTCTTGTAAGGACCAATTAGAACCATAGACAATGCAAAGATCTAGATACATAATGTAAATCACAAAAAGAACAAAAATTACAGTTACAGATGATCACACGCACTTGGAGAAGGCGAGAGGCGACTGGTGTGGGAAGCAAGGCAGGCGAGCGTCGAGGAAGTCTTGGCTGGCAAGCCGCGCGAGGGGAGAAGGTGAGCAGCGACGGAGGCTTCTGCCTTCAAAGTATTTTATTGGTTCCCTTACAACTATTCAGTTTTGCTGACAAATAGATTAAACTCATCATGGCCCATGTTACTATAGCTAATTATGCTTTACTTATTAGTGGAGAGGCTAGAGACAATGAGACATATTCTCTGGTTCCTATGGTATTAGGGAGGGTGATCCCATTTACTATACCTTTTCTTAATCGTGATGGGATGAATATCCAGAAAATTAGCATTAGCCATCGAGGAGAAGGAGATTATACTCATTAATGTCAATGATTCCAATGGAGTCACACTTTATTTGCAGTTGGTACCATTTTCTTTCTTCAAGACAGAAAGACCTCAATAGGTAACTTCGTGAAGATTCTTAAGGACTTTGAAGGTTGATCTGGCATGTGTATAGGCCTTCTCTTGTTTACTGGTGAGCTCTCCTTGTCCTTGTGACAACCTATTGTTTTCAGGATGCAAGATCGATTAGAAATGTGGGCATTATCGCTACTCTTGTTAGTGAGACGCATCGTCATGATTAATGCTATTTTGGGAGCCATCCTTTTGCGTAGCATGATTGCACTTAAATGGCCTCGAAGCTGCATAAAGCAAGTAGAGCGCATGATGAGAATGTTCCTTTGATGTGGAAGTGGCAATAATCAACTCCTTAATTGGTTAGGAAAATGTCTACAAACCACGAAATGCGGACTGCTTTGGTATTCAAGGAGTGGAGGAAGTTAATCAAGCGCTTCTAGCTAAAACAGTTGGAAAGTTGCATCTAATTGCATAGATCCTTGGATTATGCTAGTCACTTCAAAATATTTGTAAACAAACAGCTTCTGGTTTCCTTGGAAAGTGTATGATGGATCTTGGGGATGAAAATTGGTCTTGCTTGGTTGTAACACTACATAACAAAGTGTGGTGGGAGATTTGTATGTCGAACTTTGATTTGACCGTTGGTTAAGTGATGAGCCCTTAGTATGTATCATTGAGCGATATATTCTCCTTTCGAAATATAAGGAGCTAAGACATGCCACAATAAGGGATGCATTATAGAGTGAAACAGATACCATTACATATCTTAAGTAAGTTACATGAATGCCTCCTCATAACTTCCTTAGTAAGTGGCGCCTAATCTGAGGTCGGGAACCCAATCAACTAGTTTGGGGACTTAATCAGCCATTCACTTCCTTCCTCATATGGAACGAGACCAGAAGCAAGGAGGAATCATTTCTGATGGCAAAACATATTTGGTGTCACTATCATTACCTCCATTGGATTGCAATTGAAGGGAGGCTTCTGACCTATTATAGGTTCCAACATTTCGGTAGTGGAGGAGGACCCTGAGTTCTATGTAAGCAACATCTCAAATCAACCCCACATTTGTTTCTAAGATGTTGTGTTACCTGCTCCATCTAAAATGAAGTTTGTTACCTCTTTGGAATGGCATGGAAGCCACCTATAGATCTTATTTCTTCCTTATTAAATTGGAGCAGGTGTAAATGTAAAGACAAAATGATTAAAAACTATGGATGGTCTTCTTTCAGTTGTAGTCCGATTTCTATGGGAACAGAGGAATAATGTCTTGCAAAAAGAGACTATTGGTTCTTCAGTAAAGATTAAGAAGGATGTTCTTTATAAAATCAGTGAGTACATACTATCAAGAAGTCAAGACCCAGTTCATAATAGGTGGCCATTTACACATTGATGGATTCCCCTACAATGTGGCTGGATCAAACTATCTATTTTCAGCAAGGAATGTTTTGGCAAGTAGGCTTCACACTGTCCAATCACGATGGTGCCTTTCTAAGGGTGGGTTGGATGGTTTGGATTATAGAGGAACATGTTAATGAATGGTTTTGGTTTGATATTGTTATAAAATTTAATTGATTGCTCAAATATGGATTTACATCGAATGAGATGGAAGCAAATAGTCAAGACTTCTTCAAGCAGTTCACTAGAATTTAATGTTTTTGGTTCCCTAACGAGTGGAACAATGTAGTCTTGTTATTAGCCCGCATGGGAGTCATAGGGATTCATCATTTCATTGGGATGATAAACCACCTAATTGGATGTCTTTAATGTGACAATCGTAATATAAGAAAGATCTTCACTTAGAAGACATTCCACAGATTCTTAGTTATTGAACAAGTTGTGGTATAGCAGATAAATGGTCCATTATCATAATTCATATGCCTTGTCTCATGCTGAATTGATGATGAAGGCTATTGACCAGGAACTTCATGCTGCAGATTCAAAGATATTGAGCATTATGATTATGAACAGCAGGAAGTTACTTTAACAAGAAGTGACTATGCGTTGTTGATTTCCAATTTTCAGTTCCCAAGAAGCAGAACGTTATGCTGAACCAATAAATTCGTGCTGCCAGGCTCAAGATGCTGAGCACCGTGATTATGAACAGCAGGAAAAATACTTTAACAAAAAGTGACTGCATCCATGATTCTCAATTTGCAATTCCCAAGAAGCAAAACATTATGTTAACCATAGGTAAAAGAGCCTTGGTTGACAAATTCATTTGCAGTGCTCATGTTACCAACTCCAAACTCGATATTGGTTAAAAATTACTTTTTAGCAGTTCTCATGTTACTGATATGATCTTCCAATAGTAGACAATAGTTCTTGATAGCAGAGGGATAAAACTACGCGAGGTTTGCTCCTCCAATTGCTGTCTTGTGAATGTACACAGCTGATCCCAAGAAGCAGAACATTATGGAGAATCCATAGGTGGAAGAGTACCAATTGAGAAATTCATTTCGCAAAGCTCATGTTAGCGATTCCAAGCTCAACTTCAAGCTGAACCAACAGGAGGAAGAGTATTGGCTAAAAAACCCTTTTTGCAGTTCTGACGATACTGATATGGCCTTTGAATAGTAGATAATGAATTTTTGACAGTAGAGGGTTAAAAAAATATGTGGGATTTGCTCCTTCAATTGTTGTATTATAAACATACATTGCTGATATGCTCCATTGTGTATATTGCATATACCATTGCTTTGACACTAGTCATGCACAGTTAATGTTTAGAAGTTGTTCCCACTCTTGCAATTTTGCATAATTATTTACTCCTGTCTGAAGGTATTGTAGTTATGTATCTTGTATATATCTTCATCTTGTGGGTCTTGCCTAAACCTATTCCGGTACAACAACAACAACTAAAGTCTTTTCTCATAGTAGATGAGTTAGATGGATTCTTTGTCTTCATAGAGCTCGATCATGTGTTGTACTAAGAGTTACCTCAACATAAGCTAGATAATTTTTTATCATTTCCTTTCAATACTTTTGTGGTTTTCATCTTTTTTTCTAATATTTTTACAATCTATTTTTTCATGTCTTCTTAGTGATAATGGGTTCCACAGAGCTTGCACCCAGAGTCCAAATGTGGAAAACAACTCCTTTCTTATTTCTCTCTTTACATTGTGCTATATGATGCAAATGCATATCTAATACATGTAAGTGAGCCTTACATACAATTTTAGATGTAAATAGAACTCTATTTTTATCTTTATACTGCAACATATAATGCAAATGCCCATGTATCCCCTTATTATGCTCTCTTTACAATGTGCTATATGATGCAAATGCATATCTAATACATTGAAATGTGATTTAAACACAATTTAGATGTAAATGGCGTTCTAGTTTTATCTTATACTGCAACATATAATGCAAATGCCCATATAATGCATATGTAAATGCGGGAAATTGGGGTTTAGTGCACGATAGATGAGTGGTGTATGAGTGCACTTAGAATTTGAAAATATATATATATATATACTTGTTACTTTTTAAATTTAAATGTAACCTATCACACTTTTAATTGGATGGTCAAGTTTTGGTAATTTGGTGCTCTACTTATGCATGGCGAACCAAATCCAGTGTCCACTAAATGTGGGTGAGATACAATTTAGATGCAGATAAGACTCTAATTACAATTTCGAAGAATAATTAATGAAATGCCTATTATTATCCCTCTCTAACGTGGAGACCCATGACGTTGAAGTAAGTGGCTCACAGAATTCCTCGTGGATTGACTTGACCTCTCTGAAACGGGACCAACTCAGGTACGTCTGGTTTCTTACGTGCGAACGGCACCATCCATATTAATAATTGACAACTTGCACTTAGTCTGGCTAGACTTGGTCGCTCGTCTGGCCGTCCCATTATGTCAATATCGCTTGGTCAAATTCCTTCGGGAGGCTTAAGTGCTAAATTGAGAAAAGGGTAAGTTCCAATCTCTATTTTTTTTTGTTTTTTTTAAATGGGAGGCTGAAGCCGGGGATGCACGCGCCAGGAGTCGAACTCGCGATGTACAACACGAAGTTAAGAGCATTGCTAGTGGTATAACACCCTCGGTGCATTTCCATCAAAAGTTTTAATATGCTTAGAAGAGATAACACTTACCAGATCACATCTTACATATTGCTCATGTTCCAACCTCTAGTTGGCGCTAGCGGTAGCAGGAGTAGCAGGGGTGGCATACTGGGTCAATGATCAAGCCACTTCGGGTTTGGATCGGATGAACAGGTCCACCCTGTGACGACTTATTTTTGTCTGGGTCAGCTTGCACGACCCTAATCTGACAGTCAACCGGATTGTAAATCAAATAACTTTTCATATATAAACAATATTAAAAACACAAAGTTGGTGAAAATTCCACTAAATAAGCTTTAAAGGGATAAAAAAGAAAAAATTAAATATATCATAGTGGAGTCAGGTCCAACATTTTAAGGAAAAACTGATACACAAACAGAAGAGAACCTGAATATGATAACTCAAGTCACCCCGACTCGACCTGACCCGACCCAGGTGTGCTGAATCATGAGCCAGACCATGACTTTTTGGGTCAGATAGGGTCGTCTGAATTGCCACTCAAAGATACAACCCGAGGTGTTCATGATTCGGTTTTGTTTGATTCTAGGGTCAGCCTCGAACCAAACCACTAGTTTTGGTTCTCAACTTTCCAAGAACCGAACCATACTATGGTTTCGGTTCTATAGATACCGTTCGGGGTGTTCATGGTTCAGGATTTCGGCTTGGTTCAGTTCTAAACCATGATTCTATCTATTTAAGGGTTTGCGAAGTACAGTATATTATGCCGTGACATTATTTGGATCTACGGTTCATATTATATGAGATTATAAAACTCATATATATAAATGTCTACATTTGTCAAGATTTAAATCCATGTAAGTACATAAACTTTACATATATAATATATATTATATGTATATAAGGTTATAAAACTGATATGCATAAACCTATACGCTTTGAAAGATTTATATCTAGATGTATATAAACTTCTCTCTCACACATATATATTCTGTTCGGTTCGGTTCGGTTCTCATGATTCGGTTTCAATACTTGAACCGCGAACCGAACCGCCAGACATCTAGAGCCGAACCAAGTCACCGGTTCGGTTCGGTTCTGGCGGTTCCATGAACACCCCGGTACAACACCGATGATTTGAGATACGAATCGGAGTGGTACTCACGAGGTTTTGTTCCTGATCAGGGTTCTTTGTTAACAAATACCACCCCACAAACAGGCACGTTTTGGGGACCCGCTGGCTCTCGCCCTCCTCGTCCCCTCTGTTGTCTTCATTTTCGTTAATTCGCGCATATTTCCGTTGACTGCCATAGACGTCCTCGCAATCGGGTCAAGGAAGATTCGACGAAAATTCGATCCGTCAGTCGTTTATAATCTGTACGCAAAAGCGTCTAATCGATTAATTTATGGGAGAAGCGCGGATTCTCCTCGGCAACCGATTCTTCGTCCTCTTTTTGTTTTTCGCCCTTCTCATTGGTTGAATCCGGTGTTTATTGGATGAGAGGATCAATAATCGCCTTTTTGTGATTCTTATCGTGATCTCATCGATTTCCTTAGGTATGAACTAGAGCTAATTCTCATTTTCTTCTTTCGTGTTGTTTTTTCTCTTTCGTTCTTGAGATAGACGATGAGTTCCTTGCTTGATTTCTATGCCCTTTCATATTATAGTTTCTTTCTGTTATGTGAACATGGACTTTGTGAGACTTCACATGAGACGTGAACTATCTGAGGGGGTCGGTCTTGGTTGTGTTCAAAGTGTTGCCTTTTACTAATGGTTTTGCTAATTTTTCGTCCATTTTCTTTCCTTCTATCCTCATTCTTGGTATTTATCCTGGAGTAGATGCTTCTTTCAGCCGCATAACTGTTCTTTTGCTCCCTAGTCAGTTGTTAATTGACCTTCTTCACTTTCGGCTATGTTGCCGTTCGCGTAGTCTGTGTCTAGTATGTTTTTAAATTACTAACACCTTTTGCTCGTTATTACATCTACTTGATTCCAGTACTAAACTTTCTTTTTTCCGGTGGTGGTTCTATAAACCGGCAGCGTCTGATAGTAATCAACGTCATTTATGGTTATTTTGTAGCTGCCTTGTTGCTGCTGATGTTAGCCTTTCCCCTTCATTACTAGAGAAGGCTGAAATTTTTCCATATTCAGGATACTTTTGCATATACATGATTTTGATACTTTTTTCTCTTTGCCTTATGGAGACTGCTATTGATCGCATTCCCTAGAACTGTCAATGCATAATATTTTGATCCTTTTGGTTCAGAATCTTGATTTACTCTAAGTTTGGTAAGATACTGTTGAAGAATCGCCTGTGGTTATGCGTTCTTCTAATGTTATGTGGTTTCCGTATTCAGGTTGTTTGTTTTTTGGTATCTTCCTCTCTCTGAGTTGTTATGTGCTTAAGAAAGAAAAGTAAGACTTAGAGTGGTTCGCTGAATGCATGTTTCACTGCTCTTGCAAACTGTTTTTCATGGTAAATGGATTTCATGACAATGAGTAATTGTTTCAGATTCAACATGGGGCCTAAAACGAACAAACAATGAAAGATTGGAGGTCTTAATTTTTTATGAAATTCTTTCCAAACTCATCATTATTGTGCTTCTTTCCACCTCTTCTGAGGGGGTTCAATGAGGGTTTGGGCATTTCAATTCTGCCGTTGCATCACCACCTTTGTCTCTGAGACCAAATCTGTAAATCACCTTTTAGTATCACAGTCTCCAGCGTCACAAATCCTTCTTCTTTGCAAAAGTGGTTGCCTTCCTGATGCCATTGTGATACTCAACTCTATCTCCAAAGTTTCTCTTCTGCTTGGTGTGCAACCTGTCGTTTATGCATCTCTGTTACAAGCCTGTGTCAAAACAAGCTCACGCTCTATGGGCGCAATGATCCACTCCCTCTGCATCAAATCTGGCCTCAATTCTGATCGCTTTGTTGGAAATAGTCTCCTCTCATTTTATTTGAACCTTGGGAATATTACAGAAGCCCACTGGATCTTCAATCATCTAGAGACGAAGGATGTTGTTTCATGGACTTCAATGATCTCGGTCTATTCAAAGATGGGCAGGCACTGGGATGCTCTAAAACTGTTTGGTTTTATGCAGGACGACAATGTTTTACCCAATGAATTCACTCTTTCAATCATGATAAAGGTTTGTTGTGAGATTGGTGGTTCTAGATTTGGTGGATGCTTCCACAGGTTGATGATTGTTCAAGGGTTTAGTGACAATTGCGTCATCAACAGTGCGCTTGTTGATATGTATGGTAAATGTGGGTTTTTGGAGAATGCAGTAAAAGTGTTTGATGAAATGCCAAATAGAGATGCAATATGTTGGACATCAATTATTGCTGCATATGTACAGAAGGAAAGGTATAGAGAAGCATTGGGGTGGTTTGTTCTGATGCAAAAGGATGGTGGGGAGTTTGTAAGTGATGGGTTTGCTTTTGGCACTGCACTTACTGCATGTGGCAATTTGGGATACCTGTGGCTGGGAAGACAATTACATTCAAGGTTGGTTGTTTCTGGAATTGAGGTGAATGCTGTGATTGGAAGTGCTCTTGTTGATATGTATGGGAAATGCAATGACATTGTGATGGCACGGCGATTGTTTGATCAAATGTCTCAAAAGAACATGGTGACTTGGTGTTCTATGCTTTGCGGGTATTGTGAAAATGGTAACGGAGAACATGTTCTAGAGTTGTTTAGGGAGATGGAGAAGGTTGGGATGGGAAGGGATCACTATAGCTATGGGACTGTTCTCCGGGCATGCACAATTTTACAGGCATTGCAGCAAGGAAAAGAGATTCATGGCCGATTTCTTCGAACTGGTGGAGAGCACGGAAATGTCATTGTTGAATCTGCTCTTATTGATATGTATGCTGAATGTGGAAGCATAGAAGATGCACTGCGGGTTTTTGACAAGTGTACTGTAAGAAATATAATAGTTTGGAATACCATGATCAGTGGTTTAGCACAGAATGGCAGAGGCAAGGAGGCTCTAGAAGTATATGATGAGATGGTTCTACAAGGAGTTCAGCCAGATTATATCACATTTGTCGGTGTACTATTCGCTTGCAGCCACTCAGGTATGGTCGAGAAAGGAAGAAGGTACTTCAAGTCCATGGTTGAGAACTATGGAATCAGTCCTGGAATTGAGCATCATGCTTGCATGGTGGACCTTTTTGGTCGTTCAGGAGCACTGGAAGAAGCAGAAAATCTAATACTAAATTCAAGGTTTGCAAATGATTTCTCTTTGTGGGCAGCCCTGCTTGGTTCATGTGCTGCTCATTCAAACATGTGTCTAGCAGAACAAATTGCAACCAGGATGGTCGAACTGAAACCAAAAAACCATTTAACCTACATTCTTCTAGCAAATGTGTACTCAGCGATTGGCCAGTGGCGGGATGCGGAAACAATGAGGAGCTTGATGAAAGATAGAAGGATTAGAAAGACACCGGGAAAGAGTTGGATTGAAGTTCAAAAAAACATGACTCCTTATGGGACCAGTGGGATGAGCAAACAGAAAGTGACGGTTACAGAATCTGAAAATGAAGCCTGGATTGGCATGGCCACCTTATATGCAAACTGAGGGTGTGTTTCATTGAATAGACATGAGCAATCCACTGGAAATATAGGTGCTTGAACACATTATCTTTGTGCCAGAGGAGAATTTCACTCTTTGATATTGTTGTTGCAAAACCACTGGTAGAAGATAAAAAGTATTTTATTTTCCAAGAGAGGTTTTCTACCATATTCGGTTGTTGCTTGGAATGATGGTGGTGATAGTGGTTATTATGTGCTTTCCCATCGACTCTTCTATGTCACGATTTCATCACCTTTTCAGGATTCAATTTGTGATTTGTAGGTCTGTACAACTTCTATGTTGTTCTCAACATTGAGAACATACAACTGTTACACTTAAAGCTGTTCTTCCTGACTGATGTCAAGGAAAGGATTGAAAGTGAATGTAGTGAAGAGTTCCCTTACTTCTTTCCTTTTTGCTCTTCGGTGGGCAGAAGGCTGGGGAATGGGTTTAGGGAACACTTTGAACTTATCCTATTCTTTATTGGTCTCAGTTTTTCTTTCTCAACCTTTTGGATAATATCAATTGTTAGTAGTCTATTAGTAGGCTTACTATATCATGCAATCTATTTTTTAGGGCAATCCTAGCTGGCTGCAGTTTGTTGGTGTTTGACACAAAACAGTTATTTTTATTGTCAATGACTTTGTTTACCTGAGCTGAGCGAACACTTTGTGAGCTGAGCGAACACTTTGTAGAACACTTTGTGTATGTTGTTCTCAACATTGAGAACATACAACTGTAACACTTAAAGCTGTTCTTCCTGACTGATGTCAAGGAAAGGATTGAAAGCGAATGTAGTGAAGAGTTCCCTTACTTCTTTCCTTTTTGCTCTTCGGTGGGCAGAAGGCTGGGGAATGGGTTTAGGGGACACTTTCAACTTATCCTATTCTTTATTGGTCTCAGTTTTTCTTTCTCGACCTTTTGGATAATATCAATTGTTAGTGGTCTATTAGTAGGCTTACTATTCCTTGCAATCTATTTTTTAGGGCAATCCTAGCTGGCTGCAGTTTGTTGGTGTTTGACACAAAACAGTTATTTTTTATTGTCAATGACTTTGTTTACCTGAGCTGAGCGAACACTTTGTCAACTCTTTTGTGCTTATGCACCCCAAGTAGGACTAGAAGATAGCATAAAAGGAGGAGGGTTGTGTTAGGCTTCCGACAGCCAGCGTAAAACTTTGTCGGACTTAACATGGATTCTACAAAAAAAAAACAAAGAATCCATGTAGCTGACCCCATCTAGTATGGGAAAAGGCTTAGTTGTAGTAGTAGTAGTAGGAAGGGTTAGATAAGGTGATTCAAAAGATTCCACAAAGGGAGATGATTTGTTTAGGAGGTGACTTAAATGGACATGTCGATAAAGAGGCATTAGGATATCAAGGTATTCATGCAAACTTTGGTTTTGGGGATATAAATGAGGAAGATAGGGAGATTTTAAATTTTGCTATGGCATTTGATCTCTTTATAGTCAATACAATCTTTAAAAAACGAGATGAACATTTAATTACTTATAAGAGTGGCTTATCACAAACACAAATTGATTACTTTATTTGTAGAAAAAAAGATAGAGCGTGTTGTAAAGATTGCAAGGTAATTCCAGTAGAAAGCTTAACCACCCAACATCGACTTTTAGTTATGGATTTACAAATAAAAAAATGAACAAAGAAGAAAAAAGTGCATCGAGCTATTTAGACTAAATGGTGGAACCTCAAAAGCGAGAAATAAGATATATTTAAAAAGAAAGTCCTTCAAGGAGATGTTTGGAATTATGTTGGTACTCCCTGTGATATGTGGAACAATATGGCTATACATATTAGGAAAGTGGCGAAAGATGTGTTAGGTGTATCTAAGGGAGGTGTACTGGCACAAAAAGAAGCTTGGTGGTGGAGTGAAGTAGTTCAAAATAAAATCAAGACAAAGAGGGCATGTTATAAATTACATTATGCTAAGAAAACTAGTGAAACTTTAGAGGCTTATAAAAAGGCAAAGAAGGAAGTGAAAAATACCATGAGTAAAGCAAAAGCTAAAATTTGAGAGGATTTATATTAAAAACTCAACTCAAAAGACGGTGAAAGAGATATTTTTAGGATAGCTAGGGTTAGAGATAAGAAAACTAAAGATCTTAATTATGTTAGATGCATTAAGGACGAGGATGAAAAAATTCTAGTGACAAATGATGATATAAGAAATATATGGAAAAACTATTTTTATAAGCTTTTAATGAAAATAAAGACGTTAGTATTAGCTTAGTAGAGTTAGCCAATTCAAAAAAGTATATAAACCACAATTTCTACCGACGTATTCAAAAAAATAAAGTCAAAGAGACTCTTAAACATATGAAGGGTGGTAAATCCATAGGACCACACAATATTCCTATAGAAGTTTGGAAAATACTTGGAGAAATAGGATTCACTTGGCTCACAAAACTATTTAATGAAATATGGAAAAACCAAAAGATGTTCGAGGAATGAAGAGCGAGTACACTTATACCCATATATAAGAACAAGGGAGACATTCAAAATTGTGCGAATTATCGGGATATCAAGTTAATGAGCCATACTATGAAATTGTGGGAAAGAATTATCGAGTTATCATGTTAATGAGCCATATTATGAAATTGTGGGAAAGAATTATTGAATGTAAGTTAAGACAAGTATCAAGTAAAACATAGAATCAATTTGGATTCATGCACATATCTATTATTGAAGCGATTCACCTTTTAAAACGTCTTATGGAACATTTTAGAAGAAAAAAGAAAGACCTTCATATGATATTTATTGATCTAGAAAAAGCTTATGATAGGGTACCAAGGGAGGTTCTTTGGTGAACTTTGGAAAAAAGAGGTATCCCATTGACTTACATTAACCTTATAAGAGACATGTACGATGGTGCAAAAACATGTGTGAGGACTCATGAAGGAATGACTGACTTCTTTGAAGTTAATATTGGCTTACATCAAGGATCAACTTTAAGTCCATACTTATTTATAATGGTGATTGATGAGTTAACAAAACATATTTAAGATGAAGTGCCTTGGTGTATGTTATTTGGAGATGACATTGTGTTAGTGGAGAAGTCTAATAAAAAAATTAATAGAAAATTGGAACTATGGAGAGAAACATTAGAAAGCAAAGGCCTCCGACTTAGTAGAACAAAGACAAAATATATGGAATGTAAGTTTGATGGTGCAAAAACATATGTGAGGACTCATGAAGGAACGACAGACTTCTCTGAAGTTAATATTGGGTTACATCAAGGATCAACTTTAAGTCCATACTTATTTATAATGGTGATGGATGAGTTAACAAAACATATTCAAGATGAAGTACCTTGGTGTATGTTATTTGCAGATGACATTGTATTAGTGGAGGAGTCTAAGGAAAAAGTTAATAGAAAATTGGAACTATGGAGAGAAACATTAGAAAGCAAAGGGCTCCGACTTAGTAGAACAAAGACAGAATATATGGAATGTAAGTTTGATCATTTGGTTACTTCAGAGGACATGAAAATTAAAATTGGCACACATTGCATTCCCCAAAAGGAAAGTTTTAAATACCTAGGGTCAATTTTTCAGAGTGATGGAAGAATTGATGGAGATGTTACACATAGAATTAATGCTGGTTGGTTAAAATAGAGAGGAGCATAAGGTATTCTTTGTGATAAGAAGATACCATTAAAGTTAAAAGGTAAATATTATAGAGCAGCAATTAGGCCTGCCATGTTTTATGGTTTTGAGTGTTGGGCAATTAATCATCAACATGTACAAAAGATGTCTGGGACAGAAATGAAGATGTTGAGATGGATGAGTGGTCATACAAGAAAAGACCGTATACATAATGAGATTATTAGAAACAAATCAGGAGTGGCACCAATAGAGGATAAAATGAGAGAACATCGTTTAAGATGGTTTGGACATATAGAAAGAAGATCAAAAGAAGAACCTGTAAGAAGGTTAGAAAAACTAAATTTGGAAAGTATTAAAAGAGGTAGAGGACGACCACAAAAGTGTTGGAAAGAAACAATAAAGAATGATCTAGCTTATTGGGAGTTAACTGCTAACATGGCACACGATAGGGATCTGTGGAAACAAAGAATCCATGTAGCCGACCCCGTCTAGTATGGGAAAAGGCTTAGTTGTTGTTGTTGTTGTTTGTAAGTTTGATCATTTGGTTACTTCATAGGACATAGAAATTAAAATTGGCATACATTGCATCTCTCAAAAGGAAAGTTTTAAATACCTAGGGTAAATTTTTAAGAGTGATGGAAGAATTGATGGAGATGTTACGCATAGAATTAATGCTGGTTGGTTAAAATGGAGAGAAGCATCAGGTATTCTTTGTGGTAAGAGATACCATTAAAGTTAGAAGGTAAATATTATAGAGCAACAATTAGGTCTGTCATGTTTTATGGTTCTGAGTGTTGGGCAGTTAATCATCAACATGTACAAAAGATGTCTCTGACAGAAATGAAGATGTTGAGACGGATGAGTGGTTATATAAGAAAAGACCGTATACGTAATGAGGTTATTAGAAACAACTTAGGAGTCACACCAATAGAGGATAAAAGGAGAGAATATCGTTTAAGATGGTTTGGACATATAGAAATAAGATCAAAAGAAGAACATTTAAGAAGGTATGAGAAACTAAATTTGGAAAGTATTAAAAGAGGTAGAGGACGACCACAAAAGTGTTGGAAAGAAACAATAAAGAATGATCTAGCTTATTGTGAGTTAATTGCTAACATGGCACCCAATAGGGATCTGTGGAAACAAATAATCTATGTAGCCGACCTCGTGTAGTATGGGAAAAGGCTTAGTTGTTGTTGTTGACCTAGTCGACTGACCTTATTGGTGTTTGACAAAAACAAATTTTTTTCTTGTCAATAAATCTATGCTATTTTTCTTAATAACTCTTGGTCATTTGGACCGGGAAGTTATCACTGTCCTTATATCTCGATGGTTCTGTATTATCTAAAAAACTTGAGCCGAGAGAGTAAATTTCTTATTATCCCTCAGAAAAGGGGATCTTTTCTTTTTAATGCTATTTTCTTCTATATGAGTCTATGTGCTCAGAAAAAAGCAAGTTTTGAGCTAATTGTTGCTGAATGCATGTTCTGGTGTTCATGCAATTTATTTTTATATATGAATTTCATGACAGTGGGGAATCATTTCAGATGCGACATGCGGCCCAACACAAATCCTGCTAACAAGCCTCGAAGTTGTCTTTCCATATTTGTAGTGGTGGGTTTGTGTTGCTTCTGTTATGCTTTTGGCTCATGGCAGCAGAGCGGTTTCGGAAGCAGGCTAAAGAGTGGATATGGGAAGGGAGACACACTTGCTCGGGCTGTGGAGAAGTTAACTGATTGCACTTTGATGCATGTGTGGAATGTCAGCATTTCTGAAGTCAAAGGTCAGGAATACAAGCCTTGTGATGCTCAATATACTGACTATACTCCTTGTCAAGATGAAAATCGAGCTATGAAATTCCCAAGAGAAAGTATGATTTACCGGGAGAGGCATTGCCCTCCAAGTGATGAAAAACTAAGTTGCCTTGTACCAGCTCCCAAAGGATATCTTACCCCATTTCATTGGCCAATAAGTTGTGACTATGTACCCTATGCAAATGTTCCTCACAAAAGTCTCACAGTTGAGAAGGCTGTTCAGAACTGGCTTCAGATTAAGGGCAATGTCTTCAAATTTCCTGGCGGAGGGACCATGTTTCCTCAAGGTGCAGATGCGTATATTGATCAGCTTGCTTCCATCATCCCAATTGCTGATGGGACTGTCCGTACTGCACTTGACACAGGATGTGGGGTATGTTTTGCATCTCTGAGTCTGTAACTTGTATGGTATTATTAGTGTCAATGATGCATACTGTTTTACTAGATTCTTGGTTACTTTTTGTTTGGCAATCAGCTAAAACACAAAATTAGCATCTCTCTTCTAATATTATATTATTTGCTGGACATTTTGGGACCGCTGTTTACTCCCCTTACTTCTTCCTTGAAGTCTTAGATATTGGTATGCTTGAAAGATGGGTACTTCTGTATATTTGCTGGAGATTGTAGGAATGCAGCTTACTGACTATCCATTTATTCAGGATTGAAGTTTAAAATTTTGGTATTTTTCAATGTGGATGCTTCATGAACCTGACTATAACCTATCCATGTTATCCCTTTTCTTTCTTTCTTTTTTACAAATAGTAAGCATTTTTATTTCACGTAAGCAGAATGGCGGGTGACATTACTATTACAAAGAGGAAAATGGAAGCAAATCCGTTCCTATGTTCGATCTTGTTCCTTGATAGGTTGGAATTAGCTCAAGACCTGATTCATTAGTAATAGTACATGGATATAATCTTGTTAGTATGCTTTATGTTGGATACCCTGTCGTTCACATCCTGCCAAACCGACCACTGAGGTCTGAGAATGCAGCAGATACGTTGTCCTCCAGTATCTTGGCAGGCTCTTTGAAATTGGAACCAGCAAGAGGTTTCTATGGCTGGTAGCAGTACCAAGTTTCTGGTCAGTGAGTTTGATTTTCCATAAAGAGAACCTGGAAAAGTGTTACGGCCAAAAGAGTTGTTCCCCATTCTATAACAAAACAACAGCTGCTAAATCTAAGACATCTACTCACTTACCATGAGTGTGAACTTTTCCTTGTTATATCATTCAAGACAAAAAACTTTTTCAAGGGTACGTGATCAATCGTTGGTGATAATTTTTATCCTCTCTGTTCATCATTTCCAACTGCTCTGCCACCCAGCGACTTTTCATTGTTCAATTGCTGATTCTTTATGTTTCTTCTGAGCTCAGAAGCAGCATGTTTTCCAGTCATTAATGTCCTGTTGTTTGCATATCTGAATATAAGAGGAAGCATGGTTGTCATGGTAGGAAGGGCAAACTGGTTTTGGTACTAACACAAAGTGTTGATCCCTCTTTCTGTTAAATGTGTAGCTATTTGAAGTCTTGAATTGAAAGTCCGTCATTTGAAAAACTACTGACTTTGTAGTTTGTAGAAATCCAAGTTCCATTCTCCTTCTGTCTAAAAGAACCTTGTATAGAAATCCTGTCATCCCCAAGTCCAATGGTGTTGGACATAGCCAAGAGATCATCTGCCTAAGAGAACCTTTTTTTGACCCACAACTTTACGTCATATTGTCTGTAGTTTGTAGGAGAGTGGCTTGCCTTCAGTTGAATGCCAGGAGCTCCCTTTTTCTCTTGTATAGAAAGTCTCATAAGATTTTGGCTATTCTTGTCTGCACCTTAGCTGGTAACTTGAGAATGGACATTAAGTAAACTTGCATTGACTTTAGCACCACAACTGATTACTGTTACATGAAGGAAAACTCCTCTCCTTGATTGATTCTCTATATTTCCTATTCCTTGCCTTTAATTGTTGAGCTTCTATTTAGTGTTTCTCCTGATTGCCTTTAATTCAACTCATGCTTGTTCATATTTGCTAGACTAGGTGAATAGTTTGACGTTGGAATTATGCAACAGGTTGCCAGCTGGGGTGCATACCTATTAAAGAGAAATGTGATAGCTATGTCATTTGCACCAAGGGACTCGCATGAAGCACAAGTTCAATTTGCTCTGGAAAGAGGTGTACCTGCAGTTATTGGTGTACTTGGAACTATACGACTCCCCTATCCTTCAAGAGCATTTGATATGGCTCATTGCTCACGTTGTTTGATACCTTGGGCTTCAAATGGTATGCATAACAAGTAGACAAGTACTCTTTAATTTCTTTATCATTATTGCAGTCAATTTGGGAAATTATTTACTATAGTTGTGTGCATCAACCCCTAGTTAGAAAAGCTCATGCTTTTCATATGATTTACTCTGAAGGAGTGGAGATATGGCATACTTGGTTTACCAAGTCAAAAACATCTCCCAGATCAACTGAACAATGTATTAGGAACAGTTTGTTGCATTGAAAGTTGGTGATTAATAAAACCATCGTTATAGGTCAAACTAATTGATAAAGATGAAGGTCCTGAAATTTAACCATTCTAAACATACTTATGGAGTTAGGTTTCAACAAAACCTGCATTAAGAATTTGTCCTGTTTTGTTCCTCAGAAGAATAAATCCTTTCCGCATCTGCATTCTGGCTGTGAGGGCACTCTGTGCTGGATTGTAGCTAATACTTTCCTAGTGAATTAAGACCTTAAGATTGTCCAGAAAGAGCTTCCATGACTAATAAATCTTTTCTGGAATTTGTGTTGTTCTTGTTGGTTCATCTTACCTGGGTTCTCACCAAGTATTAGATTTTCCAGGGTATCCTTCCATGGAATTTGACCGAGGTATACCTTGTTAGTTAAGACTAAGGGACTTTGCATGTGAACACATAAATTTACAGTTCAGTCACTTGTATGTGTCGTTAGATGAAAAAACTTCTGTTTCATTTCTTGTTACAGATGGCATGTACTTGATGGAAGTGGACAGAGTTCTTAGGCCTGGTGGTTATTGGGTGCTTTCCGGTCCTCCAATCAATTGGAGGAATAATTATCAGGCATGGCAGAGATCTAAGGATGAACTTGAGAAAGAGCAGAGGCAGATTGAAGAGCTTGCTGAACTCCTTTGCTGGGAAAAGGTACATGAGAAGGCAAATCTTGCCATCTGGAGAAAGAAATTTAATGCTCATTTGTGCAAGAAGAGACAAGATAGTCCTCAAAAGCGGCTTTGTCAGCCTGGAAATCCTGATGATGTCTGGTCCGTATGCACTGCTGACTTTTTATGTTTGAAAATGCATGAATGGCAATTATGGGCTCGATATGCTCTAGTCAAACACTTTAACTTTTCTCTTTATTTATCAGTTTCCTGATCCTCGCACTAAAATCCCGAGAGGTGCTTAGCATGTTAATTAATCAATGCAGTGCTAGTAAGTAGTGCTTACCATGCTAATTAATTAACAGGATGCTAGTAAGTAGGAGCAGATTCAGAGTGAGATGTTTATATCATCCTGTGCTTCTCTCTCCCACCTTGTATCATGTTGCATAAAACTTATCACCCATAGATGGCGGTAACCCTTCTTTTTGAACTTGAAATTGCAACTCCTTTGGGAATTTGTGCAAGTAAATGCTCCATTCTCTTATTGCCAAAACTGGCCTTTCTGTTTCGTTTGCATAAGGGCTTTGTTTGTAGGGTGCACTCACTCAAATAGGGGGTGTTCTTAGGATGAGTCATGCAAAACAGTTCATGTATGGTTTGGGAGCTGAGGCCCGAGATGTGTGTCATATAGATATGGGTGTGGGTAGGGACAATGTTGTTTGACGCATATTGTATCATGTATTGTTTTGGTCCATGATACATACGTATTGTATCGCACTGTATCATATCGTTTTGTGTCGTAATTTAATACTAAAAAATTGGTAAAAATCTAAAAAAATCAGAAAAGACAGGAAAAAATGTGATAATTACAAGGAATTCATATAATGCAAAAGTTTAGTAATCATTCACCATTCAATAATTGAAAAAGAATTACATATTTTGAAGCAAAATACTTTAAAAAATACAATTTTCATAATTGAAAAAATACATTTACACATTGTAATAAGGATCATCAACTAAATAATCTTCATCTTCTCCTTGATAAAGATCCTCACCACCTTCTGCTTTAAAATCAAAATCTTCATCCTTTGATGTTGTTGCGATCTTTCTAAATGAATCAATGCAATGTCTTCTTTAGTTAGGTGTGCATTTGCTTCATTATCTTCCATAATTCACTCTAATATATCAAAATTATACAAACTTATTGGATCAAATTGGTTTTCTTCCCTATTTAACTTTTTTAATTGCCTGCAAGAGAAAGATAAGTAACTAGGAAATAACATTAACAATTGAAGTCAAACAAAATATTAAATTGAATCTTTAAGTAGTAACTAATACAAGATTACCTTCGTCGGAGCCACATGTTACAACGGATGAAAACTAAGTCACTGAGTCGCTTATGGTCCAACCTGTTACGCTTTTTTGTGTGGATGTGTTCAAAGACACTCTAATTCCTTTCACAACCGATTGCACTACATGTTTGGCTAAGAACTCTTACTGAAAAATCTCTAAGGTTTGGGCAACCACTTTCAAACTTAATCCACCAAACATTTGCTAGAAAAGGACAAACATCAAGAATTTAATCCATAATAAATATAAGATTTAATAAACTTAAATACAAAGATAAATAATTTATCTAATCACATATTAGTGCAGTTGCGAATTGCTACATACAAGGCCATCAAGTGAAGAGCATTATCATAGATCTCCATCTCTCGATGTATAACCTCTGCTCTACTCTCATCAGGGACTAATTTGTTTATACAATCAATTTGCTAAGTACCTAAATGTTAGGTTTAGATAATAAACTGTTGAATGAATAGGTTGACGCAATTGTTTGTTCTATTTGTTATCTATAATGTTCCACACGGGTAAGTAAGCTCTCTTTCTTCCACTGAAATTATTTCTAATCGCTTCTTTTTCCCTATTAATAGCTTCATAAAGATAGCCATAAATGGTTTCTTCTCTCTATCAGCTAATCTCAAAACTTTCACTAAAGGACATGTAATTTTTGATAGTCTACCACACACATTCTAAAATGTACTCCTAAAGATTGTCTCTCAAATCTCATTTAACTTTTTGTTTCGTTTATTTTGAGACAACTCTATAAATTGTTGTCACTCATCTGAGGAGAACATTCTCTTTAAGGCTTGCTTTTATTTCACAATGCTTTGTACATATAAGAAATTAGTTGCAAATTGAGTTGGAGTTGTAAGAAAGAGTTTTGCACCATCTGTATATCTCCTCATCATATATAATACAAAAGCATGGTTGTAGATAAATTTGGCGATATCTTGGCAACACTGAGTTGCTGCCTTTATCTCATCCATCTCACCAATCTCACCAATATCCTCAAGGATGAGATTTAAATAATGGGTTGCACATGGTATTCAACAGAAAGTCCCATAAGTATTTGCTAACTCCTTTTTAATTGCTTTGTAGTTAGTTGCATTATCTATAATGAATTGGACTACATTATTTAGCCCAACCTCGGATATCACCTTATCAACTCTTGCCTTAGAACCTCTCCAGTATGCCTCTCCTCAGATATTAGAGATCTCAAAACATAAGTTTTTTAAGAAAATACACAAGAAAGTTTAACAAAGTTCTTCCTTGCCTATCTATCTATCCGTCTGTTATGATAGTGCATCTTGTCTCTTTCCATGACTCTTTAAAAGTCGAACAATATTCTTTCACTTTAAGGACAATCTTATCTAATAGCTTTCCTCTCAACTTTTGATAAGAGGACATCTTATACCCTGAATCAATGTTAGCAATTGCTTCTGCCATTGCTTGAAAATGGAAACTGTCCATTGCATTAAATGAAATGGATGCATCAAGACGATCTGCCCACTTTAAGGTTTGCCTACTTATATTGTTGTTCTGAAGCCATAACAAAACAAATTTTAGGTTGAGCATCACTTGTAGTGCAAGTGGAAAAAATGATTGTATGCCAGAGAAAACTCTTCTTGTACTCCTTCCTCTTCTACCACTTCTACTTGCAATATCTTAACAACCCTCTTTTCATTGGTTGATAGTCGAGAACTACTACTACTAACCTTTGTCCTACCATCAGAAGGAATACTATCACTCGATCCAACAACATCATCTTCTTCTTCAAACATCTCTAAATAATCATTTTGTTGTCTCCTCTTATGTATGATATTAATCATCTACGAACATTGTCATTTAATGGTTTCTGATAATTTTCTAACTCTACACGTGTAAGGAGCAATTTTTTTCTAGTCTCTACTAGGTGATGTTTTAATTATGAAATTCCACCACTAACCACCTTTTTACAAAATAAACATTTTATTTTTAATATGTTTCCCCCAACTGTTGTACTCCACTATGCCGAATCATCAGACCGAGATTGGGAGTCCCTATCAGCCCTTCTTGTCATCTCAATTGAATACTTAAATCTAATAAAAAACCTAAAAATAAAAGCACTTATAAATCTCCAATCTTCACATAACACTCAAATAGAGTGTCTCCCACTTCACAAATACAATAAAAATCATATCCACACTTCATAACTTCATATTTTGTCATTAAAAAAAAAAGTGTAAATAACACCAAAAAACAATAAATAAAAAAAAATTCAAAAGACTCAAAATATATACCTCCAAAGTTGGTTGAGAGTCTTGCACAAACACCATAGAGCACTTTTTTTTAGCCTTGAACACCAAGGAAGGATGAAACCTTTGGGATTATTGAAAAGAAACAAGAAACCCGCAAAAGTGAGGGTTTCTGTTTGGTCAGAGTATGATATGAGCGATACTAGCCATATCGTGCGATACGACACGATACTCTCTTCTCTGCAATACACTATGTTGTACCACGATACGATATGCACGATATTCCAACCTGATCTACAGGTACCCAACCCAGTTGAGGTGGTTGAGAACATGCCCCATGTTGGGTTGAGGGTTGAGGTGTCAATTCATTCCATGTGACACCATGAATATTTGAGTGTTTATGCTTTGTTCATATTGATGACCCATTTCGGGATAAGTTGGATTCTAGGGTGGTTAAATGTGTATCTCTATGATATTTAATAGAAAAGAAGGGATACGTGTGCTATGATTCAAAAGGTTATAAGAAATATGTATCTATGGACGTTACCTTCTTTGATACTACACGATACTTCTCATGGAGACCATGCCATCAAGACCTATTCAAAAGGTCATAAGAGTTAGTTTGTAGATTGAGAAAAGTTATATATGGACTAAAATAATCACCTCATGCCTGGTTTGAGAAGTTTAGCAAGAATATTATTAAATTGGGTTAAACCAAAAGTGTTAGTGATCATATACTGTTTATTAAGAGAGGGATGAAACTAACTCTATTGTTAGTTTATGTAGATACATTATTATGACAGGTAATGATATTGAAGAAATTGAAAGACTTAAAAGAGAATTACATCAGCTCTTTGATATCAAGAACTTAGGACAATACACTATTTCCATGGTATTGAATTCTTGTATTCTGGTGTAGGTATATTCTTCAATAAGTGAAAATATACATTTGATTTACTACACGATACAAAAATGTTGCATTGTAAACTTCTGAACACCCCATAGATGTCAACCAAAAGCTGCAATAGGATGATGGATATGATAAGACTCATGTAACTAGATATCAAAAATTGGTTGGAAAGTTAATATACTTACCATTACTCGTCCGAATATATCAGATGCAGTAAGAATTGAGTCGATTCATGCAGGCACCATCAAAGATGGATAACTCGGGTATTTAAAGAGCACTCCAGGACATGTGGTAATAAATGGTCATCGTTGAAGTATATACTGATGCACACTAGGCAAACTCTATTGAATACAGAAAATCTACTCTACTTGAGGATATGTATCACTCATGGGAGGTAATATTGTATCCTGCAAAAGTAAAAAGCAGACAATTGTTGCTAGATCTACATCAAAAGCCAAATATAGGGCAATCACTTCAGGTATATGTGAGGGCAAATGATTATGCTCATTGCTTATAGAGATTGGATTTTCAATGAAAATTCCTATTCCTATCTTTTGTAATAGTAAAGCAACAATCCAGTATGAATCTAGTTTATCATGAGAGGACCAAACACAGATTAATTGTCACTTTATCAGGGATAGTGTGAATACCAATGAGTTTAGAATGGAGTATGTAAAGTAAAAAAATAAATGTGCAGATATGCAAACCAAAGCCATAAGCAGAAATGTATTGAAAAGATTATGTGACAAGTTGGGTATCACAATGATATTCACACCCAACTTGAGGGGGATGTCGGAGAAATACGGTGTCTTAGTGTCTGTTAGACTGTCTTTAGGATTTGTTTTAAAGGCACCTTTAATTTCATTTCATTAACGGCAGTTTGGTAATATATCATCTTGTAATCCTTTTTATAAAGGAGAAACCCTATCATGTAATTTTAGAGAGAAAGAGAAAGATAATAGAAAGAAGAAAGAGGGTGGTGGCTCCTTGAGAGAGACCGTGACTGCCGATTCCATGTTCATTGTGTTTCTTTAATTAAATCTTCTCGATTACTTTAGAATCAACAGGTATAGACTCAAACATGTTGATCATATGGATTTTTGTTTAAGAATAACCACCAACATGATGACTCAGTCAGGCGCGTTTGGTTTGACAAACAACTTTAGAGTGCCGAATATGGTATTGGTGTTGATGTCAAGTGTTGGAGCGTCTGACATGGGTGCAGCATCCTCCTAGAAGTGCCTATGTCACATATCCCAATGCAGAGGGGTATAGCTCATTTCAACAGATATGTTTTGTTTAGACAGGTCTAGATTCTTCGAGCTCCTGCTTATGCTCCGTTATTCTAGACTCAGGGCCGACAAGGCTTGTCTTGCCTTGAGCACTCCCCTGAATTATAGGAAAGCAAACATGAATATTCATGGTAGTTTCCATATGAGATTAGGTGACAGGTCATAGATGGGAATTCTAAGTCGTTGCTGTAATTGAGGGATTAAGAGAATTGCATACTTCATATTATGGAGCACCCAGATTTTCATATATGGTACAAAGGTTGGACTTTATTTTTGCAAATTTGCATGCATTCTAGGGCCCAGAAACGTGTAATCCTTTTTTATCATTAATTGGATCTCTCAATATATATAGAAGCTACAATCACTTTATACACCTAGAGACATTTGGATCATTGTGCGACAATTTTTACAGTTCATTATGGAGCTTCTCCAACATCTTTGGTCAACTTGTATTC
Source organism: Brasenia schreberi (assembly GCA_036023115.1). Classification (NCBI taxonomy): domain Eukaryota; kingdom Viridiplantae; phylum Streptophyta; class Magnoliopsida; order Nymphaeales; family Cabombaceae; genus Brasenia; species Brasenia schreberi. The sequence continues at coordinate 23,172,109 of JAYKKT010000075.1, forward strand.
TGAAACAAAACAATGGCACTTTCCCCAGTGCATAACATTTAGATCTCTGTCCCATATGAAACATCAAGCAGAATTAACACTTTAGCTACATGATTGAGTACTAATATGCACGGTATTAGATGGATACCTAGTGCATTTGATTTGACCTTTCTGAACCACAATGAATCTTGAGCAAGCTGTCAAAGTGACTGAGATTACTAGCAGGGTTTCCAACAAAATGTTCCAGAATGAGAGCTCATGATCTTCAGCATCTGAAATGAACTAATAAGAGAGGACTTGCTGGTCTGTTTGCTTCACGTTCTATCTAGTAGACTTGTTTCCCTGAAGCTGTTCCTCTTCGAAGTTCTTGAATACTTGGAAATGAGGAACTCTATCCAAGTCATGCTAAAGGAGATTTTGACTAGGAATGCGAGTGTAAATTGCTTTGTGATATAGGTCCATCTATTCCTCATATTTTGTGGTTGTCTAACTGAGGCATGGGTACGCCACCCCATACTGGTACTTGGGTAAGTTTTTATTTTATTTTATAAAAATAGATCAGGTCAACCCATATCCAAGTGGGTTAACCTGATCCAAAACTCAAATTAAAATTGTGAAATCCCCAATCTCCTCTCACGGTATCATCTCTCTCTCTCTCTCTCTCTCTCTCTCTCTCTCTCTCTCTCTCTCTCTCTCTTCTTTGGCGAATCAGTTTTCTGTCTTCTGGTGAGACATAGTTTTCACAGGACAGTGGCGATAAGCTGCCATCCATCTGTGGTATTCTCTCTCTCTCTCTCAGAGAGGCACAGTGGTCTCTTTCTCTCATGAGTATGCCTGTGCTGATGTGTGGTTCCCCATTTTGGTAATCTATTGTCTCCTACTCTAGACAAACAAGATTGTGATATATTTGCATGTTGTTTAGTGTTCTTACTTTGATATGATTCATTTACTTAAATTTATCTTCTTATAGTTGTCAATTATGAATTATCATATTTAATTTCATATAATTTTAATTATATATAAGGTATATTAGAATTTTTATATTTTTTAATAGTCATATACCCATACCTTAGATTTTTTGAAATTTATGTATCCCGTACCCGTATCCATGCAACGTAACTAATCTATTAAGAGTATGATCATCCGACAGTCATGAACTAGTTTAGTTGTTTTATATATTTCAGGTACAAAGAGATGGTTCCATGCATAACTCCATACCCAGATGTAAGTCACCCTGATGAAGTTGCTGGAGGAGCACTAAAGAAGTTCCCTGAAAGGCTTAGTGCAGTAGCACCTAGAATTGCTAGTAGCTCAGTTCCTGGGATCTCTGCAGACTTATTTGTTGAGGATATGAAAATATGGAGAAAACATGTAAATGCATATAAGAGGATGAATAAATATATCGGCACTGTGAGATACCGCAATATAATGGACATGAATGCTGGTTTCGGCAGTTTTGCTGTAGAGCTCGAATCTAACAATTCATGGGTGATGAATGTGGTGCCTACTATTGCTGACAAAGATACGTTAGGTGTTATATATGAACGGGGTCTGATCGGCATATATCATGACTGGTAAGAAAACCTGTCACTGTCTATCTTATTTGTAGGAACCAGCCTTTGTTCTTATCATGTATGCTTTGCTGTTTCACGGAACTTTCTTCTTGTTGTTTCCTAATGCTAATATCTTAAGCTGCAGCACCTTTCTTTCCTTAACCCTGCAACCAGTTGGCAAAGTGGGGCTCATTGATAGGATTCTAGTGTGAGGAAAGAATTTTCTTCCATTCTTCTGGGATTTACTTCTGAGGATTTATTTTTTGGTTGGAATGGAGGTCCAAGCCTGAAACACATGCATGAATGGACTCCCCCAACCCCTCAAAAGAACCAAACTCCCCACCTGCGAGTGGGCATCAGGGAGCCCTACCGGTGAGCTAAAGCTCTGGGTGCAACTGCATGACAACATATTGTTTCAGTACACATAAGCATAAATAGTGTAGATCTAGAAGCCATTTTTCCTGCATAGATATGATATCTTTGATTGGAAAAGGAGGCAAGAATTGGAAGTTCATATTCAAAAAGGATTGTCTCTGGGAATATGGAGATGCCTCTCTTTTAACTCGACTAAAAAGAGTGCAGACAGAAGCTGTTACAGAGATGACTGTCTTGGTGATCAACTATTATTGGACCTGGTATTTTTCTAAAGGATGGCAGAACTCCCTGTGTGTGTGTGTGTGTGTTGGGAGGGTGGGAGGGTGCTATGGAATCTGAAGTTACCTCCTGAACAAGTTATGAAAAATATTTACAATGACACTACGATATTCTTGGAGGTTATCTGTAGGACAGTCTCTGGTAATCTTTTGCTGGCAACTGGTTAAATGCAATCCTGCTGTTACTTCAGAATCAACTATTTTATTCCTATCGTTCTTGTATTTTAATATTATTGAAAATCAGGATATTTAAAGCAAATATTGGATGCAATTATCCGTCTTAGTCAATCTTCAAGCTGCCAGACATTGAAAATTAAGTATTTGTGTAGATGTGTGAACCGTTACTGCTTCAACATCTTTTCTTCTCTTGCATGAACTGTTCATTTTGTTCAATCTGCTGATAATTGATTATCCTTACTCTTGAGGTGTGAGGCCTTCTCTACTTATCCAAGGACATATGATCTCATCCATGCAAATGGCGTTTTCAGCTTATTCCAGGACAAGTAAGTTGTTTACTTTTCTTATTTTCTTTTGAAAATATAATGGATGCTAGAATTCTTCGCTTTGATACAATTTGGATGTTTAAACTTAAAGAGCAGAGTACCAGCTGAATCTTTGCCTGCTCACTTGCATAACACGGTTTTTCTTTTCCTGCAAAACTGTTATGTAAATTTTGAAGATAGTTATGCTGTGTTTGGTTAATTTTTATCACTTGTTTTGTACATGTATCTCTGTTTCGGTGATATTTAAGATTTATTTCTTCCACCTGGAGGAAAATAGGTACCTTAACATATTTAGGAGAATGTCCATATTATAAATAAACTTCACTACCATCCGAGGCATCCATTTCAGCCCACAGCAAGAGAAATAGGCATGCCTATGAAGAAGGCATCTTTCCCATTGGGTGCTGAAACAAAAACCAGAAAAAAGTGATTATGGGTGCTACATTTAATTGTAGAATCTTAGTTGTTTGCGGAGTCGCCCTTTAATTTTAAGAAAGGAGTTGCTTCCATAACTTTCTTCTTGATACATTTAGACCCTGAACAATTAGCAAATACCTGCCTGATGTTAGGATATATGATTGTCTGAATTTTGAAACTACTTGATAACTGGAGTGTACTTCCCTATGCTTGCATTTATATTTCTTTATTTGTATATATAGATAACCGTAGCCCCCAATGCTAGCTCCAAGCATCCAAGCCAGTAGATCTGACAAAGTTGAATCGTTTTCTTTTCTGTAACAGATCCGACATTAACTTTGTCAGTAGACTTTGTTAGATCCAACGGTGGCTGTACCAACTACCAACTAGCCATTGAATATGTATATATATATATATATATATATATATATATATATATATATATATATATATACAACAACTAAGCCTTTTCCCATACTAGACGGAGTCGGCTACATGGATTCTTTGTTTCCACAGATCCCTATCGTGTGCCATGTTAGCAGTTAACTCCCAATAAGCTAGATCATTCTTTATTGTTTCTTTCCAACACTTTTGTGGTCGTTCTCTACCTCTTTTAATACTTTCCAAATTTAGTTTTTCTAACCTTCTTACAGGTTCTTTTGATCTTCTTTCTATATGTCCAAACCATCTTAAACGATGTTCTCTCATTTTATCCTCTATTGATGCCACTCCTAATTTGTTTCTAATAACCTCATTATGTATACTGTCTTTTCTTGTATGACCACTCATCCATCTCAACATCTTCATTTCTGTCACAGACATCTTTTGTACATGTTGATGATTAACTGCCCAACACTCAGAACCATAAAACATGGCAGGCCTAATTGCTGCTCTATAATATTTACCTTTTAATTTTAATGGTATCTTCTTATCACAAAGAATACCTGATGCTCCTCTCCATTTTAACCAACCAGCATTAATTCTATGTGTAACATCTCCATCAATTCTTCCATCACTTTGAAAAATTGACCTTAGGTATTTAAAACTTTCCTTTTGGGGAATGAAACGTGTGCCAATTTTAATTTCTATGTCCTCTGAAGTAGCCAAATGATCAAACTTACATTCCATATATTCTGTCTTTGTTCTACTAAGTCGGAGGCCTTTGCTTTCTAATGTTTCTCTCCATAGTTCCAATTTTCTATTAACTTTTTCCTTAGACTCCACTAATACAATGTCATCTGCAAATAACATACACCAAGGTACTTCATTCTGAATATGTTTTGTTAACTCATCTATCACCATTATAAATAAGTATGGACTTAAAGTTGATCCTTGATGTAACCCAATATTAACTTCAAAGAAGTCTGTCGTTCCTTCATGAGTCCTCACACATGTTTTTGCACCATCATACATGTCTCTTATAAGGTTAATATATGTCAATGGGATACCTCTTTTTTCCAAAGTTCTCCAAAGAACTTCCCTCGGTACCCTATCATAAGCTTTTTCTAGATCAATAAATATCATGTGAAAGTCTTTCTTTTTTGCTCTAAAATATTCCATAAGACGATATATATATATATATGACAGAGAGAGGATGCAATCAGGGTGAGAATTGACAGTTCTGAATGTAGCTAGCTCGGGGCTAGCTTTATCAACATGTGGTTTAAATATATTCACAGCTCATTCTTGTTCCAAGTCCCAACACAAGATTGCATGTCGCTGATGCAATCGTGCTAAGAGTTGACCTATTCAATGGCTTGATACAATTTGATTTAGTTGGTGATGAAGCATGTACAAACAATCGTTTCTCATATGATAACTGCATGAACTGGTAACTTATCACTCTTTCATACTGTGACTGAACCAGGTGCAATATGGAGGACATTCTATTGGAGATGGACCGGATTCTAAGGCCGGAAGGTGCAGTCATATTCCGTGATAACGTGGACATCTTGAACAAGGTGAAGACAATTGTCAGTGGCATGAGATGGAACACAAAGTTGGTTGATCATGAGGATGGTCCCGAATCCTCCGAAAGAATCCTGCTATCTGTCAAGAGATACTGGACACTGGAAACTGAAGCATAGCAGCCTAGTGAACCGGTGAAAGCCTCAGATGAAGACTCCTACGGTGAATATGGAAAAAGAAAAGAGGATGGTGGGTTGGAATAGCTCGTAGTTGTGCGACTTTCTTACCATCGGGTATGCTTTGCGGGCAACAGCTTTGGAGGTGGGTGCATGTTTACATGAAGCTGTTCAGGTCTCTGTATTCATTTGAAAATTTAGGATTTCCGTCGTGAATGGTACTTTGTAAGACATTTCTCAAGCCTGTCAGTACATCATCTTTATTTCTTGTGTGATTATTTCTTCATCGAGGCAGGAATAAGGAGGGAATGGATAGCAGGTGGCTCTAAGACTTGCATTGTGATTACGTGTTCATGTACCGGCTCTGGAATGTAACATTCTCTGTGTGCCCCTGTGCGTTGTACGAGTTCTGCAACGTAATATTCTGTGTGTGTGTGTGTGTCTGCGCATGCATGCATTTGCTTCGTGTGCCTTTCACTGAGCTCCACCATAAACTGGTTAAACTTGTGAAATGATGTAAGGATTGCTAGGTTTGCTCCCAATTCTGCTATTCTAGTCTCGGAAAGAAACTGATCATCTTTACTCTCACGATGAAGAAACAATAGCTGCTTGAGACGCTTCATAGACGACTTGGGGCGTCTCACTGATGAGACTTCAGCTATTTACAGAGCTTCAGGTAACTGTACAATTTTTGTATTTCTGGCTGAATGAAGCTGAATATAAACCATGTTAAAATATTTTTCGTCAGAGCAAGTGGGAAGTAAATTCCCTATGGAATGCAAGTTTCAACAGTAAAGTGATTTTCCGGTGGGAGAGTGCAACTCCCTTCTGTTGTCTCTGTACAAGGCTATTATAAAACTGAGGGCTTTCCTCCCTCATTGTGGACTTGGGAACATAGCCCCTTTGCATCTCGGTTCTCCCCGACAGCCTCTCAACTAAAACAAAAACGGAAAACAAGTTTGAGTTATACTTGCTTGCCTCAAGTGTTCTTTCTTGCGTCATATTAGCATTTGACTGCAAAACGACAATATCATAATGTATTATTTTCTTCCGACATTTTTTAATGCCTTCCTCTTCCTCTTAGTGTTCACCTCACTATAGTTCTATTTGGTCCTGCCACGCTAGAAATCACCTCAAGCATGTTTCTCAAATCATGGGGAAATATCCACCAAGGAAAGATCATCCTTTTTGTCAAAACCAGACATAAAAGCACCCGGAGTGTTGGCTCAACAGCAGAGCGCTTTAGCACCATTGCTACTGGTGGGGAGTTTGACTCCCAGAGGGTGCATGTGAACCCAGACAAAAGCGAAAGAGCTGTAAAATTTGTGGCTCAAGAATGTCTCAGCAATCATCGGGAAATCTCGACCAAGGAAAGAATCATTCTTTTCATCAAAGTGCCAGAACCAAAAGAGCTGCAAAATTTGTGGAATTCATATGCAAGATGCTCTTTATAAGCATGTAAAAGGGCTTTTGCTATCCAAACTACAGGGAGATATCAGGCTGATTTTCAACATTTCACTACTGGAAGCACCAGTATTCAAGGAAAAAAGTAAGAGGATGAAGCAAGATTGAAAGAAGTGCAAACTGTTCTAGTTTAAACAGATGATAAATGTAAGGTTGCATTCATATCTTATGCGAACGTATTTATCTTTTCATCAAAATGAGAAACCAGGAAAAAATGAATAACTGTATCATTGCTGAATTCACATATACCGAAAGATAGAAGATATCAAAATAACGCTGGTAATGTATATGGAAATAAAGAGACTAGAAAATGAGTTCTCAACATTTACCTAAACATTACATTTGAGCATAAAACAACATCCAAAATATTAGAAAAACAGCACATCACTGAATCTGCTCTTGGGACTTCTTTACAGAATCTATTTCCTGGCTAGACATGAGCGTTTCTGGGACAGCAGTTTCTTGCTTCTGAATTTCTGGGAGCAATTTAGCTTCTTCATCGTCAGCATCTACTTGAACTTTGAGAGCAGCACGTTTGGTAGTTGATTGCTGATACAAGAATCCTCCAAACATGCATATCAAAAGCCCAATTGTTCCTACGAGGGTTGAATGCTTATCCCAAATGAACAAATTTATTACCACCGTGAGGAGCTTGTTGACAATACCAAGAACAGTGAAACCAGTGGCAGAAATGGACCGCCGGCATGAGAACCCAAAAAATGAGATAGCGAGTCCAAACAAGCAAGACAAACCCACTGGCAATATCACACTAAAGGAATACCAACTTGAATCATCTGAAATGTCATGTTCTATCTTCTTCAGTTCTCCCATAACAAGCATTTCAATTGGGAAGAGAAGCAAGGCCTCCAGGTTGTTGTACAACACCAAACCCCATGTGTTCAGTCCAATTGTCATCACAACATGCTTTATGTAAACAAAATCTATGGACATACTCACGAGATAAGCCAAAGCCCATGCATAAGCGGCAATAGTAAACTGGTAGTCTGTAATGACATAAATAACACTTCCACCAAAAATAGTAGCAAGGGACAACCAAGTTTTAAGTGAAGGCCATGGCTGCTTCAAATAGATGGTTTCTCCAATGGCAACAAATATGGGGACGGCTGATCGAAAAACTATGAATGTATCAACATTGGCATGAAGCAAAAGCTCACTATTTGTGAAGAGAGAAGCATAGAATACAATGGCGGCAGGAAAGAATTTCCACATGGTAAGCAAGTGCAGTGAATCATGATCAATAACCTTTAACCATCCACAAATAAGTACACCCAGTGCACTTGTTAAATACTGCAAGGCAGTCAAAGCACCAGGATAAGGGAATTTCATGACTGCCCATTTGTTGATTATGGATAGAAGTGAAGCCGAAAGGCAGTATCCAGCAGCAATCCCATAGACAGATGCTTGTTCCAGCAAGTTGTTTAGCGTGCTGTACCAAGTTCTTTGAGCATCTTGATGGAGAGATGTTCCATCAGAACTTCTAGATATGTCATCCTTGGAGCCATCCTCGCTATTAGACATCTGTCTGAACAAGGAATGACAACTAAACAATAGAAAATTCAAAGAAAATTGCAATTATTGCACTAAAAGATGCATCTAATTTTAAAGGATTGATGTTGAAAAAACACGTATGGTGAAAATAAAGTGCAACAACATGCTTTCCATCATGACCAAATTGTATCTGATAAACTCCTAAACATTGAAAACATTTACAACAAGAAGGATAACAACAACTAAGCCTTTTCCATACTAGACGGGGTTGGCTACATGCCTTTGTTTCCACAGCCCTATCATGTGTCATGTTAGCAGTTAACTCACAATAAGCTAGATCATTCTTTATTGTTTCTTTCCAGCACTTTTGTGGTCATCCTCTACCTCTTTTAATACTTTCAAAATCTAATTTTTCATACATTCTTACATGTTCTTTTTTTGATCTTCTTTCTATGTCTAAACCACCTTAAACAATATTCTCTCATTTTATCCTCTATTAATATCACACATAATTTATTTCTAATAATCTCATTATGTATACAATCTTTTCTTGTATGACCACACATCCATATCAACATCCTCATTTCTATCAAAGACATGTTTTGTACATGTTGATGATTAACTGCCCAACACTCAAAACCATAAAACATGGCAGGTCTAATTGCTGCCCTATAATATTTACCTTTTAACTTTAATGGTAAATATTCTGCTTAAAATGTTTACAACAAGAAGGAAATTAAAATAAATACAAATAAAATCCTTTTACCTTAGAATAAACCTCAAAGACAAAATTGCAAATATTGTCAATCGAACTTCTTTTCTTCATAAGCGGTTATAAGATTTTCAAAACATCAACCACTTTGTTTTCCCATAATGAAGAGTTAGAAGGTTGACGTGCTTTGAAACTCGTTGCAAAATTTTGCAAATAAAGTTCAAGCACATAACATGTCACATCTGTTGAATATACTTGTATTGATAACTACTACAAATTATACTCATACAATCAGGGATCAACTCCCAAACGCTAAGACAATTTTATTAAAGGCTGCAGCAGCCCTCCTGGCTGCACACTCTTTCACTTAAAAACCTAAGAGAGACTTAATATCTATAAGGAGAGTCTTTTAACTTAAAGACCAATATACCCTTATATCTTAACCTACACTCTATAATTCTTTCCCATAATTTCATAGTATGGCTCATTAACTTGATATCTCGATAATTCGCACAATTTTGAATGTCTCCCTTGTTCTTATATATGGGTATAAGTGTAATTGCTCTCCATTCCTCGGGCATCTTTTGGTTTTTTCATATTTCATTAAATAGTCTTGTGAGTCAAGTGATTCATATTTCTCCTAGTATTTTCCAAACTTCTATAGGAATATTATCTAGTCCTACCGATTTACCACCCTTCATATGTTTAAGAATCTCTTTCACTTCATTCTTTTGAATACGTCGGTAGAAATTATAGTTTATATACTTTTCTAATTTGGATAACTCTCTAAGCTAATAATAACATCTTATTTTCGTTAAAAAGCTTATAAAAATAGTTTTTTCATCTATTTCTTATATCATCATTTGCCACTAGAATTTTTTCATCCTTGTCCTTGATGCATCTAACATAATTAAGATCTTTAGTTTTCTTATCTCTAGCCCTAGCTATCTTAAAAATATCTCTTTCACCCTGTTTTGAGTTGAGTTTTTTATATAAATCCTCTCAAATTTTAGATTTTGCTTTACTCACGGCTTTTTTTGCTTCCTTCTTTGCTTTCTTCTAAGCCTCTAAAGTTTCACTAGTTTTCTTAGTATAATGTAATTTGTAACATGCCCTCTTTGCCTTGATTTTATTTTACACTACCTCATTCCACCACCAAGCTTCTTTTTGTGCCGGTACACCTCCCTTAGATACACCTTAACACATCTTTCGCCACTTTTCTAATATGTATAGTTATATTATTCCGCATATCACAGGGTGTACCAACATAATTGCAAACATCTCCTTGAAGGACTTTCTATTTAAACATATCTTTTTTCTCGCTTTTGAGGTTCCACCATTTAGTCTAAATCGCTCGATGCACTCGTTTCTTCTTTGTCCATTTTTTTATTTATAATTCTATAACTAAAAGTCGATGTTGGGTGGTTAAGCTTTCTCTTGGAATTACCTTACAATCTTTACATCACGCTCTATCTTTTTTTCTATAAATAAAGTAATCAATTTGTGTTTGTGATAAACCACTCTTATAAGTAATTAAATGTTCATCTCGTTTTTTGAAGATTGTATTGACTATAAAGAGATCAAATGCCATAGCAAAATTTAAAATCTCCCTACCTTCCTTATTTATATCCCCAAAACCAAAGTTTCCATGAATACCTTGATATCCTAATGCCTTTTTATCGACATGTCCATTTAAGTCTCCTCCTAAACAAATAATCCCCCTTTGTGGAATCTTTTGAATCACCTTATCTAACTCTTCCCAAAAAGTTGTCTTTATACTATCTTCTAGTCCTACTTGGGGTGCATAAGCATAAACTATATTCAAAACCTCTGGTCTTAACACTAATTTCAACGTCGTGATTCAGTCACCATATCGTTGTATGTCTACTACACTATTCTTTAAATCTTTATTTATGATAATACTAACACAATTTCAAGCCTTTTCTTTACCTGAGTACCATAATTTAAAACTTGTATCATCTATCTCTTTTGCTTTTTCTCCAACCTATTTTGTCTCTCGTAAACATAGAATACAAATCTTTTTCCGAATCATAGTATTTACCACCTCCATTAGCTTACCGGATAATGTTTTGATATTCGAAGAACCAATACGAATCTTATTATCTATGACTAGCTTTCTTACTCCCGCATTCGTCCATATTCAAAATGTGGAGGCCCTCTCTGTATTGCAGATGGGACTATCTTTCAGGTGAAATTCCCAAACCTCCTATTGCAGATCCTTTGTATTCTTGGTGGTGTAGGGATAATGCACTTGTTAGTGCTTGGCTTATACAATCTATGATACCTTCGATTGACAGCACATTTATGTTTTTAAATTCAGCAAAGGATATTTGGCTAGCAGTCCAAGAGGCATATGCTCAGAGGAAGAATACAACAATAACTACAATAACAACTACAACTAAGCCTTTTCCCATACTAGACGGGGTCGGCTACATGGATTCTTTGTTTCTACAGATTCCTATCGTGTGCCATGTTAGCAGTTAACTCCCAATAAGCTAGATCATTCTTTATTGTTTCTTTCCAACACTTTTGTGGTCGTCCTCTACCTCTTTTAATACTTTCCAAATTTAGTTTTTCTAACCTTTTCACTGGTTCTTCTTTTGATCTTCTTTCTATATGTCCAAACCACCCTAACGATGTTCTCTCATTTTATCCTCTATTGGTGCCACTCCTAATTTGTTTCTAATAACCTCATTATGTATACGGTCTTTTCTTGTATGACCACTCATCCATCTCAACATCTTTATTTCTGTCCTAGACATCTTTTGTACATGTTGATGATTAACTGCCCAACACTCATGGCAGGCCTAATTGCTGCTCTATAATATTTACCTTTTAATTTTAATGGTATCTTCTTATCACAAAGAATACCTGATGCTTCTCTCCATTTTAACCAACCAATATTAATTCTATGTGTAACATCTCCATCAATTCTTCCATCACTCTGAAAATTTGACCCTAAGTATTTAAAACTTTCCTTTTGGGGAATACAATGTGTGCCAATTTTAATTTCTATGTCATCTGAAGTAGCCAAATGATCAAACTTACATTCCATATATTCTGTCTTTGTTCTACTAAGTCGGAGGCCTTTGCTTTCTAATGTTTCTCTCCATAGTTCCAATTTTCTATTAACTTTTTCCTTAGACTCCTCCACTAATACAATGTCATCTGCAAATAACATACACCAAGGTACTATTGCGAAAAAATATGATATTGAAAAGATCAGAAAGTACATATAGGGAGGTAGATCAGTAAGTGAATATTATGCATAACTCAGATGTCTGTGGGAATAATTACAGTTGTATTCAAAGACCAAATGCCAAACTTATACACAGGGGCGGAACGAAGAATTTGAAGAACGTAAAGTGTTTGACCTTCTATGGGGCATATATTTAGAATACGAAGCCGTAAAGAACAACATCCTCAGCAGAGAGAACTTCTCTCCTTGAGTACAATATACTCACTCCTTCAGGAAGAAAACAGAAAACATTTAGAAAAGGAAACCTAAATTAATACTGAGACCTCAGCATTTGTCGGAAATAATACTTATGTTCCACCCTTTGCTCGAGGAAGAGGAAGCTATGGTAGAGGCTGAGGTAGATCTGGACTGACACCTGAAGAAAAGGATAAAATAATCAGCTCCCATTGTGGAAAATCGCGACACAACAAGGAGACTTGCTGGGATCTGGTTGGAAAGCCTACTTACTTTCAGAATAAATCTAAGATGTATTTCAGCAGTGATCAGACTGATAAACAAAATACTGAAGATAATTCAACTTCGTTGGCTGATATGAAAAAAGAGATTGAATTGTTAAAGGGCCGCCTGACTGATTCGCAATTGCCATCTACATCTTCTCACAGTAACTCACAAGCAACCATTGCCTATCCATTTCCATTTCTAACTCAGGGTAATGTAAATTCTTTCTATTCAAGAATATGGATTATTGATTCTTGAGCTACAGACCATATGGTCAGCAGGAGAGATTTTTTCTATACGTATGAATTGACAAAGGGGAACATCAATATCAAACTAGTAGATGGATCTCTTACTCCAATTATGGGGAGAGGAAGTGTTATTACATCCTTTGGAACTTTGCAAAATGTTTTACATGTTCCAAACATATCAGTGAACTTATTATCTATATTTGCTATGACTGAAGATCTGAAATGTAGAATAACATTTGATTCCACTGGATGTGTATTTCAAGAAATCAAGACGGGGAAGATCTGTGGTCATGGTAACATAAAGAGAGGCCTCTATTTTTGCGAAGACAATAAAGGATCTACACTGCAATCAACTATCATTACAGAGAAGCACAGAGAAGATATACCTCGTTGGCATAGGCGATTAGGCCATTTACCTTTTTCAAAAATAAAGTTGTTATTACCAGAATTTAGTACTTGTAACGATGTGAACTTGAATTGTGAAACTTGCCAGAAGGCAAAACATCACAGTATTTCATTTCCATTAAATGAAGATAGAGCTTCTATTCCATTTGATATTGTACATTCTGATATTTGGGGCCCGATCAATTTCAGAGTACTATAAAAAAAATTCGCAGCGACAATGGTGGAGATTTTATGTCCCAATCTCTTCATTCTTATTTTTTACAACATAGAATCCTACACCAGACATCATGCTCTCACTCTTCTCAACAAAATGGTGTTACAGAAAGGAAGAATCGATATATCTTAGAAGTAGTGATAACACTCTTAATCGGAAGCAATGTACCAAAATATTATTGGGGTGAAGCAATTCTGACATCTGTGTTTCTTATAAACCGTATGCCAAGCAGAATTCTTAGTAGAAATACTCCCTTTCACTCTTTATGTCCATCTCAGAAACAATTTCATGTACTACCAAGAGTTTTTTGTTGTACCTGCTTTGTTCATATTTATCAAGAGACCCGAGATAAATTAGATGCAAGATCAATCAAGTGTATTTTCTTCGGATATTCGACTACCCAGAAGGGATATAAGTGTTATGATCCATTAAAGAGGAAATTTTATGTTACAATGGATGTTACTTTTCACGAAGACACACCATTTTATAAAGTACAAGAGGATTCCTTATAAGATATGTAGTCTACTCAGGTGTTTCCACTTCCTCCTGTTGAAATTCCATCCATTCATAAAGATATAGAGGCTAACACAATTTCTTATTAAGAAAAGGAGTGGCAAGTATATAATAGAGGTAGCCGAAGAATAATTTTTCCACATCAGAATGTTGATAGAAATTTACAACAAGAATCAGACTTATCTCCTCCTAAAGTAACTTCTTATAATCCAAACAGTGAATTGGATGATCTACCTATTGCTATCAAGAAAGGCAAACGTACAGTCGAAAAATATGCTTTAGAAAAAATGCTATCTTACTCTAATTGTCCTAGAGAATATCAGTTATTCGTAATGAATGCAGACAATACATTTGTTCCAAGAACATATGAAGAAGCCAAGCAACTTCCAGAATGAAAAGCTGCTATGGAAGAGAAAATTTTAGCTCTTGTGCGTAACCAAACCTGGGATTTAACTGATCTACCATCAGGAAGGAAAACTGTGGGATGCAAGTGGGTATTTTCTTTAAAGTATAAGGCTGATGGTAATATAGAAAGATATAAAGCTAGATTAGTAGCTAAAGGATATAGTCAATCTTATGGGATTGATTATACATAAACATTTGCACCCGTGGCTAAAATGAACACTATCAGAATTCTGTTGAGTCTGGCAATCAACAAAGGATGGGAACTATGACAGTTGGACATGAAGAATGCTTTCCTTCAAGGTGATCTCACAGAAGATATTTATATGGACTTACCCCCTGGATATTGCTATGGGCATGAACAAGAGAAGGTATGTAAATTAAAGAAATCAATCTATGGATTTAAACAATCTCCACGAGCATGGTTTGAAAAATTTAGCGATGGAGTTCGAACCCTTGGTTTTACACAATGCATCAGTTACCATACTCTCTTCATCAAACAAGGTCAGAAAAATATCGTGTTACTGGTATATGCTGATGACATTATTATTACAGGAGATGATACTGCAGGCATTATTGAATTAAAGAAGAGACTCAACACTCTATTCGACTTAAAAGATCTGGGAAGACTGAATTACTTTTTGGGTATAGAGGTTATTCATAGGAAAAATGCTTTATTCCTATGTCAAAGAAAATATATTATGGACTTATTAAAGGAAACAAAAATGGAAGATTGTCGTTTATGCTCAACACCTATAGAGATACCCAAGGAGGGGATAACAATAGTGTAGAACCATATGAGGATATTGGCAGGTACCAGAAATTAGTCGGAAAGTTAATATATGTTACTATTACATGTCCTGATATCTGTTTCGCAGTTGGTTATGTTAGCAGGTGGATGCATAATCCTTCCAAATATCACATGAACACTGTATTTCACATCATCATATATTTGAAGTCTACAATAACATATGGCTTATTATATACCTCCAATTCATCATTGGACCTGAAGATATACTCTGATGCTGATTGGGCAAGTTCGAAGACAGACAGAAAATCAATCTCTGGTTATGTGGTTTGTTTAGGGGGCAACATTGTATCTTCGAAAAGTAAGAAACAATCTATGGTATCCAGATCGAGTGCAGAAGATGAATATCGTGCAATTACATTAGGTATATGCGAAGGATTATGGGTGTTATCCCTTTTGACAGAACTTGGTCTCAAAATAAATACTCCAGTTTCCTTTTACACAGACAGCAAAGCAGCCCTTCAAATGGCACTCAATCCAGTTTTTCATGAATTGGACCAAGCATATTGAGATAGATTGTCATTTCATCAGAGAGAAGATTTCACAAGGCACTTTCGATCTAATTCATGTATGTTCAGAAAGGCAATTAGCAGATATCCTCACAAAACCAACATCAGTAGGAGGATTCCAGAAAACTCTTCGTCAATTGAAAATTACAAATCCTCAAGATTCAACTTAAGGGGTCGTGTTGGAGATAAACTTGAATCTTGATTATCCAGCTTAGGAAGTTAATTTTATATGTAGATTTAGTTATTTATGTAAGTAAGTGTAATATGGGTCCTAATGGATCAGTTTTGGATCCATTAGGACCCGTATCCTACCAGTCACTTATTAGGGGTAGTTATGTCTTTCAAGTTAGATTGTTAGTATATATAATTAGTGAGTCATTAGGGTTTGTAAGTTAAGAAACGTGATTTAGAGCAGGGCGGCAACATGTGGCCGACCAGTCCCTGTGGGAAGTTCTTGATGTAAGTTTTTTTTTTCATTTAGCAATAAAGTGAAATTTTTCAATGTTAAATTAACACTTATAATCACTAAGAGAATTGACTGAACTAGGAACCCAAAAATCATACTAGACTCGCTACCAAGATAGGAGACCTGTTGATGTTTTGCCTTTTGATAGTCATCACATTCTAGGGTTACATTTTTTTACTCAAGAGAAATACTATGAATTACATGACTTATTTTGGACATAAGTAAATGCCCTAAACGCTCATGCCATAATCGGATTTCTGCTCCACTTGTAGTCATAGCGGAAGAAGTATCAAAAGAACAATTAACCAAGTAGTCGGCCAGGATATATAACCCCCTTCTCAAGCTACCATGACCAAAGACCTTCTAGAAAGAGAGAAGGTGACTGAGCAATTAAGACTCTTTGTGATAACAAATTCACAGAAAAGCTTGGGATATGAAATAACGGGCTAATGAAGCTTGCACACTTTCTACTACCCATAATTGAGATATAGAAGGAGGTTTACCCTGTGCCATGTATGTACTATGAGCCATCATAGCATGAGAGGTGGATGTGGAAGTGTGGTTGTTGAATATTGACTCTAGGCCTTCTATACACTTCATAATTTCAGTAATAGTTTTTGCATTGTCTGAGGGATTCCGATTTTCCGATACATGAGCATTTCGTTTATTTTTAATAAAATCGAACTTACCAATTAAATCTCAATATTGGTCCTTTGTGTGATGATTCTTACCACAATGTGAACATTTCAACTTTCTCTTTTCTTCAAAAGAGAAACACCCATGGTTAGGCTGAAACTTATTTTTCCAAGAAAAGCTTTCTTGTCATCATTTGGACTATTCTCCTTTTCCAGACCCCTTCTATCTTCTTCAGTAAGAAGTAGGGAATATATAGGTCCAAGGGAAGGTAGTTCTTCTCTTCCCATAATGTTGACTTTAACAACTTTATACTCTGGAGTAACTCCCCATAATAAATAAAAACCTTTTGTTTTTTAGATTCCTCATTTCTCTCCTTGGAATAGGTTGAGCATTTGATATTTAGCATAAAATTGTAACTCATCCCAGAGGATATGAAGATATGCATAATATTCACTAATAGTTCGGGTGCCTTGCCTACACTTTCGGATTTTTTCTAAGATTTCATATTCTTTTACAATATTTTTCCTCTGAGAATAGGCTTTAGATACATCTCTTCAAATATCCCAGACTCAATCGAGGTATATGAATGCTATGCCGATTGAGGGAGCCATAGATTGCAATAACCAAGATGCTTATCAGTATGCTCTTGTTGTCCTATAAGATAATTACATCTCCCTCTAGCAATGACGGCTAATTCAATAAATCTAGCCCATTCAAGAAAATCTCTGCTATCCAATTTAATATTGGTAATGAAAACTATCGATTTTCTCTCCTATCTATACATCAAAAAGTCCATATGGGATTTCAATGTATTTTCCTTTATATGCCATGCTCTCCCTTTTTATTACACTTAAATAATAGGGTTGTTGAATCCCGAATATGTTGACACTATAAAATTCAACAGATTGCAGAAAATTTCTGCAACTATGCAATGGTTTCAAATTGCAGAAATTTCTGTAATTGGAATTGGCTACCCTTTGGAATATATGTGAATCAATGTGCTTCTCCCTTGGATCTGCTCCACCACGAGAGGTACGTGGCAGTGATTTTTAGTCTATGATAACACGTTGAATATACTTGTATTGATAACTACTACGAATTGTACAGATACAAACAGAGGATCAACTCCCAAACGATAAAACAATTTTCTGGAAGGCTGAAGCAGCCCTCCTGGCTGCACACTCTTTCACTTAAAAACCTAACAGAAAGACTTAATATTTGTAAAGGGGTCTTTTAACTTGAAAAACCAATATACCCTTATACTAAACACACTTAACAAAAGACACTAAACAACAGGAAATCAGATCGGATCATGAACACGAGTGCAGATCCATAATCAGACGATCCAATAATTCTTCCCAACAACATCAGGCCCCTAACACGTTCAACCCCACATTGGCCCTTCCGGTTTTGATTTTTTGTGCCTATTAAGATGGATGTGAGATCCCTTCCAATGCTAATAAGATGAGAGCTTCAATTGAAATGGGAGGTGGATGGAGAATGGCAAAATCCAGTGAAAATTTGGGGAGAAAAAATTGGCTGCCAGTGCTGAGATTGAGAAGATTTAAGAGTTTGGAGTACAAGGTTGTAGTAGTCTGTACATAATGTTTGTAATTTTTGTAATACTTGAGATGTAAGTTTGTTTGGAACTTAACGAGATTAGAATTCTGGAAAGAACATTATCCACATTTAGAATCTTTTAGTATCTCCACACATCCGGCTCACTTGCCATGTTGGAATGGTCAACGTGAGGTTGACCGCAGTGGGCCTGCAGACCCAATGTATGATGCACGAGTACACATGATTACTATTTTCATGCAATTGCTTGTCCCATCAAGGATCTCAAAAAGTGTTCACATTGCATAATTGAATATGAGTAACCATACATATTGCGCATTGCACCCCATCTGGTGCCTCATCTCAACATCTAGAACAGCTTTTTCAAAGGAAATCATTTTCTACTTATTATTTTCAAACTCTCCCATACACTACTCTCGTGAGGTTCTCGGTGACATACTCATCTATTGACATATTGTACCCAATCATGCGATTCACAAATGCTACCATATGAGATGCCAACAACACTCCCTTCCCACTAATGTGCCCCACATAAAAGCAGCCAAAACGTATGTACTGGAGAGTGGTAAATCAAATCTATTTTTCAGATCCTGTCAAAGATAAGCCTTTCAATCAGGATCAACAAAATCAACATTGAGTTTTCCAGAGCATCATGTAAGCCCTATAGAATGAGATCTTAGACTTCTCAGGTGCTTCAAAAATTAACCGTCCACAGCTAACAAAGCATTTTTTTAAGTGTTGAAGCCAAGTCCAGCAACTGTCGTTATAGTAATCATATGCATCATTTCTGTCAATCACGAGGATGCCACAACGTTGAAAACAAGCCATGGTCTGAAAAGTAGGACAACTAGTCATTTATGCTCAAGATTAGGTTCATGCTCTTTGGTTAGTTGAACATGCTTGGCTTTTGTTAATGGTGAGAGTGGGACATGAACCATCAACTATAAAGGCGGAACTCAAATTGTAGCATATACTAATTGACAAAAAGTGTGCATGTATAAGTAGCTCTATTGAGGTTCTTAGCATAAATCAAAAGCTCGCTTCCTTCCAAAGCCGCTTTGACATAGGGTAATACATTCAAAGAGAGAAACATACTCAGCAGTTTCATCTCTACTACTAGTAGGCACTTAAATCAAGATTTCCATATGCAAAAACGTTGAGTTGAAAAAGAAATAGTCACAGCTCGTGGCAAAGGATCAACTATTTAATAGAACTCCATCACATGATAATGAATAAGATAGAGAACAAGATAAGTTTCATCACTAAAGAAGAAAGGAACTAACCAAATTCTAGTATGATCTGGAACCATGTACGCAGAAATGAGGAACTTGATTTGCAAGGAATCGTACAAAGAGAAAAGAATCATCAACTCGGAGGACGAAAAGAGCGAAAAATCATCACAAACTGTGCATCAAAACGCACAAGAATCTACAATCAACTAAAAACTAGCAAACTCAGAAGAAAAAATGAACAGCAAAAACATATACACCTAAGATTAGATAGAGGAGCTTATATCAAAGGACATGACGTTGACAACTTCAAAGATACTATCAGTTGACACAGCTTACGTCTAATAAACTGAGCCAGAGCATTCTCAGATCTCAGAGACAAAACCTCCCGGAAATCAGAAAACAAACTAAAATCCAGAAAACCCAAAAGCACAACTTTTTCTTAACACAAAGATGAAGAAGAATGAGATTCCAACAAAGAGGCCAAAGTATATCTGCGGAGTAAAAAGATGGAAAGCGAAAACCAATGAGATTCCCATGAAGTACCTTGAGTTCAGATGGAAAGCGACTCCAGAAAACAGACAGCAAATAAATCAAATCGATAAAAAAACGATGATTCTCCTTCCAGAGAGGGAGATATTGGGGTTCCGTGCTCGGATTTTAATGGCGGAATTCTCTTACTGGCTTCACTTTGTCGTTAATTGCCAAACAGGAGTGCGAGGTCAGACTCCTAGCAATATGGGCACACTCCGAATACCGAATTTGTGACCACCTTCCTGTTTTCGGCGATCCCCCTAGCGAGAAGAACAGCGGTTCTTTGTGCGAACGTGCTTCACTTGTCTTCCTTGTTTCCATTTTCATGGAGGAGCTTGTAAGGTGCAGTTGAAGCCTTGAAGGAGTCCCCCTCCCGGCTGAATTGACTAACATACCTCCAAAACTTTTGTATTTCGGATTTGCCTATTGATCTTTCCGGAATCACATGGGACGACGGGCTTACGGGGGATGGCAACTCCTACCCCCGTCCTACGTAGGGCGGATTTCCAAGAATATATATATATATATATATATATATATATATATATATATATATAAACATTTATTTGAATAATATAAAATATGATCAAAATTTGTATTTTTAATATAATATAATATTAAATATTATTGAAATTATTAAATATTATAAAAAATTTGCTTAGTTGTTGTTGAAATAATATTGAAAAATTATTTTTATAAATTAAAATGAAGCAAAACATGACGGAACTAGATTGTAACAAAAGATTGAAGTTGATATATTATCGAAATGGTTAACCCCTTGATGACACCTCCATAAGAATTCAACTAAAGATTGGTATCAGATTGTGAAGAATGCTTTTTATTCAGTTAGTATAACCTTTTTCAGAATATTCATAGCATTCATTCTATATGGTCTATCTCAGTGGCGGATTCAGAAATTTATTTAATGTAAAGTGGACTTCAAGATTGGGGTGGACGAGCTTTAATTTTTTTGTTTTGAAATTTCATGAAAAACATACAAATTTTCAGAGTTTCGTGGGGCGGTTGTCCTACCGTGCCACAATGTGGATCTGTCACTGGTCTATCTATTGAGACAGAAAAAATATGTATTAGTCAATTCATTTGCAAAAATTGATGAAAAAAGAGAATTCCGTTAGATCAAATAATAAGCCATATACAATTAGCCATATAGATTTTTTTTAAATAAAACTCGTGAGCAATTCCAGTTCAAATCACTTACATCCCGTGCAAGACAAACTTCAACTGGATCTGATTCACTTCTTGGTCATCTGAAGAAAAGTATGACGCAACAAGGCCTACTTCCATGAGGCTGTAATTCATGAAAAATGACCCCTTGTCAACTTTGCACGAGTCGAAGTGATGTACTCAATGTCGATCGCATACAACCTGCTTATCAGATATTAAAACCAAAGGTATTTAGCTAAACCCTAGTAGCATATGTGGTAATCCTTAAATGCATGCATCATTAGAAATCTTATTGTGAAAAACCAAGTTTAAAAACGAGGATGACTATTCGGATTCTTAGTTACCATTCTTCTGGTTGATCTTGCGTCGTATTGGCATTTTAACTTAAAAGGTGCAAGATATGTCTATCGCTTCTTTACAACACTTTGAAGATCTCCTTCCTCCTTTCAATCGTTCATCTTCTGATTCCAGACCTCACCCAAACTCCATCAAGCTGCCTTTCAATTGCCCAAGCCACCTTAAGCATGTCACTTTTTCATTATCCAAAACCTTATTTCCATAACTTTTTTTTCAACACAAGTATGATGACTAGTTTGAGATGGATCAGCCTACTTTGGGGGTAAAGCTCAGCTAGCACTATTATTTTGTCTCACGAGGTTCGAACTCCATACCCCTGCTGCAGGGAAACAATTGCCAAACCACTTGAACCAACCAATGTATAATCTCTTCTCCGAGATTATAGAAAGTTATTACCATAACTTTAACAACGTCAATCCTTCGAATGGTAAGATTCCATATGATTTCTTCCGAGACATGATTGAAAGACGGAATTTCAAATATATTGACCCTCATTGCCAATATTTAGAACCTGTTTTTCTTCAAAGACATGTTCGGTTCTAGGTAAACTGGAATGGACAGTTTCAAACCATTGGTTTCAGTTAATCCGAAACCTAGAACCATAACTGAACCGGCCCAAGACCGGTTATAGTTATGGTTCCAAAGCAGTTCCAGTTGAGTCCATAAGTGTTTGAAGCCAATAAAATATTTAAACTTTAAATAAAATATAATATATAATATATAATGATTATTAAAAAGTTTTGAGTGATAACCTCATTTGAGGCTAACAATCTCGTTATGACATGAGGCTATCATCTTGACAACCTCATGTGGCGCCCACCTTTCGAATTCAAAATTTTTCAAGGGAGACGAGGGATCCAGGGTGAGGTCGGGGAGAGCAAGGGCATACACGAGGTGGGGCTTGGTTCGGGACAATGGCGATTCCAAAGCGGTTTCAACCGGCCAGTTATGATTCTGGTCTGGTTATCAGGAAACCAAACCGAAAGGTCTTCGGTTCCAGTTATGATTCAAGGACCGATTCAACTGGTTCCAAAACTAATCCAGTTCCAGTTCGAACCCATAGGCCTGTTTTGAACCTGCCATGTCTAGACTTGGAAATCAACCACAATAACCTCTGAGACACCATTCTAAATTTTGGGGAATAGAGTTCTAGGGATTCTAGAATCCTAGATTTACTGAATTCAACTAACTACGTATTGCATTAGTATCCAACTTGGGCTTGGATTCAGATTGTAGAACCCAAAGCCGATCATTTTAAGGACTTCGACTGGATTTATACACGTAAACGGCCCAATCGCATTGTCATTCAGATCATTAATAAGATTCAGGTTCAGCTTCCAATTAATAACTGAAAATAGAGCCCGGATCCAACAGCAATCAAATCCTCTTTTGGTTACCGAATTTCACTAGCTAAGCGGTTAAATCTACCGCGCTGCCCTACAGGTTCCCGAAACCCGCTCCATATGTGTCCACTAACCCATCCCCATCCCCATCCCCTGTTCCATTCCACAAGTAGGATAAACCCATGATGCAAGCCCACCCCTGACAGAAACGAGAGTTCACACGCTGAAGTAGGCCCCTGGCTAGGGGGGTAAGTCACAAGTCGAAAGGTGGCGAGTTTGATACCCTGGGCATGCATCTGGCTTCGGCCTCCCCATTGTAACGAAAAAGAACGGCAATAATGATGAGAGATAATTGAAAAAACTGTTAAGAGTCCTTCATTGATAAATAGCAAAAAGAGATGGAGCCCAGTATGCCAAGGATACAGGGAGCCGAGGATATAACAGGATGTGAAATCACAGTTGACAGCTCTGTCAGGCCTGGGTCCATAAATATATAACCCAAAACTTTCAATATGATTCTCTATACCATTATATAAATCAAGACTCGCTCAAGAGCATCTACTTAACATGAAACAGAACAGGACTACCAACAAAAACCCCCCATTGGGGCCCTACTGTAACCGTATTTGCATCAGACGCCCCAGCCACAGAAAGTGCCACCAAATAATTGCCCAAAAATTGTTCAAGAATCCTCCTCCTCTTCTCCTCCATGGCCATCAGTGCTTTTTCCCTGAGAATGTACACAAGGGTATTACACCACCTTCAACTTTCTATAAGAATGAGATATCAGGCAAAAAAGTATAAAGGGGACAAAAAACTTAGGAAAATGGCTCTTTAAGCTGCACCTAAGTCAGTTAGCTTCACATGGAAATTGGAAACGTGAAACCATTTAGTCATTCCGACCCCAAGCATAACTTAACAAATTCCCACTACCAAGTCCTAAAATTGATAACTATAGAACAAGGCACAAAATAACAAAACACAATTTCAATAGATGATACACATTCCGTTTGGATAAGCTGAATAGCTTGTTTTATTCAGAATGCATGTCTACAAGTACGAACAGACGGTAACCAAAACCAAGCCTTTTTCCGCACTAAGTGCAGTTGGCTACATGGATCTTAGCACGATTCACCTCAGTTTTGTGTCATATTAGCAATCAAATCCAAAAGAGTAAAGTTTTGCCTTACTGTTTTTCTTCCAGCACATGAAGAGAAACAAAATTTAACTTCCATACCAATATCGAAGTGTAAAACATAGGTTTATATAAGGATGCAAAATAATTCAATAGATAATTCTTTCAGTATCATTTATTTTGACACCTAAAGATGTAATATGCATGTCAACTTAACTGATGCTAGATTTGATTTGATTAAAAGGACCCCCTAAGGCAGAAGTGCGGGAGTCTCATTATAAGGCGAGGTTCACTTGCTCAGATTAAAATTAAATTGGGAAAAAATAAAGTACCCATAACATTGAACTACCGTGAAGAAGAAAAAAAAACAGAGACCAAGAAATAAATTAAAAAATTGAGCTCTAGCCCCTTTTCTGTTTAAAACAAATTAGCAAACCACTCGTTAAAATTGTATAAGAATAAGGATTGGTTTCAAATAGAAACAGGAAATGCCAGATACTGAAAGCTATTTCCTTTCCAAAGAATCACGAACTTTATCAAATGAGATTTATAATTCCTTCAACGGAATAGTGTTTCTTTTATAAAGGTAATCATGCATCCTTTGAAGGAGAAACTCCACATTTAGAGCACATCGTCCTTTCTGAAGGATCACTTACCCCACGTTTTTAAAGTATGAACTCTGCTTCCACAAACTTCACTAGACAATACACTTGCAAAGCCCATATTTCCTTCCTCACTCAGCAACCTACGGAAAAGGTTTTCATTTTACAAAGCAAGCTCAAGCTCCTGCCACATCTCCTCAATCTGGACAAATATTTTCAGCTCATACACTTTGGTTATCAGCCCTTCTCCTAGCTAACCATATCCATGCAAGTGCCCAATATTCTTCAAACATCAGATCCTGTCTAAAATTTTCCCCTCCCTTTCAATTGAGCCCTTGGCCTTTCTCTGTAACTTCCAGGTTCTCTATTTCTTTCTGCCACTTTCCTTATTGGCAGGTGAAGGATAATTTTAAATCTCTTCAACCTGTACTCAGGGATCAGACGTCATGTGGGGCAGACACCGAATCTGAACTTATCTGAGATTCATTTTCAGAAAGTGAGAACCAATAGTCCAACCATAGAGAAACTAAAGGGGAAGGCTGCACAGGAGATACAACAACTAAGCCCTTTCTCATACTAGATGGGGTCAGCTACATGGATTCTTTGTTTCCAGAGTCCTATCATGCTCCATGCTAACAGTTAACTCAATATAAACTATATCATTCTTTATACTTTCTTTCCAACACTTTTGTGGTCGTCCTCTTCCTCTTTTAACATTTTCACAATCTAATTTTTCATATCTTCTTGCGGATGCATCCTTTGGTTGTCTTTCTACATGTCCAAATCACCTTAAACGATTTTTTCTCATTTTTTACCTCTTATTGGTGCTGCTCCCAATTGGTTTCTAATAACCTCATTATGTATACAGTCTTTCCTTGTGTGACCACTCATCCATCTCAACATCTTAGTATACAAACCCAATTGGATTCTTTGTTTCCAGATCAATATAGGATAAAATTAGGCAGCAAAGGCATTCAAGGCCCTTGCTAATTTGGTCAGTCTATTAGGACATCCAAACATCAGAAGCTTAATTTCCCCTAGCCCATCCATGCAAAGTATTTCCATGCTATGAACCTTTCTGCAGCCCCTTCTAGATTTATTACTTGAGTCCTTTTATCCCTCCACATTGTTCGTGGCTTTGCTTTAATAACAGATTAAGCTGCTTTCTGTATAGTTCCTGACTTCTCTGTTTCTAACAGTAAAAACTTCAATCCTACAAGCAACCAGCTAATGTCTAATGAAATGCTTTATAAGGTTGGCTGGTTTGCATTCTTACCTTACTGAGTTTATAACAAATACAGCAAAAAATGACCTCTACTGCCGGTTCTCTCATTAAAAGATACGGAACAGCATGGTTCTTCTCATGGTGAAATGCTTCTAGTTTTCGTAGAATATTCAACATCAAAATCCAAGCCTCTTGTTAAAACACAGGGGATGGTATGGCTCCTCATGGTGAAAGGCTTCTAATTCGTTAGAATATTCAAGATCGACATCCAAGCCTCTAGATAATCATGAAACATTTCCACATTCACACTAAAAAAACCCATGTCACGTTAAACTTGTGGCAGATTAGAACAGCAAGAAAGTATCCTGATAAATATATTTCCCATTTCTTCCTGTTTTTTTCCTGGGAAGGGGGGAATAAGAATTGGAGGTGGATGGGAGGATGAGAAATGAATGAACTGATTATCCAAGCACAATGTAAATAACCAAAATCATAAATCATATGAATTGGCCCCCAAAGATCCTTACTAGCATTTATGTGGAACTGACTGAGCCACTCACATATCAGATATGCCACAAACCTATGACATATCTTGTGTTTCTAAACTTGCAAACAAGTGCATAGTGTCTGTA
Organism: Brasenia schreberi; assembly: GCA_036023115.1. Taxonomy (NCBI): domain Eukaryota; kingdom Viridiplantae; phylum Streptophyta; class Magnoliopsida; order Nymphaeales; family Cabombaceae; genus Brasenia; species Brasenia schreberi. Next base: position 23,198,722 of record JAYKKT010000075.1, read on the forward strand.
TGCCTACAAACACCTGAGATCACAATGGTCAAGCTTTGGTTATCCTCCAGATTTACGGTTGAGTTCAAGCTCAAGTTAGCTAGAAGTTTAGTGATCCAAGCACAAATACAGGTTAGCTCATTGATAAATTTTAATTAAAAAAATTTCTCAAGCCTCGTGAAGAATGCAACAGAAGAGAATGAACCTGGAACCTACATAAGAAGAGGTAAAGCATTCTATACCATGCTAAGACAGAAAATGAACCAAACAAGAACAAGAACGCGAGACATTGATCATTAGTTCTCTAGAAGACCTCTAAACTCATAAACAAGACAAGTTTATTAAAAGATCTTCATACAAAGAACAGCCAAGCTTAAATGAATCATGACAAAACTGTAGTAAGCAATTACTAAGTTAATGAGCTTGTTGTATTCCCCATGTCAAATCAGTGGCATTAAGTCACAATCAACTCAGTCACCTCAAGTAGGCAGAGAGAGATGTTATTCCAAACAGCTCCAATATATTTGACAAAAAAATGATAATAAATAACAATACAGCACATGGATAATGGCCTAGTTGAAGTACAGTATTTAATAGAATCTTACAAGTTCATCTTCATCTTCATCTTCGTCCTCTTCATCAGAATCAAACTCCTCATCAGCCTCCTGCATTTGCAAGTATGGATGTAAAAAAGGAATACTACAGTAAGAACAAAAGGAGGCAGTTGTAGAGACATAAGGAGTTGCTCACGTTGTTGAAGTACTTTAGAGGGTTGGGCCACAAATCCTCCTTGATAATCTCTGCCACCTGAAAAAACAAAATAGTAGATTGCAGCTGTTGCCAATGTAGTAAGAAATAATATTTTGCAGTTTGCCATTTCTGCAGCCATGCTCTGGAAGAAAATGAAGTTGTTTCCTCCTTTCATTAGCAAAGGACAAAATAACGTTGTCATGATGACACATAATGCATACATCACAATGGGCCATTTCAAAAGTCAGACTGGTAAAGATAGTCATTGGTCAAAAGGTGATCCCTTTAACTTCCAGAAAAGATATCTACTTAACAAACGCTGGCACTAAGGGTCAAACCAAAGGACCTCATATCCTTCATATCTGGCATGAGAAGAGACCACATGTATTTCAAGCAAACTTTGGAGACTGTTGCAGCCATCCGGCTGGTAAATAATGCAAGATGTTGGAATCTTGTGTTCCAATACAACTAATATATATGATCATGTGAGCAAATCCAAAAGCACAAAGAGCCTGAGCTAATAAACTTAACATGAGCTGCTTGCTTAGAAATACATACCACTGCAAAGAGGAAAATTTAGTATAATTTCAACTCTAGGTGTACAAGGTCTATCTTCTTAACACCCATAGTGAAAGAAACTACAGGGCTTGATCCCTAAAACCTTTAGAGCTTTAAGTCTTTTGACTGTTAAGAGTTGAGCCAAGTTAAACTCCCATAAACAAACCACTAAGGTTATCTAGAAGCTCAAACTTCAATCCAACCCTCTGTCAGCAAAACATCAGTCCCCCTTCATTTAACAGTCCTAGTTGTGCTTGTACGACAGACCTACAACAATAGCATGATGCACCAAGAAGTCTGACAACCCTATTGTTCAGGGTAGTGGATTGCAGTTTACATTAACAGCCACTCAAACAGTGAGTACCAGCATTAAGCCAGATGCATTGGAGTAGAAGCTTAAATCACCCAGAAACAACAATAAAGTTCAGAATTACCTCATCATGGAGTTCCTCCATAATCTCATCCTTTTGTTGTGTTTCACTAAACCATGTAAAAAAGCTGCATCACCAGAGAAAACAATACACTAAAAATTAACTGGAAGTAAGCTGTATAGAAGATACAGTCAGACAAAACTAACACCATAATTTAGGGGGCTATGACATTGTTCTAAGGAGCAATGTCATAATATGCAATAGGGGGGTAAAGGGGATAATACTAAAAAACATCTTAGAGAAGTCATCTGTATTCCTTAATTTGCAAACAGAAATAAATGTGGCATATAACATTAGTTGGGATTCTGTCTATGCTCCAGTCCAGGAAGAAAACTCCAGCAGAAATATAAACTTTCAGAGTGTCTACCGAATGAATGGACACCACCATGGGCACCTATAAAGTGCCATCTAACAAACAAAACCTAAATTATTTTCAGTTAAAACATGTGCATTAGAGAGAGAGAGCCAACATTGTTATGAAAGAGATGGAGAAATTCATAGTAAGTTCCCCTCCGGTTTTACCAGCTATGAACCTATCCTAATTCCTAAGTGAAGAATTTAACATTTAGTGAAACACACATACATACTAAAAGTTAACAAGCATACCAATGGAATGCAAATGATGATAGACTTCATGCAGAACGACAAGAAAGTAAAGACCTACCTGTCCTCAGATAACAGGCGCTTCTTCCCCTTCTTCTCATTATCAACACCATTAACAATGTCCTTCAAAATTGTAACATAACAAGAGAGATGGAAATAAAGAACAAAACCACAAAAAGAATCATCAGAAGCACCATGAATAACCATAAAATTTTCAGATGTAAAACGAACCCAGGTTAGATGATCCTTACCCTTCCATCCTTCCATTTGATATTTGTACCAGTTATTTTTGGCATGCCTTCGTCATCAAAAGAATATGTTTTAGTAAGTTTTGTATCTTCAAAGTAAGGGTTAGATGAGAAGGTCTGCAAAAATATAAGCATGGAGTTACAAAGATTACATAGAACTAGGTTTTTACTTGGAAATATTAACCATGAAAGTATAAACTAAAAAGCCAGCCCAGTTAATAGAAACGGAACCAGCCTCACTTATATATCGTTTCTAAGGAGAGAAATATAAAAACATAAAGTAAATCATTTTTTGACTGGAATTGAGATCAGAAAGTCTCACAAATGTGATAGTATATCCTGACTTCACATCTTTGCAGTCATCAACATCCAATGACATCAAGTATTTGAAAATCTACACCAAACAAGAAATAAGTGTTAACAGATCCATCTGCACCACATCATATAAATCTTTCGCTAACCAAATATACGAAAAGAGAATCACGATAATTCTACAGAACATACCTTCTGGTCCTCTTCGTTTAGAAGATCACAAAGTGCAGGATGGCTCATAAACTGTAAGCAATAGATTTTCAAGGTCATTTTGTTGCAATAGCTAACTTGACTAGATGTCTAATCATGAAGAAAAATCTCAGTTGAATCCAAATAACACAAGTAGAAAAGAAACAAACAGACAAAGTTTTGGAGTAAAGAGGATAGAGAACAAACTGCAGTCAGCCAAAAGTCGGAAATTGTTTGAATTATCTCGTTACGTCTGACATAAACAGGCCGGCGTATTTCATTGTACTTCTGCTCAACTTCCAACACTTTTTCACTTGCTTCTTCATTGACCTATACAGATTGGTCAATGTTGTGAAAGAATGTCAGACCACTAAGAACTACAGAATATACTAAATAAGAAGATGAATAGAAGTCGAATGACGCACTTAACCAAGTGGAAAGAGACCAAAGCATGAGACAAATCTAAATCTTGTAGTTGCCCCATTTTTAGGCATGAAACACTACGGGGATAAAACTTGAAATGGAGAAAAAACTTAAACGAAAAACGATCGATTAGAGACAAAAAGTAAGGGGAGAAGCTCAAGACATCTACACTCCAAAGGACAAAAGGCTCAAGATGATAGAAAAGACTTCAGTTCATATTACTGCTCAAAGGCTTGTAACAAGCGACATCAGTAGAAAAAGAGATACAAAATTCGTTGCTAGGAATCGGAAAAGTCAGCAACGTTTGGTCTCCACAAAAATTAGTTGTCTAAACAATAGCTAGAAGAGATTCTGCATGGATGACCTTATGCATATTGAACATCGAAGTGATCAAAACATGACGGTCATATAACAAAACACGCTATGCAACCACATATTCAGTCAGGTGGCCATCTAGAAGAGAAGAAAAGGATGCACATGTCGAAACTTTAAACAACACTAGAAGGATGAATGAATTACTCAGATGCTCGTTTTATGTACCCCCACCAAAAAAATGCAGATTTTTCCAAATCCAAGTCAACGATCACCAAACTCTAGCTGTTTTTTTCAGGCAAAATTCGTCCTCACGTACGAGTGCCATGTGGGTATTTCGAAAATACTCGAAAAACAAACACTTGCAAGCTTTTCCTTTTGCAGGTGATCAACAAAATACGGCATTTACAGACCAACGAAACAAACCGTCAATCAGTAACCAGGTTCCTAAACATAACCAAGTGTAACCTTATCGATGTATGCATATACACAGAGAGAGATAGAGAGATGATGCCTTCTCCAATTCATCTTGAATCTCCTGGAGCTTCTCGATGGAGAGGACGAGCTCCTTGTCAATGTGGTCGTGCCCGTCCTCCTCCGCCGGTTCAGGGGACACCTTAGACCGCTTGCCCTTGTTGTCCGTACCCATCTTGCCCCAAAACCCTCACTAAACCCTAATTCCTCTCTCCAGACGAACCAGCGTCCTCCGCCAACGGGAGAACAAAGGAAAGCCTAATCTTACTCCCTCCAAATTCTCTCTCTCAACGGGTTCTACCTTTCCCGTACGATGGCCCCTCTTATGGTTACTGGCCAACAGCTAGCCTGGGGTATTAACGGGTACTATCCGGATCCAATCTAGGTGAGTCTAGATCCAGGTTGGATTTTGATAGTGCTGGTAAATGAGCCAAGCTGCTTGTAGTTCAGCTCGACCCTAGCTGGTTCATGTTTGGTTCATCAAACCACATGAGCTGAACACAAACATGGTTTGCTCCGCTGAGTTCATCTCGTGAAACAACATTAACTAACAAATTATTTAAATTTTCATCTAAATCTTGCCTCCCAGGTAATGTTGTGGTATTTAAGCTAGGCAAATGTTTGAATAATTTCGCAAACGAAGATTTTAGGTAATTAAGGGGCATGCCATTTAGGGTATTTAAGGATTTTTTTTACCTAAATCAATCCATAAAAAGCTAATGAACCATTTGTTCTAGAGATGAAAAAGGGTTGTTTGATTAGTTCGGCTCGTTTACCAGCCCTGCATTTTGAACCTCAGTGATGGACTTGGGCTTGGTTCATATTGGGTGGGAGAGAAACCACAACTCAAGCTTAGAAATGTGATTTAAAATTATGCCCAAAACATGCGTGAAAATGATATTTTTATGTATTTACATTCAAAGTTATTGGATCATACTATGGGTTCGAGATATGGCCAACTGTACCCAGCTGTATATGCTAGTTGGATCTTATGGGTCAGACCGGGTAACTATAATGAATCAGTGCTTTTGTTACAAAGATATGGCACGAATGATAAGAGTCTTGGTACAAGCTAGGTTTTAAACCGCACCTTACACACCCAACCAACTCTTTCTCTCTTTCTCTCTCTCTCAAATTTAATAGATAAGCCCATCTTATCATTATCAGGAAAGAACCGATACCCATGCACTGAGTTGAATGAAATTCAAAGATTCAATAAAGTTAATAACAAGCCTTGTTATCATTATTAGGAAATAAACGATACCTTTATATTGAGTTGGACATGATTCAAAGATTTTTCTCGGTTACAACGAGAAGGCGGGAGACAGGTATGCATGGCCCAGTGTCAAATTCACGACCTGCATATGCAAGTCGAGTTGTTGGTTCGACAAAGCTCAAAGATGTAACAAGTCACAATGAGTGGCAGATCCATAAACTTGTTTTCGATGGGGCAGGTTTTAAAAACTTTCAAATTCTTTTGAAAATTTTCATATGTAGTTGAAAATTTTCAGAATTTTGGGTCACCCCATCACGGTATGGATCCACCACTGGTCACAATGATGTCCTTCGAGCAAGTAGCTTTGGGTTGATCTTATGTATAAAATCCTTGTAACTATAAGAGTGTTTTCACTGCAAATAACTCTAAACAGTCGCTAACTGCAATCAACAAACAAATGCATGAATTTGTCTAACTTCTATACAAGGTAGCTTTTACTACAACAAAGGTTGTGTGTATTTAGTGATGGTCAATAAGAGAGGATTTTACCAATGCTTTTTTAGTTTAAGTGCCTGGGTACTTGCTCTCCTTAAGCAAATGTCTCAAGTTCGTTCCTTGTGAATGGAGAATACGTCCACGATACGATACGATACACCACAATGTATTACAATGTTTAACTTATTAGGTTGTATCATGCGATACAACCCGTATCGTACGATACGGGCGATACAGTCAAGGATATTTATAAAAGGTCTCTAACCGAATAGAAACTTGCATTTTTGCAGGTTTCTAGCATCTATTGAAAGCTCCTAAGGTGCTTTTTAGTGGCTCCCAATGCTTACAAGGTTTTTTTTTTATTTGTTGTTTTTTATGTTATTTATATTTTTCTTTTCTTTGAATGACAATATATGAAGTTATTAAATGCGTGGATATAATTTTTATTGTATTCATGAAGTGTGAGACACTCTATTTAAGTGTTAAGAGAAGTTTGTGGATTTATAAAGTATTTTTGCTTTCAGTTTTTTTATTAGATTAAAGTATTTAATTGAGATGGCAAGAAGGGGAGTTAGGGACTCCCAATCTTAGTTTGATGATCCGGCATGACTGTGAGGTACATCAGTTGAGGGAAACATATTGAAAATAAAATGTTTGTTTTGTAAGAAGGTGGTTAGTGGTAAAATTTCACGATTGAAACATTATTGAGGAGGGCCTAGAAAAGAAGTTGTTCATTGCATGAGCAGAGTTAAGAAATTATCAAAAGCTATTAAATGACAATGTCTACATATAATTGACAGTATACTTAAGAGGAGACAACAGATGGATGATTTAAAGATGTTTGAGGAAGAGAATGATGTTTGATTGAGTGATAGTATTAATTATGATGGTAAGATAAAAGTTGGCAATAGTAGTTCTCGACCACCAACCAAGAGAAAGAACATTGTTGAAGGGGTTATAAGTGGAAGTGATAGAAGAGGAAGGAGTAGAGAAAGATCTTACTCTAACATACAATCATTTTTCCTCCTAGCACTACACATGGTGATTGACCTAAAATTCGTACTATTATGACTTCAGAGCAATTTCATGAGTAGCCAAACTTTACAGTGAGAAGATTGTTTTATGATGCATACATTCCATTTAATGCAACAAATAGTTTTCATTTTCAAACAATGACAAATACAATTGGTAACATTGATCTAAGTTATAACATGTTCTCTTATCAAAAGTTAAGAGAAAAAATATTAGATAAGACTATTCTTAAAGTTTATAAGTATTATTCTACTTTGAGAGTCAAAGAAGAAGACATGATGTACTATTATGATAGTTGGATGATTGTCCTAAATGACTTATGTTTTTGAAATCACTAGATATGTCAAAGGAGAGACATAATGAAGAGGTCCTAAGACAAGAGTTTAATAAGGTGATATCCGAGATTGAGCTACAGAATTTAGTCTAATTAATTGCATATAATATAACTAACTATAAAGCAGTTGAGAAGGAGTTAGCATGTATTTATGAGACTTTCTATTGGACACCATGTGCAACTCATTGTTTAGATCTGATTCTTAAGGATATTTGTGAGATGAATGAAATAAAGGCAACAACTGAGTGTTGTTAAGATATCACCAAATTTATTTAAAATCATGCTTTTGTATTATATATGATGAGAAGATATACAAGTGGTGCAAAGCTCCTTTGTATAACTGCAACTCGATTTGTAACCAATTTCTTATTTATACAGAACATTGTGAAATAAAAGCAAGCCTTGAATAAAATATTCTTCTTAGATGAGTGGCAATAAAGAGAAAACTAAATTAGATTTCAGAGACAATATTTCAGAGTACATTTTAGAACTCCTCTATTAGACTATTAAGGATTACATGTTCGTTAGTGAAAGTTTTGAGATTAATTGATAACGATAAGAAACATCTATGTGTTATCTTTATAAAGTCATAAATAGACTAAAAGAAGTCATTAAAAACAATTTAAATAGAAGAAAGAGGGATTATGTATTCATGTAAAATATTATAGATAATAGATGAAACAAACAATTACATCAGCCTATTCGTACATCATCTTATTACCTAAACCCAACATTCTGATATTCTGCAAGCTTTAAAAGGGAGGATGAGGTAAGTTGAGGTATCATTGATTGTATAGATAGATTGGTCATTTATGAGAGTAAAGCAGATGTTATACACCGAGAGATGAAAATCTACAATAAACTATTTATCTTAATATTTAAGTTTTTTAAATATTATATTTATTGTAAACTAAGTCTCTTATGTTTGTCTTTGGTGAAATAAGTTTGAAAGTGATTGCCCAAACCTTAGAGATTTTATAGTAAGAGTTTCAAGCTAAACTTGTAGTGTAAGGAGTTGTAAAAGGAATTGAAGTGTATTTGAATACATTCATATAAAAAAGCGCAATTGGTTGGAATATAAGCGGCTCAATGACTTAGTTTTCATCTGTTGTAACATTCGACTCTGATACAAGTAATCTTATATTAGTTACTACTTAAATATTCAATTTAATCTTTTATTTTACTTAAAGTATTAATGTTATTTACTAATTACTAATCTTTCTTTCTTATAGGCAATTAAGAAAGTTAAATAGGAAAGAAAATCAATTTGACTCAATAAGTTTAGACAATTTTGATATATTAGAGTGAATTATGGAAGATAATGAAACAAATACACTCTTAACCAAAGAAGACATTGTATGGATTAATTTGAAAGGAGCGCAACAACAGTATCAACAAGGGGATTATGATTTTGATTTTGAAGCATAATGTGGTGAGGATCTTCAGTAAGGAGAATATCAAGATTATTTACTTATCCTGATTATAATGTGTAAATATATATTTTTTATTATGAAAGTTGTAGTTTTTTTAAGGATGTTATGTACTACTTCAAAATATGTAATTCTTTTTTCAATTATTGAGTGGTGAATTATGAATATGTACTAAATCTTTGCATTATATGAATTCTTTGTAATCATCATATTTTTTCTTAATTTTTTATATATTTACCATTTTTTTAGTATTAAATTACAATATGAGACAGTACGTATCGTGGATCAAAATGATACACGATAAGATACATATGAAACAATACTGGAGAAAACCAACAGGGAGAGCATTACCCCCACATAGGGCCAACATGGCTTGAACTTGATTAGTTAGGGTCCATTGGATTTCCACATGTTGGTGGCATACTTCACAAGAAAAAAAAGAAAGCATTTTAACCTCCGTTGCATGGATACGAGTATGGTATTAGTAATTCATATTGATACGAGATACATGAATTTCAGAAAATCTAAGGTATAGGTATATCACTATTAAAAAATATATGAAACTAAATATGACAGTTTGTGATTGAATAAGATAAATTTAAGTAAATGAATCATATCAAAACAAGAACACTAAACAATAAGCAAATATATCAAAATCTCATCTGTCTAAAATAGAAGACAATAGATTGCAATATATTATCAAAATAGGAAACCACTTATCACCGCATGCATACTAATTTTTAGAATACATGCCAAAGTTCTTTGAAGAACCTTGGAAAAAAGTGGTATCCCATTGACGTATACATAAACCTTATAAGATACATGTACAATAGTACAAAAACATGTGTGAGGACTAATGAAGGAATGACAAACTTCTTTGAAATTAATATTGGGTTACATCAAGGATCAACTTTAAGTCCATATGTATTTATAATGATGATTGATGAGTTAACAAAACATATTGAAGATAAAGTACCTTGGTGTATGTTATTTGCAGATGACATTGTGTTAGTGGAGGAGTCTAAGAAAAAAGTTAATAGAAAATTGGAACTATGGAGAGAAACATTAGAAAGTAAAGGTTTCCAACTCAGTAGAACAAAGACATAATATATGGAATGTAAGTTTTATCATTTGGTTACTTCAGAGGACATAGAAATTAAAATTGGCACACATTGCATCCCACAAAAGGAAAGCTTTAAATACCTATGATCAATTTTTTAGAGTGCTGAAAGAATTGATGGAGATGTTAAACATAGAATTAATGCTGGTTGGTTAAAATGGAGAGTAGCATCAAGTATTCTTTGTGATAAGAAGATATCATTAAAGTTAAAAGGTAAATATTATAAAGCATCAATTAGACCGGTCATGTTTTATGGTTATGAGTGTTGGGTAGTTAATTATCAATATGTACAAAAGATGTTTGTGACAAAAATGATGTTGAGATGAACGAGTGGTCATACAAGAAAAGATCATATACATAATGAGGTTGTTAGATATAAATTATGTGTGACACCAATAAAGGATAAAATGAGAGAATATCGTTTAAGACAGTTTGGACATATAAAAAGAAGATCAAAAGAAGACCGGTAAGAAGGTATGAAAAACTAGATTTTGAAAGTATTAAAAGAGGTAGAGGACGACCACAAAAGTGTTGGAAAGAAACAATAAAGAATAATCTAGCTTGTAGTGAGTTAAATGTTAACATAACACATGATAGGGCTTGTGGAAACAAAGAATCTATGTAGCCGACCCCGTCTAGTATGAGGAAAAGCTTAGTTGTTATTGTTGTATGCATAAGTTCAAGTTATGAAAATAGGGAACCATAGAGTACACTAAGAACAGGTGCAAACACATGTAGGATACACGTATGCTAATTTTTGTTTCACATTAATTTTTTAATTTTCATACTGCTTGAGTCTTCATATTAATGATCTTTCCTCCTCTACAGATTCACATTAGTCATTCAAGGAGCATCCAAGTTACCCCTTATGTAAGTCAAGAACACCAAAACCATCATGGAGAGAAAGAGACCACTGTCCCTTTCTATCAGAGAGAGACAATACTACATATGGATGCCAGCATACTGCCACCGTCCTGTCAAAATTATGCCTTGGTAAAAAAACAGAGTCGATTTGCTGGAAAAAGAAAAATGATATGGTGAAAGGAGAAGGAGAATAGGAATTTCATGGTTTTAATTTGAGTTTTGGATCAAGTTAACCATTTGGATACAGGTCAACCTGATCTATTCTTATAAAATCAAAGAAACTGAATACCCACATACTGGTACTGCTACCCATACCCAATATGTACCCAGTACGGGTACTCCGCCCTAAGTGGCGTGCTTCAGAGATTTTAACACTTTATATTCCAATGTTCTCCATGACATTTTAAACCTTTCATGAGAAAGTAAGCGCGTTCACGGATTTGGTCATGAAGCTAGTTAATTTAACACTTCAAAGTGACTATATTTCACAAGCCCCAACACTGGCATTGGGCAGGTGCTTAGAAGGTTGTGTGTGTGACCGTGCGTGTATGAAACCTTTATATATTACACGTCCTTTAGAAAATTCCTTCCCCCCCCTCTTCAAAAGGCTGAATTGCATGGCAAACTGAGTTAGCTGTTCATCGACATGCATATCAGCGTGCAAAAAGCATCAAAATGTGCACCAATGAGTTAGCGAATGCAGTATGTTGAACCCATTTCTATGAATTGGCCGTCCATCAAAGCCTTGATAAGCTGCTTATCACTAGGTTAGTGATGCTACACACGCAGAGATCAACCAAAATAACTAAACAGATTCTCCTTTCCTCCTCCCTGCTAATGCAATTGGTGACTCATTGTTGAAAGAATAGCTTAGCACAAAAACAGATCAATGTTACAAATGGTTACAAGTACAAAACGGACCATCTGCATCTTTGCTTGCTTTCTTCTAAAACAGCAGCTGCTGTGACACAGAATGCAAAGAGTAAATAAACAATTGCAGGCGTCATACCAAAGCAAAAAGCATTAATGGTTCTGAAACACATATTCGCAGACACACTTAGAGACAGACAGCTACTCTAGGTTGGGGGTGGGTCCTGGTGACAGTCACATCCGCACACACACACACAAGTTGGGTGGCACGAATAGTATAAGCGCGCACACACACAAGTTGAGAGTTGGGTCCTGGTGATACGCACACATGCGCACATGCACAAATGCGTGCAGACACAGTTGGAGGTGGGTCCTGGAAACATACACATGCAAGCGCGTGCATACTCATAGCTGCTCTAGGTTGGGGGTTGGGTCCTGGTAGCACAGAGACACACACATGCACACACGCAGAGTTTGGGGTGTATATCCTGGTGATATCCACACACACGTACACGCACACACACACACAGAGATTGGGGGTTGGTCCCGGAGACATGCATGCATACACACTGTTTTACCTGCAAAGTGCAAGGACAATAATATCGAAGAGACAACAGCTGCATATCTACTCTAGATTCTGAAATAGTCCGAGCTTTACAAAAACCATAGGATTCTCCAGTAGATTGAGGCATGACTTCTCTACACGCTGGTCAAAAGCCTTGTCATTGTTTTATGGAGATGTGACTTCTGTTCTGTGGTGGAAAAGCTTTGTCAATGCTCTCCTTTCACAATCCTGTGTATAAAAACGTACAGTGAGGCAAATTATATAATCTTTACATCACCAAGCTACATTATTCCAAAACACAGAAAATCAGATCAGATAATATCTTGAGCTAAAAAAGTACAAGGCTATGCTGCAGGGTTATGTCAATTTGCTCGTCTGTCATGCCCTCCTACATGATAGTTATAATGGAAACTTCATAGGGACGTGACATGACAACAATTAGATAGTAAAACTCATTTAGCCTTAAACTTCATAAATGTGATTCATTTCAAGTCTCCGTGTGACTAAAGCCTTTAACCGGAGAAAGTAAAACTCAGTTAAACTTCAAACTTCATAAATGTGGTTCATTTCAAACAGAATATAGGTCTGGATGATGAAACAAAACAAGAACAGTAACAGGGAAAAGTAGGTCCATACATTAACTGAATCATGTTTAGACGTATTGTTAGATTTGCCATAGATCATAGACTGCCTAAGGTATATATCACCAAACTGACGTCTCTTTGGAAGCAACATACCTGAAGCAGCTAGAGCTACATAGCCATACTGGAAGAGCAACAAAAATGGAAATAGAAAACCCAATAGAACCTACCACACTGTTCCAAACAAGCAAAACTTGGGCTATGCCTTCAAGATATTTCAGATGCAGAAGACATAAATTTATGATCGCCCAGAAAGTGAGGAAGCACCTACCCTGAACATATTCAAGCGAAAAGGTTTCCCTGGGTTCATTCTCTTCAATTTCAAGAAAGTATAAGCAAAGCTTAGTTGATTACGTGATGTGAAACGATCAACTTCACTGAACCAAACGCACGAAAATAAGTTTGACATTGGTGTATGTGCACGGACAATGAAAGAACCTTTTGGAACATCTGCAAAACAAAATAAAACCGCAATTACTTGAAACCACATAATATTGGGTTTCCTTTCGATCAATTTCCATGACGTACAGAAGACGGCATGAGATACTCACAGATTGGAAGAACATTATTTTCATTTGAAGCATTGAACCTTGTCAGGCCATCACGCTGATAGAAAAGAAATTGCTCATCGATGGCACTGTGATTGTACTTGTTTAGTCGCTTGTTCTGAAGTACCTCTTCCCAAACACAATGTCTATCATAATGGTTTGAAATAGCATATTCGGCTCCTTTTTGCCACAGGAAGTATTCAACAATCAAAATAGGATCTGCTTGAAGCCGCAATTTGCTATCAATCCATATCGAATACCTGAAATATCAACATATCAGCTATAGATATTGCCAACGAGCCAGTTCATTATGAGAGGACTAAACATAGAGCAGTAGATTGTGAGCCCGTACAAGATAAAATTGAAGAAAGGGTCTTTAATGCGAATACTATATCACAAGATCAACTGCCTCATGTTCTCCACTGAAGTCTCACAAAAAGTCTTCGTATAAAAAAAGGCCAAGACTTGACGGGTTCAATGGAATAGGCAGGTTAGCTTTTAAGCCAACACACCCACATGCTTAACTTTTAAGACACCTTAAATTTTCTGATGCTCTCTCTCTCTTGCTTTGCTTTGCTTTCCCAGCCACATTTAGCATGGGGCTAGAACTTGCTGGAAAATGCTGGTATATATATAAAGTTCAGGACTTGACATGTCAGTAGAATAGGTGTTAACGTGTAATAGGAAAACTGGGACATTAAGACCCAACAGGTTCATCAAGGAGGACCTATTGGAACTCGGCCTCAAGGGCCAGTCAGCCCCAAAGGCCATTAGTGTAGCTGTTGAGAGCTGCTGCTCCTATTCTCTCTCATCTCTTCTACTAATACTACAATTAAGCCTTTTCCTATACTAGATGGAGTTGGCCATATGGATTATTTGTTTTCACATAGCTCTATCATAATTTATAGAATCCATGATAAATAAGTCCGACAAAGTTTTACGATGGATATCGAAAACCTAATGCAACCCTCTTCCTTTATTAATGCTTAAGACCGACCATACACGGGTGATCCCTTACATAGGCAGAGTTTTTCTCTCATTTCTACTACTTAATAAAACCTCTATAAATAAAAGATATTGTGTCATTAATAAAATTAGAGCTTTTAATGCTCACTTGGTTTGTTTGGTAGTGAGCTTATTCGGTTTGTCTTGTGCACCAACTCTTTGGTGATTTTACTTGAGAAAGATCTTGTGTGATCATTTGTGTTTGTCTTTAGTGACATTATCGATAATATTATAGTGTTACATTTACATGGTATCGTATCCGAAACGGTCCATTTAGAGCTACATTGGGATTCATGCTGATTTTAAAAAGATCTTCAAATTTGGGAATTGTTTTACCATCTTAAGAAAATCAAGGCATTCTTCATATTTTTTATTATTATTGAGAAAATAAATGAAAAAAGTGAGATATTTCGTTATTTATTGCTTCCCAACTCTTATCCAAGTTGGGCGCGTACTATAAAAAAATATTTTATCTCTATAGACTATTGAGATTATATTGATTATACGATTAAAGAGCCCAAATGGACAGAAGAAGGGCTTGACGAGGACGAGTTTCTCAAGATAAGTGAAATACAAGCAAAAGTGAAAAAAAATGAGAACTACAATGCCAAAATCACATGAATTATTAGTCAAAATGTGGATGAAAAACTTTGTGGCATGAGTTTAAAAGTTATAAAAAAAATATAAGTAATAGTTAAAAAAATAGGAGAAGTACAATACCCAAATCACATGAATTATTTATCAAAATATGGATGAAACTTCGTAATAGAATTAACATGTTTAACAATGCCTTCGAGACTTGAAAATATCTTAGGAAAACTCATTCTCAAGATTTTGTTTTTAAAATAAATTTGATAGAAAATATGATAATGCTCAAACACGTTTCCATGAGCATTAAAGATTATCACAATGAGTTTTCCAATCTCTGGAACCAACTTAGGAGTTTTGTCAAGTTCGAAAAACTCTAAAGTATGGATGAGTTTAAAGATATCTTGACAACCAATATTTCTTCTTATTTATACGGGGATTGAGAAACATATTTGAGAACGTAAGATCAATTTTGATTCATAGAAAACTGAGACCCAAAAACTATGAGATCTTGAACGATTTAGTTATGAAAGAAACTAGATTGAAAAATATAAGAGACAACAAAGAAAAGGTTCTTGTTACATCTAGACTAGAAAATTAATTGAAGACCTACAAGCCCCTAAACACAAAAAATAGTGAAGGAAATAGACAATTCAAAGGTAATGTAATGTTTTGGTCAAACAAGAGTACGATTTGTCATTATTGCAAGGAGAGTGGACATATCAAAACCACATGTCCTCTCTTGTTAAAGAGGTTTCCTCATGTGGCTGCCATTGATAACAAGGAGGAAGTATTATCGTCTAGAATAAAGGCCTATATAGAAGAAATATTCAAAGAAAAGATAAGTATCTTCAGGTAAACATTATCAACTTCTTCCAAAATCACGGTACGCCATGGTTTTTAGATTCTAATGCTTCCTTTCATATGACAAATGAATATAAATTGTTAGACAAATGCACACAAGTTAGAGCACAAGTGTTTATCATCGATGGAACTAAGCTTGATGTTAAAAAAATTGGTAACTTAGAAAGTAATTCTTTTAAAATGCCTCAAGTACGTTTTATACCAAAACTAAATCTTAATCTTCTCTTGGTTTCTCAAATTTGTGATAATGATTGCACTGTTACCTTCTCATCAAATTGATGTTTGGTGCAAAATCATCTATCGAAGAAGTTGATTGAGCAAGGACATAGAGAAGGTAGTCTCTATGCTATGGATAATTTAGCTATAACAAATTTTAAAACATGTGAAATTGCTTGTAATGAGTTTGGTCTTTGGCATAAAAGATTGGAACATCTTGATGTAAGCAAAATAAATAATTATCCATAGATAAAAACTAATGGAAAGAATGATTTCATTTACAAAGATTGTATATTTGACAAAATACATTATGCACCGTTTGATAAAAGAACTCATATTACAAAAAAGGCTTTCAAATTAGTGCACTCTGATGTTTGGGGACCTCCTCTCATAACCTCAAAAGGAGGAGTGGCCTATTATGTTATTTTTGTAGATGATTTTACTCGACACTTTGATATATTTTTTAAAACACAAATAAGAAGTCTTTAAAAACTTCTTGACCTTTTATAATATAATCAAGATTTAATTTGAAACAAATATTAAAATTTTAAGAACCGACTCCAGTGGTGAATATTTCTCAAATGACTTCAAAACCATCTTGAAGAACATGGAATTTGACATAAAATATCTTATACAAAAACTCCCCAACAAAATGGTTTAACTGAAAGAAAATATAGACATATTATTGAAACTACTAGAACTCTGTTGATAACAAGTAAAGTTCCTAAATTATTGTGGGTCGAAGTTGCCTTAACTACTGTATCCTTGATAAATAGGATGTCATCAACCAAACTAGAAAATTGTTCTTTCATTGAAAAATTGTATTCTAATAAACCTAGTTATAATCGGTTGAAAGTATTTGGATGTAAGGGTTATATTTATATGGATAAAAATAACAAATTAGGATCTAAAGCTATTAAATGTGTATTTCTTAGCTTTGGTATTGATAAAAAAGGGTAAAGATGTTACAAACCAAAAGAAGATCAACTTTATGTGTCTAGAGATGTCGAATTCATTGAAGATGAGTATTATTAAGAAGATAGTAAAAAAACACCCAAGATAGTTATATGTTTTTAGATGAAATCACTTATGAAAAGTTAGATGACAACAAGAAAAAACAAGAGAAAAGTATGGTCAAACTAGAGTATGAACCTAGAAATCAAGAAGGTAGAGAAGAAATCATAATACCTTTTGAACATTTTTATATAAGGAGAAATAGAGAAAATGATGACATCCCAAGCAAAAGAGTCCTAAAACCTCCTTAAAGATTTTTGTCTTATGAAACATTTCAACATCAATATAAAAACCGTATAGCAATCACATCCAGTATCAATGAACCAAAATCTTATAACCAAGCAAAAAATAATTTAAAATAGAGAAAAGCTATTAATGATGAACTAAAAGCTCTAGAAAATAAATGTCCTTGGGACATTATGCTTAAATCCAAAGAAAAGAAAATTATTGGTTGTAGGTGGGTCTATAAGGTCAAAATACATAGACTTTTAGCTAAGGGATATTCTCAAGAATATGAGATTGATTATAAGGAAACTTTTGCTCCTATTGCTCATATGACTATTGTTCGCATATTGATTTTTATTTGTGCTATTAGAAACTGGGACATATATCAATTGAATGTTAAAAATACTTTTTTGAATGATAATCTTAGTAAAAAATATATATGGCTCCTCCTTCGAGATTCAATACTCAAAGTAATTATGTTCTTAAACTAAAAAGGCTCTATATGGACTTAAACAAGTACCTAAGGTTTGGTTTAATAAATTTGAAAACTTCATGTATCCACAAAATTTTTGCTCTTTTTACACTGATACTACTTTATTTGTAAGGATAACTAATGCAGGTATTCTGATCCTACTTCTGTATGTAGATGATATTATCATCACTAAAAGTGACGAGACTGAGATTTTGCAAATCAAAAGAGATCTTCATGAAGATCTAGGTGTTCTTAGTTACTTCTTGGGAATAGAAGTGACTCGTAATAACATAGGTTATTTTATGTCACAAACAAAATTTACTAATGATGTTAACAAGTCATGATTCATAGATGCCAAAAATATGGGCACACAAGAGGTGATGGGGACCAAACTGAGAACTATGGATGGAGAAAAGCTAGAAGATTACACACCTTATAGACAAATGATATGAGCTTTGACATACCTTATCATCACTCGACCATATATAGCACATGCAATACATGTGACAAATCAATTTCAACAAGCTCCCACAAATATACACATGAGTGCGATTATGCAGGTTATGAGATACATAAAGGATACACTTAAAAATGAGATCATTCTAACATTGTCATATTCTCTTAAATTAACCGTCTATACTGATGTTGATTGGGGCGGGGATGTCAATGATAGACATTCAACTATTGGATTTTGTGTGTTTTTAAGTGACTCACTAATCTCTTATAAACGTAAAAAGGAAGGTGTCCCTATCATCTACTGAGCCAGAATATACAATCATGACCACTACAAACTCTAATATCTTGTATCACTGAACTTCTAGCAAACATGGAGGCTACCTTGAAAGACTAAAGAATTGCTTTGTAATAACAAAAGTACTATGTATATTGCTTCAAACAATACATTCCATTAAAGAACCAAGCACATTGAGATGAACTCACACTATATTCAAGAGAAATGCTTGAAGAAAAGGTTGACGTTATGTTATGTTTCTTTAGATCTATAGTTGATCAATTTCTTCACAAAGTCTTTGTCAGCCAGTAGATTTATGTTTTTGTCGGACAAACTTTTGGTATATACACCACAAGTTTGAGGTGGGTGTTAACATGTAATAGAAAAATTGAGCCATTAGGGCCCAACAGGTCCATCGAGGAGAACCTATTGGGAATGGGCCTCAAGGGCCAATCAGCCTCAACGGTGACACTACTAGCTATTGGGAACTCTCAATAACTAGTAGTGTAGCCGTTGGGAGCGGCTGCTCCCATTCTCTCTCATCTCTATTACTTGTAATAAAGCCTCTACTAATAGAGGGTGTTGTGCCATTAATAAAATTAGAACTTTTATGCTCACTTGGCTTGTTTGTTATTGTGCCTATTCGGTTTGTATTGTGCACCAAGTATTTTGTGATTTAACTTGAGGAAGATCTTGTGTGATCATTTGTGTTTGTCTTTGGCGACATTATCAACGACATGGTAGTGATACTTTTACACTGTTTCACACCTTATTAGTGCGTACAAGTGGTCGCACCATAGCAAACCATTTAGAGATAATGGACTTCATTGACTGATTTGATGTTATATATGATGTTTTAGTATTATCAGGTGTGTCTTCTTACCTATGTTATCAATAGTGGGTACCGAATAATTATAGCTCGATCTAAATATAGTGGCTATATATCGGAGAAATAGCAAATTTTGTAGTACATTAATATTAAGAGTTATCTAATTCTAAAAATAACATGAAATGTATATCCAACACATTCACAAATGCAAATCAATCTAGTTTCTGAACCACATTTTATACCAACAGAAAAATAGTTGTACTAACAAAGGCATTTCCAAATGTAAACTTAAACACAACATCACAATTTAAAAAACAAGGAATAAAACATAGGTCTCATGACAACCAAAACTTTGAGGATTAATCAAAACCAAAACATCATGCACTGCTCTTACTATCGAGAATGACCTTTCGAAAGACATATAAGTGGAAAGTAACTAAAAAGAACATGAAGCAACAATCACACAGTTCACTCTTAGTAGGACGCATTCATTGGAACCTTACTTGTGGTGAACAAAATCAAGCAACCAAGAATACCAACCACAGTTCAGTAACTGAAATTCTCATTTCAGTTGCTTTGAAAAGGCTTATGAAATCTGTATCAAGCTGAGAGCAAGCAAATGAAACTGATCATACCAAAACAGGAAAGTCACAGAGAATAGAGAAAAAAGAAGTATAAAGTAATGCAGAACTAATTGCAGGACATATGAGGAAAGATGAAACAAAATAAATAAGGCAGAACTAACTGAAAACAGATTAAAAAAAAGAAAACAAAAGAAATAGTGCATACAACAACAACTACAACAACTAAGCCTTTTCCCATAATAGACAGGGTTGGCTACATGGATTCTTTGTTTCCACAGAGCTCTATCATGTGCCATGTTAGCAGTTAACTCACAATAAGCTAGATCATTCTTTATTATTTCTTTCCAACATTTTTGTGGTCGTCTTCTACCTCTTTTAATACTTTTAAAATAGTGCATAACTAAACAAAATAAAGAGAAAAGGAAGCACGGAATGGATAAAGAAACATGAACTATTGCAGTACAAGCAGGAAAACGAAATAAATAAAGAGAAAAGAAGAATGAAAAAAAAGGGAAAACAAAATCCATGAAAAAAAACATGCCAATAAAGATCCAGTGCATAATGTTTAGGCTCCAACTGCTTAATAATGCCCTAGCAACTGTTCAGAGAAAACAAAAGAAGATGAATAAAAGAGGAAAAAGGAAAAGAAAAAAACAAATGACAAAAAAAGAAGAAGAAAAGGGAGGAGACGTAGGTGAAAAATAAGAAACTGTTGCTGGAGGTTCATGGTCACCACCAACACTGAGTAGATGGTCTCCGCACAATGAGAGAGAGAGAGTTCAAAGGAGTTAATAGATTTAGAGTTTTACATTCTTGTAAATGTGCGAAGTGCCCGTGATAGTGCTGCTTTATAGCTTTTCTCAGGTCAACCGTTAAATCCACACTGTTATAATGCCTACCAAGCCACGAATATGCTATAGTCTACTATAGCATGCTATTAACTATTTAGTTTCTTACACTTCATTATTTTCAAGCAGGTGCCACATGATAATACAAATCTATTTAAGCTGTCTGCAACAGTTCATGAGATATTCCAAAGGTGATGATGGTGCAAGAACTATGTTGTTAATGTGTGCAAGTGCGTGTATATATATATATATATGTATATATATATATGTATATATATATATGTATATATATATATATGTATGTATGTATGTATGTATATACATAAGTGCCTCACTTCTAGCTCCAAATGACATGTTTTACCACGATAGTATACCACTGAAAACATTTGCAAAATGTCCAGCTATGTGAAATCCAAGAGGTAGTTTATAATGTTTCCACATCTATGAGTAACATATAATGCATGCTTGAAGATCTAAAGAGTAACAAACCAAGTATAATAGATGTATGAATTTTCTTTAGCTAATAGAAATAGATGTTATGACATCATGAATTCTACGCATATCAATGTATGGCAAATTTTGCACAACAACAATTTTCCATAAGCCCACATATCCTCTCTCATCCAAAGTCTGCCCCTCTAAAGACAGTTTTGTCATTGTTGCCTCATCGACAAACATAACAAAACAAACGGTCTCTTTTGAACGAGCTGTAAAGAAGAGCAAGAATAAAATCATACAGTTTAAATAGCCCTTGCACCCAACTTAAGCTTACATATTTTCAGAATAAATAAAAAACAAACTTATACAATTAAATACAAACAAGAAAACATTTTTTCAGGATCTATCAAAAAAAGGAGCCATGTACATAAGAAACATTTCATGACAGAAAATTGAACCAGTCCCAAACACACTCTCGCATTTGCGCAAGAAGTAATTCAGAGCACCCTTAACAGGAGGAATGAGCCCCATAAGAAACTAAAGAATGCAAATCAATCTATTGGAAGATATAAGTACCCAAGTTGATTAAGCCCTCAAGAATGTACTCTTAAAATAAGTACAACATATAGAACTTATGAGTGGGTGGATCACTCGTTATTGTTTTTTTAAGTGGGTTGGTCATTTTTGAGGGGGCAACCTTAGCGGTGCCTAGCATGCAATGAGTGTTAAGTAGGACGTTTGAGAGAAACTTTGAGCTTCGAATAGAGAAAATATTTTTATATCTTTTGTGATTTTTGGTAGTTTGTCTGTGACGGAAATGAAGATGTTGAGATGGATGAGTGGTCATACAAGAAAAGACCGTATACATGATGAGGTTATTAGAAACAAATTAGGAGTGGTACCAATAGAGGCTAAAATGAGAGAATCTCGTTTAAGATGGTTTGGATATATAGAAAGAAGATCAAAAGAACCTATAAGAAGGTATGAAAAACTAAATTTGGAAAGTATTAAAAGAGGTAGAGAACAACCACAAAAGTGTTGGAAAGAAACAACAAAGAATGATCTAGCTTATTGTGAGTTAACTACTAACATGTTACATGATAGGGCTATGTGGAAACAAAGAATCCATGTAGCCGACCCTGTCTAGTATGGGAAAAGGCCTAGTTGTTGTTGTTGTATGTTTTTTGGTAGTTTGGAGGAAAAAGAAGAAAAGAGGTATGGATGAATGACTTAGTCTGTTATTTGTTTGGCGTAGCCACACTTAGTTTGGAAATGTTTTGGAGCTGTTAGAGCGTAGCCACACTTAGTTTGGAAATGTTTTGGAGCTGTTAGAGTCTGTAGTCTTTTGGATTTTCCCCTTGATGCCTGTGGTGCACTCCTTGGTGCTTTGCAGTGAAAGCATTCCTATTTATCAGAAAGAAAAGAGAGAAGGAAGAACATCACAATGAATTGCCATTTTCTTTGACAAAAATAAGTAAATAAGAACCGTGTTCTGCTATAAGTGTCACAGGAAAAACAAGTTGATTGTTTGACCCAAATTCTTCCTTCTCCTAAACTTCTTCTTAGACAAACTCGGCCACTCGTAACTTAAGCTCCATTACTTTTTCTTTTGTTATTTTTCTGCATTCTTCAACCTGTTAGAGTTTCTACTTTCAATCCAGTGTCACTACGCTAACAATAATATTGTATGTATAGGCGGCTTTCTAACCCATCGTAAAACCAATACTTTTCTACGCATTATTTTGAAGCTCTTGGTTCATGTTCCCTTTCAATTTAGTAAAACATTGACTACATTATGCCCTTGGCTTGCACATACCCTTGCCCATTCATTTGGCACATCTAGGAGCTTCCTTACATACCAACCTGACAATTTAGTTGCGAGAATGATATGAAATATTACCAAAACAAGCAAGCTAAAGACTCCGTTATCTAAACTGTAAGCTCATCAGTCCAGTTCCATATTGAGTAACACTAAAGTATATCCATTACAAACCTCAAGAAAAAATAGAATATTATAAAATATAAACAAACTATTCAGCACGTTCCATGCTAACAAAATAGATCAGTGGCAGGAAGATTTTCAGGAGGATAGACTTGAATGAGAGATTGACTAGCAAAAAGAGTTAAATGCAGCCTAGAGGATCATAAAAAAGGAAAGAAAAGAAAAGAAGATACATCACAAGAAATGCTTAAGACAAGCTCACCAAAAGCTATTAGGTGCAAAAGCAGTTTACTTGATCTACCTTTTTGCTTGTTAGCCTCCTTAAGAAGTCAGAGTTTCCAAAAATACAAGATGATACAATTGTTAAAGAACTGGGCCTTGGTGGCCCGGCCTTGGTGGCCCTGACCCACTGGGCCATGAGGGCCCTGGTCCCCAACGACTACTTTCATAGCCGTTGGGAGCTGGCTGCAGCCAGCCCCCCCTTGTCTCTTATTGTCTCTTCTCTCTTCCTCTCATATACAACCTATTTTACTCTATAAATACCACTTGTAATCCATTGTAAATTCAAGTCTTTGATGGCTAATGAATAAAGATTATTTATTCAAGCTTTTGTTTGTTTATTCTCTTTTTCGCATGCACTTGTTGCTCTCGGTTATTGCCTTTTCTAAGGCTTTGTGATTGTTACTTTGTGGTGTTGTTCACTTATTGATCTTCCGCAACTATATTGAAGCATAGTCTTCATTACATGGTATCAGAACCATTTTTTGATCGTGCGAGTATTGTTATCGCCTCAGGAAGTGTACCGATCGTATTTTGTATTGTTTATCATCTCGAAAAGCGTGTCAATCGTATTTTATAAGTTTACCTCTTTAGTTTCTTTCTCCTTGAAATATGGATGATAAAGGGGGTTTCAATTTTTGTCTAACATCTTCGAACTATAAAACATGAGCCCAATCTATGAAAAACTACTTCTATTTCAAAAAATTATGAGGCTATATAAGTGGTTTGAAGGTAGAACCTTCGATCAATGCCACACTTGAACAAAAAGAGGAATATGAAGGAGGTCATAGAACAATCCTATGAGTGCTCATGAATAATGTAAACGAGTACACTAGGAACACTTTGGCAGATTTCACCAATGCTAAAGAAGCATGAGAATATTTAAAAAAATCCCATGTTCAAAGCGACGTGGATCATAGGATGGCATTAAGAGACAAATTGGTCTCACTTAAATAAGGAGATAAAGGGATCAACGAATTTTTTGGAGAATTTTCCAATGTTTGGAATCAATTGTATGGTTACAAAAAGAAATGTACACAATGTCTTAGTAAGAGACAATGTGAAGACAATGAGTACTTTGTATATCAATTTCTAACAAGTCTCTAAGAAGAATTTGAAGGGGTAAGATCATCGCTCATTTATATAAAACCTTTCCCTGCAAAAGAAGAAATCTTTACCGATCTTCAAGTGGCGGAAATAAGAATGAATGAAACAAGACTTTAAAAAGACACCGCCTTGGCCGCATTAAAACCCAGAGCAAATATGAAAGCTTACCGATCTCCTCATTTCAAAAGTGAAGAAGGAAGAAAAGATATCATTTTCCATCATTGTAGAGAAGCCGGGCATATAAGGCCAAATTGCCCAAAATTGAAAAAGAAGGTGGCCATAGTAGAAGAACATGCTTCATCTTCTATTATTGCACTTGAATAAAAATTAAAGCAACTTGAAGCCCAAATGAAGGAAAAAGCAACGGTTGGTGTGGCTTGTTCCTCTTCAACAAAAGAAACTCAAGGTATGATCTCTTGAATTCTTGATTCGGGTGCTTTATTTCATATGACTTGAACATATCTTAAAATCATGTGTTCAAAAACCTTTATCATGTGTTTATACAGCGGATGGTACACAATTAGATGTTAATAAAGTTGTGACTTGCAAAACAAGAATTTTGAATTTTCCAAAATTAGTGTTGTTGCAAAACTAAATTTAAACTTACTTTTCGCATCCCAAATTTCGGATAAAAATTATGTTATAACATTTTTATCAATCGGATGTATTGTATAGGACTGCCTCTCAAAGAAGGTGATTGGGCATTGCCATAGAGAGGGCGAACTTTACATTTTAGACTATTTGCATAGTATAGGATATGTTAATGTTTTGACAATTGATGCCCTTTTATGGCACATGAGACTTGGACATCTTAATGCTCAAAAATTGTATCAATGTCCTCTTCGAATGAAATTTAAGAAATCTTTTTCTTGCAAAGATTGTGTTCTTGGTAAAATGCAATATCTCCTATTTCCAAATAAAACACATGTTACAACAAGACCCTTCGAAATAATTCATTCGGATGTATGGGGTCCGACACCTGTTTTATCAAAAGGAGGCATTTCCTATTATGTTATTTTTGTAGATAACTTTATTAGGTATACATGGGTATATCTTTTAAAAGCAAAATCCGATGTCTTTCAAAATTTTGTTATTTTTCATAATCTTATAAAGAATCAATTTGATTCCGAAATCAAAATTTTTAGATCGGATTCAGGAGAAGAGTTTATGTCAAAGGATTTTGAAAACAATCTCAATAAGTTTGGGATTATACATCAAACTTCTTGTTCTAAGACTCCTTAACAAAATGGTATTTCCGAACGAAAGCATAGACATATTTTGGAAACCACAAGAACTTTGCTTTTGTCAAGCGGTGTTCCTAAATTTTTTTGGGCAGAAGCTATTATGACTACAGTCTATTTAATTAATGGGATACCCTCTTCAGTTTTACAAAACATGTCTCCTATAGAAAAACTTTTTAAAGTTTCTCCTAACTATTCAAGATTCCATGTTTTCGGATGTAAATGCTTTGTTTATACTGACATGTTGGAAGACATTTTACAAGTTTTACTATTTTGTTGTAATTAAGATAGTTAGTTAGTTATAGGTTAAAAATGTTTTTAAAGTTAGCTTTAAAATAAAGCCTCATTAATGTCATATTAGTAAATAGAAGTTATATCTTCAGTATTTAAAGGGTGAAAACCCTTAATCGTGTAGAGAGGAGAATTAGTGAAATAAAAGAGGAAGATTAGGGCAGCTGCAGAGAAGGCCGATTCCCTCCATGTCTCTGTGTTGATTTCGTCTGGATGTTGAATGTCTGAATGCATGAAAACACGAACATGGTATCAGAGCCTTCCTTGCGAGTGTAGAAGCCCACGATACCTGAAAAGTAGAGCAGCAGTAAGTATACATATTTTTCTAAGTAAAGCTTTTGTCAGACTATTTCTCCAAAGATTGTTTCAACGTGCATGTCTAATAGAGACTGCACATCCTTATCTGTGAAAGACCACAGAGTTTAAGATTGGTATCAAGTTTTTTTTTGAAACTTTTCAATCACGACAGGAAAGTATTTCTGTCAATCATCACGTCTCTGGTATTCATTGCAATCACAACAGAAAATGTATTTCTGACAACTTGGCAGAAGGATAACGCAAATTGTCAAGGAAGCTGGTACAACAGATTGTTTAGCAGAAAAAGAATTTCTGCATAGATTATTTGATCAAACAGGGTATCGCAGATTGATTCCTGCATAGACTATCTGATCAAACAAGGCATCACAGATTGAAAGCTGTGTTGTTTCAACATTGTCCATTTTCCTGCACAGACTATTTGATCAAACAAGGGATCACAGATTGTAAGTTGTTTCAACATTGTCCATTAAAACAGTTTGGCTTGTCAAACAGACTATCTACTCAACAAGACATAGCAGATTGAAAGCTCGATTTGCAGATTCAACATCGTCCATTGAAGCAGTGTGGCTTATCAAATAAGAACCGCAGATTCAATATTGCCTGTAGAAAAACCTCTATATCATAAAAAATATAGTGAAAGTTACTAACTATAGCAGAGAAGACATCAACATCAATCAAATATGGACGAAAGATTGAAAGAGGAATCTCTATCTGCTTCCTATGGAAATGATAAAAAACTAGAGCCATTCCAAATCACAAATATCCGATTAGATGGAAGAAATTATAGATAATGGGCTCGGTCTATCAAACTTGTCTTACGATCGAGAGGAAAGGCATCTATCATCAGACAGAATCCACCTCCAGAGGGAACCAACGCAGATTTTGAAAAGTGGTCTTAAGATAATGCACTTGTAAGCTCATGGTTAATTCAATCCATGAATCCGTCAATTAGCAAAACATTTATGTATATAGAATCAGTTGCCGAAATCTGGTCCGCAGTAGAAGAAGCGTACTCTAGACAGAGAAATATTGCTAAAAATATGAAATTATTGAAAGGATAAGAAAATGTCGCCAAGGAACCAGATCAGTTAGTGAATACTACGGAGAACTACGTGAACTTTAGAATGAACAAAGATATATTGTGGAAAATAAATGCAGTCACTGTGTAAAAGAAAGAACTGCTGAAGGAGAAATTAGAAAAGTGTTTGATCTACTCTAGGGAGTCTCGTCAGAATATGAATCTATCAAATTAAATATTCTAAGCAAGGAGGAATTACCATATCTTGGAACAGTTTATTCACTTATTTTAAGGGAAGAAGACAGAAAGAATTTAGAAAAAGGTGAACATATACAGACTGAGAGATCTGCATTTACTGGTAGGGGACAGAGTAAGTATCAGAGAGGAAGGGACTCGACTAGAGGTAGAGGAAGAGGTAGAAATCAATATTATGATGATAAGAACAAGCTACAGTGCACTCATTGCAGAAAGAAAAGACACACTGGAGTATTATTGGAAAATTATTGGAAAGCCTCCAGAATATAAAGACCAAGACAGAAGAAACACATAATATAAAGATTATGGCAGCCGGATTGGATCTGGACCCAAATATCCAAATCCAAATCCAAATAGTGTTTGGATTGGATCTGGATCCAAAATATCAAGATCCGAGATCCAAAACCAACTGAATATTTGGATTGGATTTGGATCCAAAATATCCGAGATCTAGATCCAAATAGTATTTGGATCGGATCTGGATTCTAAGACCCATATCCAAGACCCACCTTATTTGCCTATAAATAGAGGTAAGGGGGTCTCCAAAAGAGGATTCACGTGAACTTGCTTGGGAGGAGAGAGAGGTAAACCTAGCCATGTTGGCTCAAGGGTGAGGTGGGTTCAAGCCTTGTTGGCTAAGTGGGCTGCAACCAAGGTGGGCTTGATCAAGGAAGGCTGCAACCATGGCATAGACGTGGGCTCAACCAAGAAGGATCGGAAGAAGTAGGCCTCCTAATCCTAGCCTAATCCACCTAACCCACATCACTAAACCTCACCCTAACTAGACTAAATCTAGCCTAACCGACTCAAATAAGGAGCCTAAGATAAACCCCAAAACCCCCTAGGCACTGTTCGGCCCAGCCAAGCGCCCTGCCTACGTGTCCCACGCCCTGCCTGCGTCCCGCGCCCTACTATGGCACCCCTGCTGCTTACCTAGCACCCAGCGCCAGTGCCTTAGTGCCGACCTGCTACGCGTGCCGATCTGCTGCGCGCCCTGCCCCCTAGCGCCAGACACCCCGGCCGCCTGCAGTACCAACCTGCCACACTGCACCCTTAGGCCGTGCCTTACCTTAGGATCAGCTTCCTTCTAGGGCCACTTAGGACCATACCCCTTTGTTGCCGTGACCTTCCCTTTAGGGCCGACCTTAGTAAGCCACACCTAAACCTTCCGAATAGAGCCAATCCACGCCTAAGCCCCACCTTTGTTGTCGTGAGCCTTCTCATAAGCCCAAGGGAACGACGTGTCTCTAAGTACACCCGAACCCACATAACTCTCTCAAGCCCACCTAGGGAGACCCCTCTTGGCTGCCAAGGTGGACTATAAGCCCAAGCACGAGCAAGGAGAGGAAAGCTGAATCATTGTAAGTGTTTAAAATTCGGTCTTTTACATTACTCCTTTAATACTAAATTCAATTTTGATACGGGGTTGTAATAATGGAGCGTGGTCTCTGTTAATGTAATACCGTTGGGAAGCCCCAACGGCTAGTAGCCGTTGGAGCTACCCAACGGCTAGTGCTGGCCCAGCCAGCAACTAGCCGTTGGATCCCAACGACTAGTGCTGGCCGGCCAGCACTAGTTCAGCCCATTTGATGATCTTGCTTCTTGCTACTTACTTGCCTCTTGTAAAGTGTCTATAAATAAGACCTCATTCCATGAATAAATTATGCAGTCTTGCACTGCTTCTTGATTCGTTTTGTGTATACTTCTGCTCTTGTCAATCATTCTTGAAGATAGACATTCGTCAGTGAATGTCATTTGACTCTCGGTGACTCGGTAATATTGATTGATGCAACATCAACCTTTGATGATCGACATTTATTCACATGGTATCAGAGCCTCGGATCGAAGAAAACGAGTGCATCGGGAAGCGTGCCAAAAGTGCAAAAATTGAAGATTTGCATCAAACTTGAGGTTAGTCTTAAATATTCATTTTTTGCACAAATGGAAGGCAAAAATGAGTCGTTTAGATGTATTCTAGACCCAAAAAGTTATCAAAGTTGGGCTAGAACAATGAAAAAATATTTTTTATCAAAAGATTTTTGGGATTACATTGATGGGACTATAAAAGAACCAATTTTGGACATTGATGGCTTAGATGATGATGAAATCATCAAAGCACATGAGAAATTCAAAACCGATTTGAAATTGTGGGAAAAAATGAATGCAAAAATCACATGGATCATTTGTCAAAACGTGGATTAAAAACTTAGAAATCGGATTAATGCTTTTGAAAATGCGTGTGAAACTTGGGAATATTTGAAAAAGCTTCATTCTCAAGATGATTTTGTCTTTCAAATTGATCTTATGGAAAGAATGATTATGCTCAAACAAGAGAACCTAAGCATTAGGGATTATCACAATGCATTTTCGGAACTTTGGACTCAATTAAGGAGTTTTGACAAATTTGGAAAACTTCACATACTAGACGAATTTCAAGAATTTTTGGAAAATCAATATTTTTTCTTGTTTATGCGTGGTCTAAGAGACGAATTTGAAAACATTAGATCAAGCCTTATACATAGGAAACCTAGACCTAGAGGGGATACCTTTCTTGCCGATCTTGTTATGGAGGAAACAAGATTGAAAAACATGCATGTTGCAAAAGAAGCCGTACTTGCCGCATCAAGACCCGGAGCAAATTTGAAGACTTACAAGCCTCCACATACCAAGAACAATGAAGGCACATTCAAGAAGCCCACGGGACCATGGCCTAACAAGGATACAATTTGCCATTATTGCAAGGAAAGTGGACACATTAAAACCACTTGTCCTCTACTCCGAAAAAGGGGTGGAAACGTGGGAACCGTGGAAGAAGGAGGTGTCTTACCCAACAACATAAAAGCGTACATAGAAGAAATTTTTAAAGAAAAAGCAAGCATCTCCGGGAATGCTCTATCTACTTCGCAAGGTATGTCTTGGTTTTTAGATTCTGGTGCATCTTTTCATATGACACATAGTGAAGATTCTTTGGTTAATTCTTATGAAACCATTGGAAAACATGTGTTTACGGCCGATGGAACAAAACTCCAAATCAAAAAATTAGGAAACCTTGAAAAACAAGACTTTAAAATTCAAAATGTAAGTTTTATACCTAAGCTAAATTTAAATCTACTTTCGGTTGCTCAAATATGTGATAACAACTGTATAATCACTTTCTCATCCCAACATTGTGTGGTGCAGGATCACCTATCGAAGAAGGTGATTGGTCAAGGCCATAGAGAAAGTGGACTATACAAAATGGACTATCTTGTTATGCCAAATTCGGGTTTTTGTAACATAACCCAAGATGCTAGACTATGGCATAAAAGACTTGGACACTTGAACTCTCAAAAGATGTGTAACATTCCTTTGATGAAAAGCATTAGAGAGAAAAATTTTGAATGTAAAGATTGTCTTCTTGGAAAAATGCATCTTCCATTTGGAGAAAGAAATTATGTACCAAAGAAAGCTTTTGATTTAATACATTCGGATGTTTGGGGCCCCGCGCCCATTGTTTCTAAAGGAGGATTGCAATACTATGTGATTTTTGTGGATGACTTTACTCGATTTACATGGATATATCTTTTAAAACACAAATTCGAAGTATTTGAAAAATTTGTAATATTTTGTAACATGATCAAAAACCAATTTGGAGCAACCATTAAAATCTTTAGATCCGATTCGGGAGGAGAGTACATGTCTAATGAATTTCATAACTTTATTGAAACTAATGGTATTATTCACCAAAAATCATGCACTAAAACACCTCAACAAAATGGTCTAGCAGAACGAAAACATAGGCATATTATTGAAACTTGTAGAACTATGTTAATTGCTAGTAAGGTTCCTAAATTCTTATGGGCCGAAGCTACTCTTACCGCCATATATCTTATAAATAGAATGCCTTCATCTAACCTTGAGAATACTTCACCTTTCGAAAAATTGTATAACATCCCTCCATATTATGAAAGACTTAGGGTTTTTGGATGTAGATGTTTTGTGTATACAGACAAAAATGATAAAGTCACCTAGAGCTATTGAATGTGTCTTCCTTGGTTATGGCATTGACAAAAAAGGGTATAGGTGTTTTGATCCTATAGCAGACAAATTGTATGTGTCCAAGGATGTGAAATTCTTTGAGAATGACATTTATTATGAGTCCAAATCCTTGGAAAATTCGGAACCTTTCATTCCTAAAGATATTTTTGAGTTAGAAGAAGATAATGATTGTGACTCAGTAGATCATCAAGACATTCAAGAAGATCATGTTGAAAACAATGATGTTTCACACACCACTGTTGATACTCGGTCAATTGTTGAACCCTTTCCCTCAAATTATCCCAGACGACCTAGAACAACCCATTACGCCCACACTGAACTTGATATTACAAGCTTTGAACCCAGGGCTTCAAGACCACCTCAGCGATTTGTGTCATATGAATCTTTTGAACCACAACGAAGAAATTTGATTGCCACCCTTCGTCAAGTAAAGGAACCTAGGTTCTATCATCAAGCTAAAGGTATTCCAGAATGGGAAGATGCTATGAAAGATGAACTCAACGCCCTAGACAAGGCTCAGACATGGATAGTTGCACCCCTGCCTAAAGATAAGAAAGTCATTGGATGTCGATGGGTATATAAAATCAAAACTCACAGCAACGGGCACATTGAGAGATACAAGGCTAGATTAGTTGCTAAAGGTTATGCCCAAGAATATGGAATTGACTATGATGAAACGTTTGCCCCAGTAGCTAGAATGACCACGATTAGAATTCTCATTACCATTAGTGCAATAAAAAAATGGAATATATACCAACTTGATGTCAAGAATGCTTTTTTGAACGGTTACTTGAATGAAGAAGTCTTCATGAGTCCTCCTCCTGGCATTACTCTCCCTCTTGGTCATGCTCTTAAATTACGAAAAGCCTTGTACGGTCTGAAACAAGCTCCAAAAGCTTGGTTTGATCGATTTGAAAAATTCATGCATTTGCATAATTTTGTGACTTGCTATACTGATACTGCATTATTTGTACGCAAAACACAATCTGGTATTGTTATCTTGCTTTTGTATGTGGATGACATGATCATCACAGGAAGTGATGAAGTGGGAATTGCTGAAGTTAAACTTAATCTACATCACGAATTTGATATGAAAGACTTGGGTTTGCTGAATTACTTTTTAGGTATTGAGATAACCAAAAATAGTTGTGGATACTTTATGTCTCAAACCAAATTTGCTAACGATATTGTTGAAAGATCTGGGATTACAGATACTAAGGTTGTTGACACACCCGAAGTCCTAGGCACCAAACTGCGTTCCACAGATGGTGAGAAATTAGAAGATCCCACCCCTTATCGACAGCTTATAGGTGCACTCACTTATCTCACCATTACTAGACCAGACATTTCTCATGCAGTACACACAACCAGTCAATTTCAACAGGCACCTACTTCTGTCCATATGAGTGCTGTTTTGCGAATTATTCGATATATTAGAAACACTGCTCACAAGGGGGTCCTCTTAACTTCCTCTTCATCTTTTGATTTATCTATATATACGGATGCTGATTGGGGTGGAGATGTCAACAATAGACACTCTACCACTGGTTTTTGTGTGTTTTTAGGTGAATCTCTTGTTTCTTGGAAGTGTAAAAAGCAACAGAAGGTGTCCCTCTCATCCACAGAAGCTGAATATCGCGCCATGGCTACAGCTGCGATGGAGATTTCTTGGATCACATCCCTTCTAGCAGACATGGGCGTTCAGGTCAAACACCCCGCCATCATGTATTGTGACAACAAAAGTGCCATGTACATTGCCTCCAATAACACTTTTCATGAGAGGACGAAGCACATCGAGATGGACTGTCACTTTATTCGAGAAGAGTGTCTAAATAAGAAGATCTCACTTTGTTATGTCACATCTGAGATGCAGCTCGCAGACTTTTTCACCAAATCTCTTTCAGCTTCTCGATTTCAGTTTTTATTAGACAAACTTTCAGTGTATACCCCGTAAGTTTGAGGGGGGGGGTTAATGTAATACCGTTGGGAAGCCCCAACGGCTAGTAGCCGTTGGAGCTACCCAACGGCTAGTGCTGGCCGGCCAGCACTAGTTCAGCCCATTTGATGATCTTGCTTCTTGCTACTTACTTGCCTCTTGTAAAGTGTCTATAAATAAGACCTCATTCCATGAATAAATTATGCAGTCTTGCACTGCTTCTTGATTCGTTTTGTGTATACTTCTGCTCTTGTCAATCATTCTTGAAGATAGACATTCATCAGTGAATGTCATTTGACTCTCGGCGACTCGGTAATATTGATTGATGCAACATCAACCTTTGATGATCGACATTTATTCACAGTCTCCTCCCGAGATGTAATATTGGTGCTTGACACACGAGACACATACGTGCACTTGAGCCTTAGCTCTTATCTCGTACACGAGACACACACGTGCACTTGAGCCTTAGCTCTTATCTCGTACACAAGACACCCACGTACACTTAAGCTTTAGCTTTTAATCGTACACGATTTGCACACACACATTGAGCTTTCGCTGTTACTCCAAAGACTGTAGTAAGAGCCGTGTGAGTTGCAATTTCATTCGGGTTGTTACTTTCAGCTGTGTGCGTTGTCATTTAAGCTTCCACACTTGCACACAAAGGGCACCTAAGCACTTGCAACACTCTCACGCACATTTTGGCCTTGACAGCCCCTAAGATATAGAGTATCTATATACTTTCAGCTGCGTGAGTTTTACATTTCAAGCTGTGTACGTCTTTACATTTCGGGTGGTTCAATTTCAGTTGTGTGAGTTGTCTTTCCATTTACACACCAAAAGCACTCACTCACATTGAGCCTTTCCGTTCTTCTATATCTATATTTCCCTTTCAGCAAGTTAAATTTCAGTCGTGTGTGTGAGTTGTCTTTCAATTTATACACAACACACACGAACACATTGAACCTTACTGCTCATATATATATCTATATTTCCCTTTCGGCAAAGTTCAATTCAAGTCGTGTATGTGAGTTGTCTTTCCATTTATACACAACACACACGAACATGTTGAGCCTTACCGCTCATATATATACTTATATTTCAATTTCGGCAAGTTCAATTCAAGTCGTGTGAGTTTGTCATCTCAATTCTACACTTACACACGCGTGCATTGAGCCTT
Organism: Brasenia schreberi; assembly: GCA_036023115.1. Taxonomy (NCBI): domain Eukaryota; kingdom Viridiplantae; phylum Streptophyta; class Magnoliopsida; order Nymphaeales; family Cabombaceae; genus Brasenia; species Brasenia schreberi. Next base: position 23,233,534 of record JAYKKT010000075.1, read on the forward strand.
TCCACTCGTAATATAAGTATATCTCCCTTCCGCAATTTACATTCAAGTCGTGTGAGTTGCTTTTAAGGTTCGGGTATTTCCCCTTCAGCTGCGTGAGTTGCACTTACGTTTCGGGTATTTACTTTAAGCTGGGTGTGTGAGTTGCTTTAAATTCGAGCTTAGCTCACATCATACCAAACCCGAGAGAGTTCGTGCATCCTTGCATTTTGCGCATTTTCAAAGAGGAAACCCCAAGCTACGCTCAAACTTCGCTAAATCTAGGCCACTTAAAGTACACACATCTGGCCTAATTAGCTTAAAAGCTCCAAGACTTTACGAATAACCCCGTAAATAAAACCTGCAACTTAGGCAAACAATCCTCATACTCGCTTTTCTTTTCAAAAGATAAGGTTTGTTTAAAAGATCGAAGTTTTCTAAGCGTTGGAACTGACCCTTAGCACCGGTTCAAGAAGGTTTCAAGCGAAAAGATCCCGCTTGTCCACGATTGCCTTTCAAAAGTCAGATATATTTCAAAATCTTCGCTAGTTTGAGTAAGCTAGCTGGCACGCCCTCAAAAGCAACGTAGACGCGAAAAGGTTCACTTCAGGCCTCAGAACCAGAAGTGAGAATTTTCGTGCTTACAACTGTAATTAAGATAGTTAGTTATAGGTTAAAAATGTTTTTAAAGTTAGTTTTAAAATAAAGCCTCATTAATGGCATATTAGTAAATAGAAGTATAATCTTCAGTATTTAAAGGGTGAAAACCCTTAATCGTGTAGATAGGAGAATTAGTGAAATAAAAGAGGAAGATTAGGGCAGTTGTAGAGAAGACCGATTCCCTCCATGTCTCTGTGTTGATTTCGTCTGGATGTTGAATGTCTGAATGCATGAAAACACGAACATGACAAAGATGATAAATTATCATCTCGGGCCATAGAATGTGTCTTTCTAGGATATGGAATAACCAAAAAGAGATATAAGTGTTATGATTGTAAAAATGATAAGCTTTATGTATCTCGAGATGTTAAATTTTTTGAAAATGAATATGTTTTTAAAAACATGGATGATGATAGCTCTATTAATGACTCTTCCTACTCCTTAAATGATATTTTAGGTGAAGAGGTAATTCATGAAGAAAATGAGTTGATGAATCTATGATTACCAGACATTCTATTACTCCCTTTGATCAACATTATAATAGGAGATCTATGACTATTCCTAGAAGGTCAAATCGTGATTCTAGACCTCCTGAAAGATTTGTCTCATATGATAGTTTTTTATAGAGCTTTAGTAACAAATATTTCAGCTATAAAGGAACCTAGAACCATTAAAGAAGCTCAATTATCACAAGAATGGACTTATGCAATGAAGAAAGAGTTGGATGCTTTATTTAGAGCTCAAACTTGGGATATAGTCTCTAGACCATCAAATAAAAAGACTATAGGTTGTAGGTGGGTTTATAAAATCAAGACTAATGGTGATGGCTCATTAGATAGTTATAAAGCTAGATTGGTTGCCAAGGGTTATTTACAAGAATATGAAATTGATTATGAAGAAACCTTTGCTCCTGTAGCTACAATGACAACTGTTAAAACACTTATAGCAGTATGTGCCATTCATTATTGGAATATTTATTAGTTGGATGTTAAAAATACTTTTTTGAATGGTTGGTTGAAGGAAGAAGTATATATGGAGCCTCTTCCTGGTCTCAATCTTCCTAGAAACCAAGTCTTAAAGCTCAAAAGAGCTTTATATGGTCTTAAACAAGTTCAAGTTCTGTCATAAGCTTCGTTGTCTTTACCCACCATCACCACTTTAGGATTCTCTCTACTTCTCATGATTCAAAGACTCTTTATCCGTAAATTTTGATAGTGACACTATGTTACCGTTTTTATGTTGATGACATGATTATTACAAGTTATGATACTTCTAGTATCATTGATCTTAAAGCATTTTTAAGCTACAATTTTTTAGATGAAATGATCTCTCGGCCCTCTTCGATATTTTCTCGGTCTTCGAGGTTTTTTTCTTTGTTGATGGTATTTATTTGTTCCAAGCTAAATACGCTTCTCGATTTTATTTCTCGAGTTGGTCTCTCAAATGGAATACACCTAATCCATTCCTCTAGAACCTAATGTCAGTTTACATCTCTCGATAGTACTCATACTGATGATCCTACTTCCACTCCAAGCTACTTATGTTGCGCTTGATTTATTCTTATTATTATTCGGCTCAGACATTTCATATGTTGTCCATTCATGGTCAAATACCAATTAATATCAACCCGCACTGACCCACTATCGTGTCAGCCGTGCTTACGTATTATTTTGTATATAAAAGGGCCAAACTCTGCTTCACCAGCTTCATTTCTCAAGTAACTCCTTCTTAGCTTCTCCAGCGCTTATTCTGGATGTCGTTGATTGAAGTAGTAGATCCCATCGATCATTGATCCACCATTAGCATCAGATCTATCTTTGCTGATGCACTTATTTTACGACAAAGTAAGAAACAGACTTTAACCCAGCACATTCAAGTACCGCAAGTTGGTAATATTTCCTGCACTCAGCTTGACACCATATCTCAAATACTTTGGTTACGTTGGAGTTTTTGACGATTCTCGTAAGAGCCATCTCGCCTTCTCCCACTACTCTTCTTATCAAGGAGCGATACGAGCTGCTATTCAGATTACTCATAATGATTGATTTTCACGAGAAGACACCAAGCATATTAAGACATCGACCGCCACTTCATTCGCCAACACATTCTTCGGTGCTCTTTATCTCCTTTTCATCGGTGAGAATTTTGACTTCAACCAAATTCGACCGTCCTACCTAAAACTCATCATCACGGTTGTTTCTGTGCACTTGATTTTCAAACTCAATGCCCGCTTCTTCTATATCCACTGAAGCTATTTACTATATTATTGCCAGAATTAATTATAATTAAGATTACGATTGATCACGCATTAATTTTAGAAAGATTGTACTTAACTTAATACAAAAATTAAATTAATTTAAGTACATAATTATATTTTAATATTTTTTCTTTTTTCTCAGACAAGAGCTAAGTAAGTATAAATTTGAGGTTAGTCCATCTTCCGTATTCATTCATTCAAAATTTAAATATATATAAATCTATTAATATTTGTTTCTCTATTTCTGCTTTCTACATAATGATACATGCTTTTCTTTTTTGATAAAATGATACGTGCTTTATGCACTTAGTAAGTGAAGCTCTACTCTGCCTTTCATACAAAAACTTTTTAAATGTGATTTATTTTTTGGCAATATAATAGGAAATAATTTCTTTTATTTAGTGTCATCGAAAACCAATTGCTGTTTTTTCCATTAAGAAGAAGGAATCAAATATTAAAAATATAAAAATGATTGGTTTAATTGGTAGGATCAAAATAATTTCGATAAAATAAAGTCTTGAATTCAAATTCTGATAATGATCCTTCATTAGTGTATTATCGGTAAGCACCACATATTGCAAATGGAACACGTTTCTTTTTCTCTTAAACTTTCTGGGGCAAAAAAATTAAAACCAAACAAACATTCTTTTCTTCACTCTCTCTCTGTGACGTTATTTTCTATATACAATCAATTCTAAAATCAAATTTAATGACTACATAATTAAAACCCGAATCTCTTTCCACTCCAACCTAATACACATTATTTATTTACTTTATATATAAAATCAAATATACATACACGACAAAAGAACAAAAATCACTTGGCTGGTTAGTCGTAAATCTTGTTTTTGGTTTACATTGAGAATTACGTTGAGTTGTTAAAAGCTAGAGCAGAGTCATTTCTGCATTCTTTTCTACTATAATAATAATAATCATAAACCTCGAGGCAAACCATACCGCATATTTTAGAATTATTTTGGTACCTATGTTTTTTTTTTAAATATTAATATTTAGAAGGAATTGTCAAATATTTATTATTTATATTTAATAATTTTATAAACATTTCTGATATAATTAACAACCAACAAATATTTAACAATTCACCTCAAATATGAAACCCTTATGAGTACCATAGCAACTTCTATTTTTTTAATGTGATAAAAATTATTTCCATCACTATTCACTGGCATAACTCATTATCTTATATCTATCTCTTTTTCCTGAATTTGGTATTAACAGTTACTTATATTTAATACCTTTTTTATGCAAAGGATAAAAAAAAAGTTATAGGCTCAATAAAGAAAGTTCATGCACTATCAAAGTAAAGTAGAGGAACACTAAAACTCCTAGCTAAAAACTCCTAGGGCCGAAGAGTCCAAGAATCATTATGCCTCGTCCATTTGGGTCAAGAAATAGGCAATAATAATTTTCTTTGAGGAAGAACATGCTTGAAGGACAACGATCCATTGATTCCTCAACCAAAATCGGATATCAGTAGATGAGAGCACCAAACGGCCGTGAAGAGAGTTTTTTAATGTTTAATAACACTGGACACAAAATCCAGTAAGTACAATATAACTCTCCTATTCAATTCCCTTTGAACTCAAACAGTGAAAATATGCTTTTTGTGAAAATGTGATGATAATGTTAAATGGGTAGACTATAATTGCTCTTATTCATTATTCAACAATTTCTAGTCTTCAAATTATTATTGGTTTGTAAAGTGTGTCGTGGAAATTATTAATGGTGTTGATCTTTTTCAGATTACAATGGAAGTTGATCTTATGAGTGCGTTATGTTTTTCATGTCACTCATTTTGAATAGTAGATTACAGGTAGATAGGTGAAACAGCTACCGTTGGGAATTTTTTTTTATCAATAATAGCCTTTTTCTATGGTAACAACTAACACTGGGAAGAGCTACACCTCAGACTTCAGCAGATGCGTGATACAATCTTTAACAGAGCTGTCACAAAAAGCCCAACCCAAGCTCATCTGCCCCTTAACCTGACGCGTGAGCTTAGTGGCCAGCCAAGTCCATGGAACCAAAAAAGCCCACAAGATAGCACAGAATATAGATAAACATGAATCCTAAATCATGGAGACAGGGACTACCTTTTATAGTCTTTGGATTCTTTTCAGAAAATGAATAATCCATCTCCCCTGAATTGAAGTAAAAGGACTCAACAGATCTTTCCAGTTAATTTCACAAAAGAAAATATTTAATCTTTCAGAATAAAATATGCTTCAGCTAAAAACGAGTGCAACTGATGATGGGTGGGGTAATGCCAAATATGATTCTATTCAATTATCAAATTGATTTTTCTATTCACTAAGATTTTTACCAGACGTTTATCTTCAGTTTGACCGGAATTTGATCTACCTGCACAAGAAAAGATATCCTAAACTTATTTCAACATCAAGCACCCCCTTTACATAAAAGAGAGTAGGTATAGAAGGAAATCACAACTGATGGTCATCTGGTCAGCCAAATTTGAGCAATAAGCAGTACAAGCAACCAAAACCAAACTAAGCCTTTTCCCACACCAAGTGGTGTCGGCTGCATGAATTCTCCACGGACATAGATTATGATCCTGTGCCACATCAGCAACTCTAACAAAGAAATATCATATTTCCTTCCAACACTTCAAGGCTCACTATCTAATTGCCCAAACTTTCTTATGGGAGCACATAATGCAAAAGGAAAAGTAGATTACAGGGTGGCTGTTCTAAACAACATTTGAAAAGAATACCTTCTCAAAAGGAAAAGTAAATTACAGGGTGACTGTTCTAAACAACATTTGAAAAACTTATTTTATTACATCTTAAGCATTTTCCCCAAGAGCATTTGTATTTCTTAAAAAATACCTTTTTCTTAAAGTTTTTATTGTTCCATTAACTCATTTTTCCATTTGGAACACTAAAGGATAATCAGATTTCGTTGGCCATTTTCTTCTTTTAATAACAAACCAATTAGATTTTCATTGTTTATCAATTAATTAATCAATACCCTTTCGTTCTAGAGATGTCAACTAATGGAGCTCTAGAAATGACAAACCAATCATGTGACATGCCAACTGGATACTAAACATTAAAATGAGAAATCCACACAATTCATCAAGAACAAAATATACCGTTGATACAGGACGACGACGACGAAGGCATTGGAATCAATTTTAAGACATCATACAACAAAGAAAGAATAAGAATATGAACAAGGGAAAGGAGAATGGCATTTGAGGAAAACTCACGATGAAGCCAAATCTTCCGCACTACGAACGATGTGTAGAGAAGCATGAAGACGACCAAGAGAGAGATCCAGAAGGAGAACCGACCGCCCCTACCGACGCGACCGAGTCGCCTCCCTCTCCGGAACCTGTGTTGATCGTCTCCCCGCCGGAACAAACCGAAAATTCCGGCTCGATCCATGAACGAGTCACCAGCAGGTCCATACAAAGCATTTGCCGTAGAAGATTATTCCACGACTTTTAGGGAGAAATTCCCGACAATCTCATCACGATGCCAGAACTCAAGAGCAGGGAAGCAAATTAAGAGAATGCGCCGATCGATCCACACAAGATTTTGAAACGCCGGGGACCTCCTCTTCTACTTTCGTTCTTCCGTGGGCACCGGGCGTCAATTAAACGGCCTTCATGTAGATTTTTTAAAGAATTTTTTACAGTTACTTACTTAATTGAATATCTTTTTTGCCCAACTTTTTGACTATTACGTGTAGCCCTTTTTTTAAATTAAATTCCTCCCTATAACTGGTTGTATATTTGATTCATAGTGCCACGTGTTTAGTACATGGTGTAAGCTCTATGATTGATTCACGAGTGATATTGGTACTTGAATTTTCGAGCAAAATAAAATAGTAATATCAAGTACTTGAGTTTTCGTGTGATGTCCTTATTCGTATAATTACTTATACGTTTGATTTATATGGTTATATTTTTGTGCAAAATGAAATACCAACATATATATGTATATATGTATATGTATGTATATATATATATATATATATATATATATATATATATATATATATATATATATATATAAAGATGTTTCAGTTCTCCAATTTTTGTAGCCCATCTCCTTTATGGTGCCAAAGTTTTTTTTTCAAATTAGGTTTATAAAGAATGATCTAGTTAATTGTGAGTTAATTGCTAACATGGCACACGATAGGGATATGTGGAAACAAAGAATCATGTAGCTTACCCCATCTAGTATGAGAAAAGGCTTAGTTGTTGTTGTTGTAGGTTTATAGGACGACATTTTCATTCCAACAATGCGTTCTACATTTGATACACAACAAATCTTACAACTACGAGCACAAAGAATCAAAATTCCCATTTAAACTACTCTAATCATATTCTAGGTCATTCTATTATGAGGTAAAGCTCTCCCACCATTGCTTTCCTCCGTTCACAAGATTTGAACTCAAGACCATACTTAAAGGGGAACCAGCGTTGAACCACTTGAACCAACCAAGGGTTGGTTGTTCATGGCTTCCTTGTCAACTAAAAGATTGCGGTCTTGTTCAGCTCGTCAGTATTCTGAGCTGAATGCACATGGACCTATGAACATGACACGAGCCTAGTTAGATGAGCTCAATACGAGCTGTTCACTAAAACCATACGTGAAAGTGTATTTTTTAGTAGATTTTTTCATTTGTGGTTAAAAAAGCCATTTTCAAATGCAATTTTCTGATGAACTTGAAGAATTCAATCAATTAACTACATTATACCCTCCCCAATTAGTTGGGTTAACATGGTTTTGTAGCAAACACGTACATAAAGGTTATACATATATATAGTTAACAAAATGAGCTAATACGAGCTGAACGGAATAAAGCATGCATTGCTCGTGTTCAACTCATATACCTCAACAAACTGGCTCATTTTCAGTTCAGTTGGGTATCACACTGAACACACTCTTCACCGTTTGAACTAAGTTGAACTTACAAATGACTTGGTTCATTTACCAAAGGGCAAGAACAGGTTATGTTTTTCCACTATCTTCCGAAGGAATTGTGTTTAAGCAGTAAAAAGACTTGGTAAACAACAATTAACGACAGCGCACCTTGGCGCTGAAGCTGATGGTGGGGAGTTTGTATACACACACACACACACACACACACACACATATATATATATATACATATATATATGTATGTATGTACATATATATATGTATGCATGTATGTGTATATATATGTATGTATATATAACATTTCTACAAAAGCAATTAGTGCTTTAAAAAAAGACTAAAAATTTTAGCATTTATTTTAAGAAAATGCTAATATCTTTCATATACACTAGTCACATTAACCAACTAATCAGATTGGGGATTAAATATGACCCAACCACATCCCTACTCAAAAGCTCGTGTAGGAGACTCCTGGCTTGGCCAATCCAATGACATCCATTTACGCATTAATATAAACAGACACACCCTAATTATCCAAAAGGAGAACTTATATTGTATTTTCTTTTGGGTACAATGCAGAGGCTTAGGCCAGATGCACGCCACAAACTCATGACCTTTGACTTGTGAATCGACCCCCTAGCCAAGTGAGCTATTGCTCGTCGTGTGCAGAACTTGTATGATATTAATTATGCTCCAGAAACCATATGGATAGTGAGCCATTCGCAATTGTTGAGTACAAATCAGCATCCATTATCATAGCAGATTGAAACAATGTTCTTTGGACTTCTATGTAGAAGAAAAGAGAAGTGTAGTCATCATCCCTGACAATACTCACTGATATTTTCTTTTGATTCGATTTGATCAATTGCATGAACCAATAGATGGATTCTAAACTATGATTGCATATGAATTGCAAATTTGATTGTCTGGAAGGGATTACACATACTCTTTTCACTACGACTTTCGGCCATTGCTTAACGGGCATCACAGCTATCGGCATCTCTGAATTACAACTACAACTTGTAGCTATCAGGAGAGAACTCATGATGTACAGGGATGCAAAGAATGCAAGGGAAATTGATGTATCATAAGCAAATCCCAATCTACTGATACATACTATACTTTTTTTCTACTGGTGTATCTAACCAATAGTAATTCATCCAAGTTAAATATTAAATGAGTGATTAAGCCAAAGAGCCTCTATTAAGGGGTAAATGAGTCGAACTCATTTGCTATACAAGCTAGCTCCTGTTCATATATTTACTGAGGATTTATGATCAAACATGTTCATTTGTGGTTCATTATTCTATACTGAGCTGACTTTGAATATAACGAAGTGAGTTCAAACTTGTTTATGAAAAGTTGAACTTGTGTTTGAGCTTGTTAAAACTTCTGTTACTGTTTATTTTTAGCTCATGTTCTTAACAACTTCCTGGTTTTGCATAGAAGAATGTATACTTTCACATTTAAATGATCTACTGTGAAGAACCAAGCAGTACACAGAAGGTTTAGACGAGATTACAAGTTCAAAAACATCAATAGCTCAATCAGCTCATGTTTTTTGCAAGCTCCAAGTTGAACTATGAGCAACTTGGTTCATTTACCAGCTCCAGTCCCTCTCACATACCAGTGAGAACAGCCAGTGATACCACTACAATTATGCCATTGATCAATATAGATGTTCTTGGATCTCTTGCTTGGGCTCAAATCATGCCAGTGAGAACAGCCAGTGATGCCACTACAATTTATGCCATTTATCCAATTCGAAAAATCCACTCTAAATTGGATTGAGTAATGTTCTAAGTCTGGATGGCAAGCAACCCGCACAACTCAAATTGTAAGTACGACACCCACATGGTGAATCTATAGCAAGACCGAGTTTTTCCAATTTATTCTGTTCAATTATCGAACAAAATATAGCATACGACATGCCAAAACCATGTCAAGGCACAACCAGAAGGTACAAACAATCAATTAACCCTCAGATTATCTAGAGTCCACTGATGAGTTAACTTCAATTAATATAGGTATCAGTGTACAGAAAACTTCCTCAAAAACAATACCAAGCTTAGAAAAGTAAGCTTCATCAAAATTCAAGAATATTTAGCATTACAGAAAATAAGGATGAATAACATTTCAACCATGTGAAAAATGAAGTGAAGAATTCCCTTATCGAAAAAAATGAGAATGGAAGTTTGAGAGTACAGCAGCTGAAGCTCTAATAGAGAGCTTTGGGGGTCAAAGTAACATGGATCCGGCATAGGCCACCAGCTCAAAATTAACCATAGGAGACCTATGGAGCCCTGTCAAAAGGCTTTGTATCATTGTAACAGACATCCCAAACAGCATCTATAGCATCTTTTGCAGCCGATTCCGAACAATATGGATTTGCCAAAACAGACTTGAGAGCTCGCCTTCGGACACATTCCTTTAGACAAATTCAAACTGTTAGCAAGATGAGCAGGTGTTTGAAGATACAGAATATTCACCATCATTTCAGTATGCTAAACAAAGAGGACTTTATAGTTTTATTATAACACTTCAAATACTTCAGGCCACAACCATGATTCTTAGCATTTTATATGCTAAACAAATAGGGAAGTATTATAGTCTCAACATAACACTTCACATCTGAATTTATTTTAGTGAACTATAGCAATGGATGCCGTACAAAATATGGAGGTCCAAATCCATTGTTGGTTGTTTACATACAGCCAACAACTCCTCTATGTCAAAGTGAAGCCATCTCTTGGAGCAAATTTGTTGAAAACTTGGACAGAACTCCAACAGTGAGTGCTTAAGAAAATTCAATAGGCTAGTTTCCAGATCCATCATCAAAGAAATTTTTATTGCACAATAGCAACATGCTAACAGTGTAATGCTCAAACATTTCAGCTTTCTGTGTTGAGGTTCTTGGAGGTGTGCTAGGCCAATGCACTTGAATTCAGGAAACCAATCTCCACATATAAAACCTTACAGGAAGAGCTTTATGTCTGTCTAAGCGTACTAGTCTCTTTGCAAACACCTGGTGCGCAGGGTGTATGTGAAGTTCACGTCCTTAGTGCTAGTGTCCATTTAGAGTCTTTCAGCTCCCTTTGGGATCCACTCATCGGTTTCGTCCTTCACTACGAGGTTCAAGCACATCTCAAGAAGTCGGGTTTCTATAACACCCTAGGCCAATAAAATTTTGTTCATGATAACAACTCTGCCAGTATTATGAATTTGAAGCACGACGCTTCTGCAGGGCATATGGTATGAAGAAGAAGACTTACAAGTATTGACAGATTGGAGGCATTCCCCCAATCTGTCCCAAAATACAAAGAGACGCACCCCTAGGCTGCTGTCCAGCCTCTTTCTGTCTTAATCTGAATTAACCCTAATCTACCTACTTATAACCCTTCTAACTTGAATTTCTAAACTAACCCTAATCAATCCTAATTACTACTAAATAGACATAATACTTAATAAGACACATAATGACATTACAATAAGACGCATAAGACTTCTAGTTGACCCATTTCATCTAAATAACTCATAACACATCATAACAAACAATCTTTAACACTCCCCCTCAAGTTGGGTGAAAGATATTTAGAACACCCAACTTGGATAAAGTGTCCTTGAGTTGTCTGTTGGTCGTAACTTTAATAAAAAAATCAGCTCTCTGTTTCGCTAATTGAACATACTCCAACTTTAATTCTTGATTAGATATATTTTCTCTGATGAAGTGACAATCAATTTCTATATGCTTGGTTCTTTCATGATACACAGGATTGGAAGCCATATGAATTGTTGCACTGCTGTCACAATATAGAGGTATAGAACAGTGTTATCTGTATCCCACTGTATCGTACGATACGATGTAATACGTATCGTATCGTGAGAAGTCACGATACGATACGGACGATACGCCCAAAAAAAATTCAATTTTTTTTTTTCAATTTTTTTTTCCAGGTTTCTGCCCTCTCTTCACTTCCCTCCAAGGCATCCTCCGATATGCTTGTAATTTGGGTTTATAATTTTATTTATTGAATAAGAATAATTTATAAACAAATAAAAATTGTGACAAAATCATTTCCCTTTCTGTTGCCAACTTTTAGGTATATTTCTGCTAATAGTTTCTAATTTCATGAGATCGCAAACAATTAAAAACATTTGGTTGTCTCAGTTCATTGAGTGGGTATTTCATAACTTCACTATTTTAGGGTTAACCTTACGTGACTTCCATTGAGTTGAACACGATCAACGTGTGAGAGGCTTAACTCAGTCTGTGAAATGAGAAATGAAGCTCAAGCATTAGTTAAAAAGCTAGTCTATAGTAAGAGAAAAAGGGAATATCATCAAGTAATAATATCACATCACTGAGGTGTCATAGAGCCAATAATCAAAGAAATTGAGCTCATTGTTTTGCTCACATATGAAAATTAGCAAATATGACAACTACATGTACAAAGATAGTTGTTTGTTAATTTTGATATATTAGATGAGTGGATTATGGAAGATAACGAAGAAAATGAACTCCTAACCGAAGAAGACATTGTATGAATTAATTTAAAGTGCAACAAGATCACGAAGGAGATGAAGATTTTCATTTTAAAGCAAGATGAAGATTATTTAGTTAATGATCCTGATACAAATTTACAATATGTAAAATGTAAATGTATTTCATTTTTAGCTTCAAAATATATAATTTTGGATGCAATTGTTCAATGTTGAATGTTCAATCTGTGCTAAACTTTGCATTATATGAATTTAAAGCAATTACCAGATTTTTTCAGATTCTTTTTTTTGGATTTTTACTAATTTTCTTGATTTTTTAAATAATTTTTGTATTATTTTAATATTAAAGTATGATATGATACGATACGCTCGTATCGTGGAGCCCAACGATACGCGATACGATACGCGTCAGACAACACTGGTATAGAGTAAGTAGAAGTAAAACCAAGTTCACTGATTAACGATGACACCCATTTTCCTTCACACATGGCTTGAGCTATAGCTCTGTATTCTGCTTCTGCTGTAGATATGACAACAACTGTTTGCTTTTTACTCTTCCAAGATATAATGTTTTCACCTACTAATGTAACATAACCAGTAGTTGATTTACGATTATCACGAGATTCGGCCCAGTCTGCATCAGAATAAAGTTCAATGTGCAAATTAGATGATTTTGAATAAATTTGACCCATGCCAAATATTGATTTGGGGTATCGAAGAATTCTATACATTGCATCCATATGATTCTTGGTAGGAGAATGCATAATCTACTCACAATACCAACTGAATAAGTAATATCTGGATGAGTAATTGTCAAATATATAAGCTTGCCAACCAAAGTCTGATATTTGTGAATGTCTCTGAACTCTTCACTATCACATATGAACAATTTCTTATTCACTTCCATAAGAATATCACTTGGTTTAGAGTAAATCATGTTTGTTTCTTGGAGGAGATCTATGATATACGTCCTCTGAGTTAAGAAGATACCCTGAGTGGAATACAACACCTCTATGCCCAAGAAATAATGAAGTCGCCCCAAATCTTTGAGGTAAAAAAATCTATAAAGATTTCTTTTTAACCTAGATATTTCTTAAAGATAATCTCCTGTAACAATGATATCATCAACATAGACAACAAGGATGGATAATTTTGTACCTTTCTTGAAGAAGATTGTATGATCATTGAGACTTCTTTGATATCACAGATTGCATACAACTTAAATAAATTTCTCAAACTAAGCTCTTTGTGATTGTTTCGACCCATAAATAGCTTTGTTTAGCTTGCACACTTTATTATAAGATGTTTTGATACTCATTCCTGGAAGTAGTTCCATGTATACTTCTTCATGCAAGTCTCCTTCTAAGAAGGCATTCTTAACATCTAATTGCTATAGATCTTAACTTAAGTTAACTGCCATACTAAGTAGTATTCGTATGGAAGTAAGTTTAACTACAGGAGCAAACGTTTCAGTGTAGTCAATACCATACGACTGACTATAACCTTTAGCAATTAATCTGGCTTTATATCTTTCAATATTTTCATCTGCCTTATATTTAATAGTGAATACCCACTTGCATCCTATAACGTTCTTGTTAGGAGGTAATTGCGTGATGATCCAAGTTTTGTTTTTCACAAAAGCATTTAGTTCCTCCTCTATGACAACTTTTCATAAGGGACACTAGTTTGCTTCTTCAAAATTCTTAGGAACTTTGTGTTTCGCGGCATTCATAACAAAATGTTGATATTTCTTAAAAGTATTAGCATATGAGGTACAATCATAAATAAGATATTATGCATAAGTACGTTTACCTTTACGAATGACAATAGGAATATCTAGGTCTTCAACCATTTGCAATTGAGGATCCGAGTCAAGAGAAATATCTTTGGTATTTGGATAAGAAGCTAGTTCTTCTTGAGAGTAAATAATATTCCTTGATCCTCTCTTGTACGTTAAAACCTCCTCTTCCTCACTGACCTTTTCTCTATGATCATCTGCAATATCCTCTCCATCACCAGGAACTAGTGGTAGGACATAAGGAAAAATCTGTTGAGATGTAGGAGACTCTACTTGAGAAGTATAATAAGAGGTAGATTCTACAAAGGTGACATCCATGGATACATATAGTTTCTTAGCAAGGGGATCATAGCATTTATAGCCCTTAGAGTTCGAATATCCAAGAAAAATGCACTTTAAAGACCTAGGATCAAGTTTATCACGATTAGGTAGATGAACATGCACAAAACATGTACAACCAAAGATACGATGAACTATATGAAAAAGTTTTGATTCCTTATTGAGACACTTCATAGGACTTTCACCCTTGCGAACAATTGATTAAGTGAAGAGCAGTAAGGACAACTTCTCTCCAATAGAATTTGAGAACATTATTTTGGAGTAACAAAGTCCTAGCTACCTCTATAATATGATGATTTTTCCTTTCGACAATTTCATTTTGTTGAGGAGTATAAGAACAAGAGGTCTGGTGAACAATACCATGCGTGTGTAGATATTATTCTAATTGCTTGCTAATGTACTCTCTCCCATTATCTGAACGAAGAATTTTCACTGAAGTATTGAATTGAGTAAGAATGAATTTATGTACAACTGGAAAAATAGAAGAAACTTCAGATTTTGATTTCATTAAATAAATAATTGTAAGATGCGTACAATCATCAATAAAGGAGACAAAATATCTCTGACCAAACAATGAAGTAACTGGACTGAGGCCCCATATGTCAGAATGAAGAAGCTCAAAAGGTTGAGATCGTCTAGAGTCACTTAAAGGATAAGTAGCTCTTTGGTGTTTCCCAAGTTGACATACTTCACATTCAAACTGAGGTTTATTGAACTTGACTCTAAGATGAGGTAGAACATAGTAAAGTTTTGATACAGGTAAATGACCGAGACGACAATGCCAAAGATGAATTTATGCATCTTGAGCTGTCACTGCTGAAGCACTATAAGAAGTTTCATGCTAAAAATGAGCTTCCAAAATGTATAAGCCCCTCTGTAGTCTACCATGACCAAAGATTTTTCCCGTCTTCAGATCCTAAAACACACAACCAATATGAGTAAAGGTTACACTACATTTCATAGTACGAGTCAAAGAACTGACTGAAAGTAGATTTATTGGAAAACTGAGAACATGATAGACTGATTCTAAGTCTGAAAAGCACGTGAGTATACTTTCCTTTTCAACCATATAAGAGTAAGAACCATCTGCTAGCTTAATAGGCTCTTGTTTTTGAAGAAGTCATTATTCTGAAAAATATGATGATTCTCCTATCATGTGGTCTGTAGCACCTGAATAAATAATCAAGTCTTCGAATTAGAATAAGAGAAGTTACCCTTCACAGTATAAGTCGCTTGTGCTACTGTTGCTTAAGAGCAAGATGGTTGAGAATGTTCAGATAGTCTTGTTTCTAGGCCCTCTATCCTCTTAATAATCTCTTGGATTCCATATGTATTGAGAGTTATATTCTCAGCAGCATGAGTAGAGTAGTTTCTGTTTTTATAATAATCAAGTTTAACATGTAGTTCCCAATAGTATTCTTTGGAATGCCTTATTTTTCACAATGAGAACATACGAATTTTTCCTTCTGATCAGAATGAAATCTGTCACGTCCTCATCCACGACCTTGATGTCCTCTTTCATGATAGTGTGAATTTTCTCCTCTTGTTTAGAACGCATGTTGGTCTGTAACAGTAATGTTGTTCTTCTCAAGATTTCAGCGATCTTCTTCTATGAGTAATAATGAATATATTGTCCCAAATTCTGAATTTACACCCCACAGTAAGTCAAATACCTTTTTCTTTTCAATCTCTGCATTTCTTTCAGTGTAACACGAAGAACACTTGATATTAGTATAATATAGAAGTTCATCCCAAAGTCCTCTAAGATCGGCATAGTATTCAGTGATAGAACGAGTTCCTTGTTTACAGTTTATGATTCTTTCCAAAATCTCATACTCTTTTGCCACATTTTTTTTTTGAAATAAGCTTCAGAGACTGCACACCAGATTTCATAAGCAGATTCAAGAAACATAAAGGTTTTTGCTATTGATGGAATCATAGACTGAAGTAACCAAGATGAAATTAGTGTATCTTCCCTTCTCCAAACAGGGTATTGAGTATCATGTATATCTTGCCTTGGTGTTTGACCTATTAGGTGAGCCCATCTCCCCCTAGCTATAATAGCTAGTTCCACAGATTTAGACCACTCCAGGTAGTTTCTGCCATTTAACTTCGTTGTTGTAATCTGAAAATTTTCTCCTTTTTCATTCATGGCATGTTCAGATATCACAAAAGGATTTTCAACCCCCTTGCCTTTAGTTGCCATATATATGCAATTTGAATAAAAGTACCTGTAACAATAAGTTTTATTTGAACAAATATAATCGGATGGGAACAACAATACGAAGAGTCGGCCTTCTACACGAGCATAATCTGATTTAGGCTGCAGAATGAAGAATCTGCCTTAATATAGAAAGATTTCATAGGCTGCAGCCATCCAAATGTATCAATAGGTTAGGGCATAATTAGTCGGTCTTCATTTCACACATCGTTGAATAAAGAGAAGAGTGAATCGGCTCCAATAAACTGCTGTCGTATCAATCTGTTGCCTGCCCCTGCAACTGCGTCGTCCCAATGAGAAGTCGGTTGCCAAAAACAAACGAAGAAACTGTGGTGGACTGCTCCCTAGTTCTCGCAGTAAACACACCTTTCAAGAGACTATTTCAAAATAGTTTCTTCTCAGATCTGATGGCCACTTTTTCACAAACAAATCCGATTCTTTTAAAGCAAAACTCGCAGATTTACAGGCCTTATAGGCTCTGATACCATGATGAAAACAATATTATTAATATGAAGAAGAAGACTTATAAGTATTGACAGATTGCATTCCTCCAATATGTCCCAAAATACAAAGAGACGCACCCAAAGGCTGCCGTCCAGCCTCTTTCTGTCTTAATATAAATTAACCCTAATCTACCTACTTATAACCCTTCTAACTTGAATTCCTAAACTACCCCTAATCAATCCTAATTACTACTAAATAGACATAACACTTAATAAGACACATAACGACATTACAATAAGACGCATAAGACTTCTAGTTGACCCATTACATCTAAATAACTCATAACACATCATAACAAACAATCTTTAACAGGATGGTAGTGTCAAGAGTTCTCTAAATGGCACAGACGCCCAAAGAGAACATTTTGAAGAGAAACATCAAAAAAGATACTCAAGTCACTGTTGTCCATTATCTCATCATTCTAGTTGCAGGAACCTTAATTAATGGTTGCACAATTGAATTTCTTGGAATGCTAGTCTGTTATTGCCTGATTTATTAAAGGACTAGGGTTAAAGGAAGTAGCACTTTATTGATGGAGCTAGGTTCTAGCATAACCTCATCGGGCAGAACAGTGTGATGGGTTCCCATAAGTGTTCACTGAGGCAATAATTCAATGAAGTCCATGTGCAAACAACAACTTCTCTTTCAAATGCCATCGCTTGCAAATCACTCAAAACCTCCGCCACCTTTTTGAAGTATGGATGTACGCTATAACATCCTTATGAAGGTAGGCAACGACATCTTCAAAGAGTGGTTGAGCCTTTGGTGCAACAGACAGACTTCTTGCCCTTAATGTGCCTGAGATTGTGCTCGCCTGGTATTCATAACCATACCACAGTCGTTGGAATCCATCTAGGTGGACTATCACTTGCTTTGCTACCAACTTGTTATGATCCAAACTATGAAAGTTAGAAAGTACCACTTGGATCACAGCCTCCAACAACAAAGGCATTCAATTCATTAAGCCTACTCTGATTACATGAAATATACACAGATAGGGATGACCTAATTAGACTGTTTTAACCCTTATTACAACTAAACAAATTCATTTCAAGTTCTACGATTTACTATGTCATCAGTATTGGATAGCGGATGGTTGGTATTTGGCCCTAATGTAGAGTTAGCAGGATATAATGGAGATGTAGCAGATTGTGGTATACAACAGCAACTAATCCTTTTCCCATACTAGATGGGGTTGGCTACATGGATTCTTTGTTTCCAGAGAGCACTATCATGTGCCATGTTAGGGCTTAACTCACAATAAGCTAGATCCTTCTTTATTGTTTCTTTCCAACACTTTTGTGGTCTCTACCTCTTTTAATACTTTCAAAATCTAGTTTTTCATACCTTCTTAAAGGTTCTTCTTTCTATATGTCTAAACCATCTTAAACGACATTCTCTCATTTTATCCTCTATTGGTTTCACTCCTAATTTGTTTCTAATAACCTCATTATGTTTACGGTCTTTTCTTCTATGACAACTCATCCATCTTAACATCTTCATTTCTGTCACAGACATCTTTTGTACATGTTGATGAACCATAAAACATGGCAGGTCTAATTGTTGCTCTATAATATTTACCTTTTAACTTTAATGGTATCTTCTTATGACAAAGAATACCTGATGCTCCTCTCCATTTTAACCACAACAACAACAACAACAACTAAGCCTTTTCCCATACTAGACGGGGTCGGCTACATGGATTCTTTGTTTCCACAGATCCCTATCATGTGCCATGTTAGCAGTTAACTCCCAATAAGCTAGATCATTCTTTATTGTTTCTTTCCAACACTTTTGTGGCCGTCCTCTACCTCTTTTAATACTTTCCAAATTTAGTTTTTCTAACCTTCTTACAGGTTCTTCTTTTGATCTTCTTTCTATATGTCCAAACCATCTTAAACGATGTTCTCTCATTTTATCCTCTATTGGTGCCACTCCTAATTTGTTTCTAATAACCTCATTATGTATACGGTCTTTTCTTGCATGACCACTCATCCATCTCAACATCTTCATTTCTGTCACAGATATCTTTTGTACATGTTGATGATTAACTGCCCAACACTCAGAACCATAAAACATGGCAGGCCTAATTGCTGCTCTATAATATTTACCTTTTAACTTTAATGGTATCTTCTTATCACAAAGAATACCTGATGCTCCTCTCCATTTTAACCAACCAGCATTAATTCTATGCGTAACATCTCCATCAATTCTTCCATCACTCTGAAAAATTGACCCTAGGTATTTAAAACTTTCCTTTTGGGGAATGCAATGTGTGCCAATTTTAATTTCCATGTCCTCTGAAGTAACCAAATGATCAAACTTACATTCCATATATTCTGTCTTTGTTCTACTAAGTCGGAGGCCTTTGCTTTCTAATGTTTCTCTCCATAGTTCCAATTTTCTATTAACTTTTTCCTTAGACTCCTCCACTAATACAATGTCATCTGCAAATAACATACACCAAGGTACTTCATCTTGAATATGTTTTGTTAACTCATCCATCACCATTATAAATAAGTATGGACTTAAAGTTGATCCTTGATGTAACCCAATATTAACTTCAAAGAAATCTGTCGTTCCTTCATGAGTCCTCACACATGTTTTTGCAATCATACATGTCTCTTATAAGGTTAATATATGTCAATGGGATACCTCTTTTTTCCAAAGTTCTCCAAAGAACCTCCCTCGGTACCCTATCATAAGCTTTTTCTAGATCAATAAATATCATGTGAAGGTCTTTCTTTTTTGCTCTAAAATGTTCCATAAGACGTCTCAAAAGGTGAATCGCTTCAATAGTAGATCTGCCTGGCATGAATCCAAATTGGTTCTCTGTTGTACTTGATACTTGTCTTAACCTACGTTCGATAATTCTTTCCCATAATTTCATAGTATGACTCATTAACTTGATACCTCGATAATTTGCACAATTTTGAATGTCTCCCTTGTTCTTATATATGGGTATAAGTGTACTTGCTCTCCATTCCTCGGGCATCTTTTGGTTTTTCCATATTTCATTAAATAGTCTTGTGAGCCAAGTGATTCCTATTTCTCCTAGTATTTTCCAAACTTCTATAGGAATATTATCTGGTCCTACCGATTTACCACTCTTCATATGTTTAAGAGCCTCTTTTGAATACGTCGGTAGAAATTGTGGTTTATATACTTTTCTGACTTGGCTAAATCTCCTAAACTAATACTAACATCTTTATTTTCATTAAAAAGATTATAAAAATAGTTTTTCCATCTATTTCTTATATCATCATTTGCCACTAGAATTTTTTCATCCTCGTGTTTTATGCATCTAACATAATTAAGATCTTTAGTTTTCTTATCTCTAGCCCTAGCTATCCTAAAAATATCTCTTTCACCCTCTTTTGAGTTGAGTTTTTTATATAAGTCATCTCAAATCTTAGCTTTTGCTTCACTAACAGCCTTTTTCGCTTCCTTCTTTGCTTTCTTATAAGCTTCTAAAGTTTCACTAGTTTTCTTAGCATAATATAATTTGTAACATGCCCTCTTTGCCTTGATTTTATTTTGTACTACTTCACTCCACCACCAAGCTTCTTTTTATGCCGGTACACCTCCCTTAGATACCCCTAACACATCTTTCGCCACTTTCCTAATATGTATAGTCATATTGTTCCACATATCACAGGGTGTGCCAACATAATTCCAAACATCTCCTTGAAGGACTTTCTGTTTAAATATATCTTCTTTCTCGCTTTTGAGGTTCCACCATTTAGTCCGAATCGCTCGATGCACTCTTTTCTTCTTTGTCCATTTTTTTATTTGTAAATCCATAACTAAAAGTCGATGTTGGGTGGTTAAGCTTTCTCCTGGAATTACCTTACAATCTTTCCAACACGCTCTATCTTTCTTTCTACAAATAAAGTAATCAATTTGTGTTTGTGATAAGCCACTCTTATAAGTAATTAAATGTACATCTCATTTTTTGAAGGTTGTATTGACTATAAAGAGATCAAATGACATAGCAAAATTTAAAATCTCCCTACCTTCCTCGTTTATATCCCCAAAACCAAAGTTTCCATGGATCCCTTGATATCCTAATGCCTCTTTACCGACATGTCCATTTAAATCTCCTCCTAGACAAATCATCTCCCTTTGTGGAATCTTTTGAAACACCTTATCTAACTCTTCCAAAAAAACTGTCTTTATACTATCTTCTAGTCCTACTTGGGGTGCGTAAGCACAAACTATATTCAAAACCTCTGCTCCTAACACTAATTTCAACGTCATGATTCGGTCACCATATCGTTGTATGTCTACTACACTCTCCTTTAAATCTTTATTTATGATAATACCAACTCCGTTTCGAGCCTTTTCTTTACCTGAGTACCATAATTTAAAACCTGTATCCTCTATCTCCTTTGCTTTTTCTCCAACCCATTTTGTCTCTTGTAAACATAGAATATGAATCTTTCTCCGAATCATAGTATCTACCACCTCCATTAGCTTACCCGATAATGTTCCGATATTTCAAGAACCAATACGAATCTTATTATCTAGGACTAGTTTCCTTACCCCCCGCATCCGTCCATAATCAAAATGCGGAGACCCTCTCTGAAAATTTTGCACTACATTCGGGCGGCAATGTAGCGGGACTAACTTCTTTACCCACACCCGTCCATGATGTGGGAACCCTCTCTGCAATTGATTCACTACATTCGGGCGAAAATGTAGTGGCCCTTGCTTACTTCTTACTGCATTCGGGCTCTCCAGCACGTCGCTAGGCGGGGACGCCCCAAAGCAATGCTCATAATTTTTGTAATCCATGTTGTAAAAATTCGACGAAGTTTTACGCTGGCTGTCGGAAGCCTAACACAACCCTCCTCCTTTATCCGGGCTTGGGACCGGCAATGCAAGGTGATCCCTTACATGGGCGGAGTTCTCCTCTCCATTTTAACCAACCAGCATTAATTCTATGCGTAACATCTCCATCAATTCTTCCATCACTCTGAAAAATTGATCCTAAGTATTTAAAACTTTCTTTTTGGGAGATGCAATGTGTGCCAATTTTAATTTTTATGTCCTCTGAAGTAACCAAATGATCAAACTTACATTCCATATATTCTGTCTTTGTTCTACTAAATCTGAAGCCTTTACTTTCTAATGTTTCTCTCCATAGTTCCAATTTTCTATTAACTTTTTCCTTAGACTCCTCCACTACCACAATGTCATCTCCAAATAACATACACCAAGATACTTCATCTTGAATATGTTTTGTTAACTCATCAATCACCATTATAAATAAGTATGGACTTAAAGTTGGTCCTTGATGTAACCCAATATTAACTTCAAAGAATTCTATCATTACTTCATGAGTCCTCACACATATTTTTGCACCATCGTACATGTCTCTTATAAGGTTTATGTATGTTAATGGGATACCTCTTTTTTCCAAGGTTCTCCAAAGAACCTCCCTCGATACCCTATCGTAAGCTTTTCTAGATCAATAAATATCATGTGAAGGTCTTTCTTTTCTGCTCTAAAATGTTTCATAAGATGTCTCAAAAGGTGAATCGCTTCAACAGAAGATCTGCCTGGCATGAATCCAAATTGGTTCTCTGTTGTACTCGATACTTGTCTTAACCTACGTTCGATAATTCTTTCCCATAATTTCTCATTAACTTGATACCCTGATAATTCACACAATTCTGAATGTCTTCCTTGTTCTTATAAATGAGTATAAGTGATTCATGTTTCTCCTAGGATTTTCCAAACTTCTATAGGAATATTGTCTTGTCCTACGATTTACCACCCTTCATACGTTTAAGAGCCTCTTTGACTTCATTCTTTTGAATACGTCGATAGAAATTGTGGTTTATATTCTTTTCTGATTTGGCCAACTCCCCTAAGCTAATACTAACATCTTCATTTTCATTAAAAAATTTATAAAAATAAATTTTCCATCTATTTCTTTAAATTTTTGGTTTAACATCGTAAGGAAAAAGTTGGGTTTGGCCAGCATATCTTTCTAAGGGTGTAATAAATGTGGTACCACAAAGAACAAGTAACCAAATTATTGATCATTGGCTATCACGAATACCTATATGTGAGAAGTGAAATGGAATCAACTACACAATATGGAAGGTTGATATGTGTTCCATGAGAGAGTAATGATAACAAGAAAAAGTATGGTTTTCTAGTCAGGAAAATGAGAGAAAGAATGGATTCTTTTCAATACGATGTCACCATAACACTTTAACTTGATTCAAATCATGGCTCCTTTACGCTAATTTATATAGAAACATGACTTAAAGTGGCATATTCATCCCATTATTTTGCATCACATTCACATGGCTTTGATGAGATAGTTCAGTCACACCAAGACCTATTTAAGTATGAATGAATTTTGATGTCAAAAATTTGGTCAAAGGAAAAGTCATATGTTAAAGCTCCTACAGCTCACAAACTTTTCATGCATGATGCAAGTTGATTGGCAAGCTGGGGTTGGGCAGACCCTCTACTGGATACAAAGACAAGATGGTGCCCTACCAGTGCTTGAACTCCTGATCCCTAACACAAACTGAGTGGTTTAAAGTTCCTTAGGAAAGAGTTGTTTAAATGTTCAGCCCCACCTTGCCAGAATGTCCACTCAACCTAAGTCACACAGACACTTCTAAGGGGTGGAGTGTCGACCTCGACACTGGTGCGACACCGACACTGACACTATATCGGTGCGGCATGGCAAAAGAAAATGCAATTTTTTTTTTGTAACTCACGGATAAATGGGTCCGGATAATGAATATTGATTTGTTTATTATGATGAAATTAGTAGTTGTTTACCATTTATGTGTTTTGCTTTAATATAAAGTTGTGTACTTGCTATTGTACAACAACAACAACTAAGCCTTTTCCCATACTAGACGGGGTCAGCTAAATATATAATATTGTAGTTGTATATAATATTAGCTTGAATGATTTTGGGTGCGGACAATTGGTTTCTTATTACTCAATATGATTGGATTCTTGACTCCATAATATTCTGTGTCACCAAACACATTTGAAGACCAGGAACATTGCCAGATCTATAGAACAGAAGAGTATGACATCACTAGTGGATCCTAGCACAAATACTAGTATATACTATATCCTACAAAAGATCTCGAAACTCTTTGAATCCATAACTTGGATATTTTGAAGCTCGTAAAATCATTCTAAGTTTCAGATCATTATGAGGGAACTTGCTAATTGATACCTACGTGCACCTAAAATTAGCAAATACTAGTTGTATTATGATTGATTTATGTAGCTTGAATATTATATATAATATATTATATTATATACCCTAGCCGTGTCGTCACACCCAAATTTTTTGAAATTTGCCGTATCCCGCACTCGCACCCGTGTGACATAACACTCAACCCAGATTATGCATAAGGATTGAATAATGGGGTGGCAAACCTTAATCAAATTCCAAATTTCCCCGATAGGTAGGATTCAGAAGATTCAACCTGAGGACTTTCTAGGAAATCACTTGTTCTAGTACATTTCTCACTCAAGCATGCCTAACTTTAGAGTTTGATTGGATATGCTAATGCTGGCAAGAATATCCCCATTGGAAAAGACCCATCAAAGTTTACCATAGCTGTCTGCTTCCCAACAAAGCTTCATGTAACCATGCTTGAGTAAACCATTTAATATTTTCTATTAATTTTTACACTCGATGGAAAAATCGTTTAAGATGGTTTGGACATATAGAAAGACGACCAAAGGAAGCTCCAATAAGAAGGTATGCAAAACAAGTTTGTGAAAATATTAAGAGGAAGATGAAAACCACAAAAGTGTTGGAAAGAAAATATAACTCATATTGAGTTAACTGCCAGCATGAAACATGATAAGGTTATGTGGAAACAAAAAATCTATGTAGCCGACCCCATCTAGTATGGGAAAAGGCTTAGTTGTTGTTGTTGCAATGTTTACGCTGGGTCTTATTTGGATGTATGCTGGCTGCAGTTATTCCCACTTGGACCTGAATTGAATCATCCCCATCCTGTGGAAAAGGCTTCTCCTTTCCACATCTTTTTTGTTTCCTAAACTTTTGAACAGAAAAGACTTAAACTCCTGCACTGCTTAAAAGTTTTAGTGAACCATGAGTAGAAAATGCAAAAATGCTTGAAATTATCAATACTAAAAAGCAGAATAGAGGAAAAATATCATTTCATACCACAGACAAAAGACAACTAAAGTGAGTACTGTAAGTATATATACATATCGTATATTGTAAAGGCCCAACAGTCTGATACAGTATAATATGTATCTACTGTAATCTTTTTATAAGAAAATTAAAAAAATGATCGATCACTATGATGCTTCCCTATCGTATGTAAGTACATGGCATCATATGATATGGAAACCATTTATGATAAGGGCATTAACCATGATGAGAATGCCATCAACATGGTATGTATGAACATATCATACAGGTAAGTTACAATATTGATTAGAGTCCTGATTCTAGATGGCTCATAATGTTTTACTGTATCCATCTTTAGGTAATTTACATTGTGAAGAAGCCTATTATACATCACTGCAGTAAGAAGAGATCTCCATTGCAATCAATCAGACTCCTTTACATACATGAAGTAAGATAAGCAACACAAATCAGCATCATCAAAATGAAGATCGCGGCACCCAGAGAATTAACTCACCGATAGGGCTCTCAAATGCCCACTTGGAGGTGGTGATTTCAATCCCCGGGAGTGCATGCATGTTTACATGTGTTAGGCTTCGGCCTCCCATTGTAACAGAAACCAAATGCATATTGTGGCACCATGAACAATAAAACTAATGAAAAGATGCTTATCTAGTACATAGCCAACTATTCCAATTTCCACAAAATAAAGTAACTCATTTGCCACAAAGAAGTGCTCTCATAGAGAATCACAGATACATTGATAAGATATAAACCATTAAATTGCCTGAGATATAGCACATACTTGTTCATGGCCACGTATACGGGTAAATCCTCTCAGAAATTCACGTTTATAGTGGCAGTCACCACTCAGATGGCCTGCACGAATCTGGCACCCAGAAGGAAATTTTGAGAGAAAGACGTTGAAACACAAGATCATATCAATAACATTTAAAATTTACTTGGCGCAAGATAGTTGGTTCACTGACACACAGGCACAGAAATTATGCGTGCATGCATGTGTGTCCGTGTTCCAAACCAGGATAGGTCTTAAGCAACTTTAGAAAACTTAGGTTGTGTAGACCGAATTGTATACAGTACCTCACTACATGCATGATGAGCACAGTTCATCCAGTCCAAGTTTGCAGATCGACAATCATCATATGCGTGAATTAATTCATGGATCACAACTTGGTCTACATCGTCTTGGAGATTCATATGGTTACTACAAACCAAAATCTGAGACAAAGGAAATGTACAGAATCAGTCGTGTAACTCCTTTCAATTATGTGCTAAGGAATGTGACTTAGAAGTATACGAAAGAATGGAACGTAAACCCCAATGATAAGTAAATAAATTGCAACTTGACTGCAAAATTGAAATTGAGTGGCTCTATACTATTTCCTTCCATACGAGTGCATTATGGCGTTGAATATTCAAGCCTGTTGGCAACTACATCAACTAATAAGAAGATTATGCAAGCACATAAATGCAATCAAAGAAAAGACTCAACCTACTCAAACTCTATCCAACAAATAGACTGGCTTGCAGTAGCCATAGGACAAGACAAGATTTTGTCAAGTATTAGGCTTGTTGATCTCTGTTAATGATCTGAAAACACAACTTTTTCAAGCAAGTTCCTGTCAAAATGAGTTTTCAGAGTCATTCGGCATTGACATGGATTATATAAATCTCCACCATCTAAGCAATTATTTTCTATTACTACATATATATATTTTGAAGTATTCAAAAGCAACCATGACTGCAAAACTACTTTCACCACAACATTAAAGTTGTCAACACGTACAAAAGATGTCCGTAACAGAAATGAAGATGTTGACATGGATGAGTGATCACATGAGGAAAGACCATCTACGAAATAAGATTATTGGAAACAAATTAGGAGTGACACCAATAGATGACAAATAAGAGAAAATTATTTGAGATGGTTTGGACACGCAGAAAGGCAACTAAAGGAAGTTATGGTTAGAAGGTACGAGAAACTAGATTTTGAAAACGTTAAAAGAGGAAGAGGAAAACCACAAAAGTGTTGGAAGGGAACAATAAAGAATGATTTAACTTATGTTGGGTTAACTGTTAGCATGACACATGATTGAGCTCTATAGAAACAAAGAATCCATGTAGCCGATCTCATCTAGTATGAGAAAAGGTTCACTTGCTGTTGTTGTTAGCTTTTTAGGTTGAAGTTAGTTGCAAAAAAATGTTTAAACTCTGTTCCAGGTTACCGTCGAGACTAGAAAGAGATCCTGTCAGTAGTACGAAGGAGGTTCAAACCTCAACACAGATTAGTTGAAGGGCATGATCCAGGTAAAAGAGTGGCAATTTTGGACACATGATACATATGGGAAACAAGAACCATTTTGACATGTCAGGAGCAGGACCATCAGGTCCGGAGAGGGTGTAGCAAACAAGGGCTGTAGTCCCCCCTTTTCAAAATAATGGCAATTGGCATTCCCCCAAATATGAAATTTCTGGCTCTATCCCATAGGATTATGTAGAGTTGATCATGCTAATCAGCTGAAGATGATAATATATTTGTGATGGGTTTTGTGTGCCTCCATATGAGGAACCATAATTTATTGGTTCAAGTACTAGTGAAATCTGAAGTCATGGTTCAAGCTAGTGATATCATGTAGTTATCATATTCAACCATAAAAACATATGGCCACATTAGGCACATAAAACTAAAGCCAAAGATGTGCAGTTGCCCAAATTAGCAATAAACTCATACCACTAATAATGTACTTAAACATCAAAGAAGAAACAACTTACGGCAGCTTGATAGTTGATACCCTGATGGTTTCAACAAATAACAGAGGAACACTTGGAATAATAAGAACACGCATGGCAGGGCTCTTTACTTAGAGTGCTACCAAGCATCAGAAGAATAAAGTTGTACGAATTTGCAAAAACAAGTGGAGTTGAACACTAGATTTGATGTTGTTGTAAGTGGAGGCCAAAACCAAGGGTTCCACCTGTCAATTTTCCTCAGAGATAGACCTCAACCAAAATTGTTGGCAAAACACTAGATTTGATAACTGACCAGTATTTTCTGATAAACTAAGATGCCAAATGAAGTGGAAGCTTCGCTCAAGCAAGAGGGTGCTCAAGATTCAACTGGATGAAACATAGCATATTCTCCAACTATTTTTCATCACTTTTCATCTTTCAGTGGGGACCTACTATGCAAACTAGTATTCAATCTCAAATGATACAATTCCACAAGAGCTTTTTAACTAATGAGGAGAAGAACCGGCATGGAGTAAAAAGGAGGTCAATATCCTCAAATTTCGGGGCATCGCAGGCCGATAGAGACTGGTCCAGCTCCTAACTTTCTAGCCGGTCTCTGCACCCGACTGAAGCCCGTATTGTATTGGCCGCACAAAGATTTCGCCCACCAAAAAATAGCATCAAGAACTAGCTCGAACGGTGGAACAGAAACAAGCAAATACTAGAAATGCCAAAAGAAGAAAAGTGAGCATACCCCTTCACCCCTAACATAGCCACCACTTATCTGCTTGTCACATTCCACGGCCTTGAAGAATCGCTCCCCAATACGACACCCCGACTTCTCCAAATGCTCCCTCAGGAACTTCGCGGTTGGACCTAACCAACGACAAATGCTCAACAACGTTAACCCACAAAAGTTGACGGGGTCAATCTCAACAGGGCATGTCATGATTACAAGAAAAGTTTAAAAAAAACAAAAGACAACGATATCTTAACACCGCTAACCCACAAAGAATTACGAGCCTATCTCACAGATAATGTCACAAAGAGAAAAAAAAGTATAAAAGAAATGAAGAATAGCTATATCTCAACCCACAAGAGTTTACAGTCCAATCTCTATACAATATTTCATAAAGAGAACAAAATAAACAAGGTAGAAGAATGGCGATATCTCAACAATGTGAACCCAAAATAATTTGCTGGCCAATCTCAGTATATTATGTCACAAAGAGAAGAAAACTGTAAGAGAAACAAAGAATGGCGAAGTGGGTGTTACTCCGAAGGCTCTTTTGGATCATGTCTTGACATTCTTCGACGGTTCTCCCGCCGTCTTTAGAGAGTGAGGAAGAAGAAACTAGAGGATCCTTATTCTCCCTCCGTTCTTCCATTGGGACTTCGAGTTTATGCGCTTCGCCTTCCTATGATCTTGTTAGTCGATTCTGAAATTGGCTAGCTTATCCGCTTCATGCACGCTATAATTGCGTTTCTCAGTGCTGAAAAAGATGCGAGACGCATAATCTTCCAATTATGTGAAACTAATAAAAGGGAAAAAACTTCGCCTTACAAATTCATTACAACAGGCGGCCGAAGACTAAGACAAACACCCACATCTTCACCCTCCCGGACTCCCCATCAATAACAACGGACCGGAGTGCTCTCTGAATTTTTCTTTTTTCCCGCATTGAGAGTCTAAGGAGACTATCGCATGGGGTACCAATAGAATTGAGTATATATTAGAGAGAGAGGAGAGGGGGAGGTGTGTCTGCGGTACCTCCAGGATTGAGTAGGGTCGACATTTCGCGTTCAACGACCATTTTTAACATACTTTTTGTCACTTTCGGCACTTCTTTCATATACTTTGTTTTTCATACCTTTACTTATCAGATAATGATAATAATATTATTGTATTTCCTTACAATATCTCTTACCCAAACCATATTATCCGGACTATAAAATATTACATCTATAATAAAAGCAAATGCATAATCAAGTCTATAAAGGAGTGTCTCGTACTCACTCTCACTCACTGATACTCTGAATCAAACCGACTTCAATACCAAAGTTATTACGCCTTGATATCAATCCTCACATACCTCATACTCAAAATCATATAGTTTTTTCAAAAGGTAGGCACATTCATGAATGTATCTTGCTAGTACATGAGATGGTGGACAATATGATCATAGCAAAAAACCGTCAATGCTCTTCAAGACAAATCTTAGGAAAACGTATGACCGAGTTGATTGGGATTTCTTGAAGACAATATTATTTTCCATCTCTACGATCGTATTGAGACCTTCCAGGGAACCAAATAGAGTAAAGGTTGAGGTATTTCACGTTTACTACTTCGCACCACTGGTTTAGGCTTTTGGCTACTAAGTTCCATACATTCTTGCTAATAATGCTTGGTTAAACTTGCCATGGCGAGGGAGCCTGAGGCCTCTTTCTTCATGCGGTTTACAAACCTGGTCCCATTTTAAGAGATGAATACCCTTTATAGTTCTATGCCCTCCCCATAAGAACTGTTTTATGACCGATTCAATTAGTGATGCCTTGCGAGAGGAGGAATGCCATCATCCGGTACACCAGGAAAGCGGAAAGAGTAGCTTTGATCATATGAATCTACTTGCTAAAGAAAGTAGCTGGCTGCACCAGTTTTCCAATCTTTGCGTCATGTTCACCTTAGGCCTGCTTGTAAAAGTCGGAGCCCCTAGGTATTTGACTGGTAGTCATTCCCTTTGCCACCCACAATGGTTAATAATCCAACTTGTCCTACCTTAGCTCATTACAAATGAGATCATCCAACTTGTCCTACCTTAGATCATTGCATATGGGATCATCCAACTTGTCCTACCTTAGCTCATTGCATATGGGATCATCATAGATTTCTCTTTGGTAACTTTAAGCCCAAATGCTCCTTCGAATTCCACTATTATTGTAAGGAAATGATGGATGGAAGCTTTCTTGTCTTGTATAAAGTACAAAGTATCATCCATGTAGAAACGCTGATGTATTGGAACATTTTAATTTGTACTGGAACAATCATGTTTTCATTTTCTGCTTTGTACAACCGCCTCGACAATCTTTCCATTACGATCATAAATAAATAAGGGGAGAGAGGGTCACCCTGGCGAATGCCTCGTGAACTATGGAACGTATCTCCCACTTGGCCATTTGTGAGTGCTGTAAAACTTGTAACACATCTTATAACTATCTTAATTTATCTCTCCATGAATTGAAAAATCATAGAGATTGTCTCAAGAAATCCCAGTGATACGCTTTCCTAAGATCTGTCTTGAAGAACATTGATGGTTTTTTGCTATGATGGTACTAGCAAGATGCATTCATGAATGTGCCTACCTTTTGAAAAAACTATATGATTTTGGGTATGAGCCATGTGAGGATTGGTATCAAGGTGTGACAACTTTGGTATTGAAGCCGATTTGATTCGGAGTATCAATCAATAAGTATGGGACACCCCTCTAGAGACTTGATTACCATCTCGTGTACTAGCAAGATGCATTCATGAATGTGCCTGCCTTTTGAAAAAACTATATTATTTTGGGTATGAGGTATGTGAGGATTGGTATCAAGGTGTGACAACTTCAGTATTGAAGCCAATTTGATTTAGAGTATCAGTCAATGAGTATGGGACACCCCTCTAGAGACTTGATTACCATCTCATGTACTAGCAAGATGCATTCATGAATGTGCCTACCTTTTGAAAAAACTATATTATTTTGGGTATGAGGTATGTGAGGATTGGTATCAAGGTGTGACAACTTTGGTATTGAAGCCGATTTGATTCGGAGTATCAGTCAGTGAGCATGTGACACCCCTCTAGAGACTTGATTATGTGTTTGCTTTTACTATAGATGTAATATTTTATAGTTTGGATAATATGGTTTGGGTAAGAGATATTGTGAGGAAGCACAATAATATTATTATCATTCTGTGATCAAAAAGTAAATATATGAAAAACAAAGTATGGTTTCAATATGAAAGAAGTGCCGAATACAAAAGTGACAAAAAATTGATGTTGAAAATGGTCGTTGGACGGGTATAAAGTAGGTGAAACCCATTCTTATAGGAGAGAGTGAAACCGATGATTTATGGAAATTGAATGTAGTTAATGTTTGCATAATCACCTTCTAGTCTTTGTATTTGAAAGGACATACATTTATAGATAGATTGAATGATATTGAATATAATATAACAAAAGAGATGAGCAAAAGTCATTGTAAGTCGAAGCATATTTTGTTACAATTGAACTGTGTTTATGTATGAATGTTAGCACTATAAGGCATGTTTACAATGTGAGAACAAAATTTTGGAAAGAAGATATGGATGACCAAACTGTTCTACAACAATAATTGTATTCATTATATAGTCACTAGTATCATACTTGGCACAAGAGGATACTAGATACAAACACTGTTAGAGACATTGTGTTTGCACATCCTCAATCAATTCAGTTGTTATGTGCATTCTAGAAGGTGTTGGAATTTGATTGCATGTATAAAACAAACATGTATGAGTTATTTTTTGTTATATTTGTTCATATTTATTTTACAACAATAATTTTTCTATTTTATTTGTAGGTATAAGATACCTTTCTTGGAGGTTGTAGGATTTATGTCAAACTATAGTACACACCAAAAATAACAATACCATTTGTGCAAGCATAATCACCCTTCTTAGAAATATCTCAAACTTCACACCTCCATACCTAAATTTACATTATAATATCTATCATATCCATCATCTTCATCACACATGTGAAGGGTACAATGCAACCACCTATCAGAAGACCTAAAATCTCATGGACATCATGGGGAGCAATAATTATCTCACCCTATAGCATATGAAAGTTGTTAGTGTTGGATTACCATCTCTTGATAAGAGCAGTGAACAACAATTGAACCAAAGTATAAAACAACCTCCCTACTTAAATTACCTAGATCATTGCACAATATCTTATTAACTACCAAATACTACTACTTCTCACAAAAATGATCACTCAACTAAAACATTGTATCTAAGGCCTTTTACTTATAATTGACGAAATGAATTACCTACTCTTGCAAAATCGTATATGCAATGCAACCAATAAAGCTAGGGAATAACTCTAAGATCAAGAGAGCGATATCATTGTCATCCTCTACAGAGTACTCATTGGGATGAAACTCTAAATGACTGGTTTTATCATGGTATTTTGAAGAACCAATAGCAGGGTGCTCCTCAAAGTGTAGCTACATTATGGGATGATACATGTGATGACTCCATATAACCCTCTTAATGATGTCGTCATAATTGTCTACCATATACTAAACCGAAGACATTTCACCTTCTTGATGATGTCGTAATAATACAACATTCTACTCGTCTACTTCCATAGGATACATCGTCACCCCTTCGAGTTATTCCTACTATAAAATCCAAAATAGTTTATTTAAAACATAATAAAGTGAACAGAATATGCAAACTGCACATTCTTGCATGGAAGACAAACACACCCAAGACATGTCCCGCATATTAGAGTACCATGACCCAAGCACATATAATCAAACGACGGACCATGTCCACACTGCAAGACTAAAAATAAGACAACACACTCTACCTATATCACCTTTTTAGACCAAACACAACATGGATGCAACCCAACGATACAAGAACCACACTACATTTATATTTCTTTCTTGACCGCCACAAGTTTTAATCATTGACAGAAGACAAAAATGAACGTAACTTACCTAAGTCAGTTCCAATTGATTTAATCATGATCATTCAATCCAATGCATCACAATCCTTCAAAGCACAAACACAATAAAAATAAAATTGGAGGAATGTCAACCAAAGATCACTATAGAGAAAGATGTCGAGCGAGATGGTTTTGATTGTTGGGCAGTTAATCATCAACATGTACAAAAGATATCGGTGGCAGAAATGAAGATGTTAAGATGGATAAGTGGTCATACAAGAAAAACCGTATACATAATGAGATTATTAGAAACAAATTGGGAGTGGCACCAATAGAGAATAAAATGAGAGAATATCGTTTAAGATGGTTTGGACATATAGAAAGAAGATCAAAAGAAGCGCCTGTAAGAAGGTATGAAAACTATATTTTGAAAATACTAAAAGAGATAGAGGATGACCATAAAAGTATTGAAAATAAACAATAAAGAATGATCTAGCTTATATTGAGTTAACTGTTAACGTAACACATGATAGGGCTTTGCAAAAACAAAGAATACATGTAGTTGACCCTGCCTAGTATGGGAAAAGACTTAGTTGTTGTTGTTGTAATAAAAAATCAATTCCTAAAAAACTCTATCAGCTCTCGAAAAACTCTTTTAGTTCTCAAGAAACTCTTCCAATTCTTAAGATAATTGTGCTTGGAGAACATTATACCATATTTATAGAATGTGCAATATAAAAGAGTGTCCTTACCTAGGATTTCAACACACAATCATACAACAACTCTTCCAGTTCTCAACACATGAGAAACTCTCCACATGAGTGCAGAGGTGATTGTTGTGACGATTGATTTTTTTTATGTTATCAATTTCTTCCTCTCCTCCTCTCTCTCTAATTGATTTCTTTCATTCTTTCAATCGGTTCTCCTCACTATTTTACATGCTCTCCCCTATCATTTTGGACTCTTCTTGGCTTCTAGTGAGTAGTGAACTCCTAGAGGCAAACCAAGTATTTTGTATAAAGATATTTTGTCAAATGATGTAGATATTTTTCCAATCAAATCGGTTGGTAAAGGGTAGTATTGCTTGGAAGATAATAAGATTCATTCTCCATGAGTCCCTCTTTTTATAGATTGAAGTGACTTCTATCTTTGTGATACAACTAAGAGATCAAAAGTCTTTTAAATTAAATCCCCCTTAATATTTAAGGTGTTACTACACATACACCCACAATTACTAAAAATATACCCTTATTTAAGTTTGTTCTTAAAATATCCTTTTACATTTTCTCTCTCATATAGAGCATTGATCACATTCTCTCTATCATAGAGAACCTCAATAGCTCAACTGCATGAGACCACCTTCACATACTCAATGTTCTCTTGATCTTTCTCTGTGTGCGTTGCCTAATCTAAATCAAGAGTGTGGGCAGGTCTAATTGCTTCTCTGTAATATTTACCTTTTAACTTTAATGGTATCTTCTTGTCATAAAGCATACCTGATGCTCCTCTCTATTTTAACCAACCTGCATTAATTCTATGTCTAACATCTCCATAAATTCTTCCATCACTCTGAAAAATTGAACCAAGGTATTTAAAACTTTCCTTTTGGGATGCAATGTGTGCTTCAGGAATAATGTCAAGATCCAGATCTCCTTCTTGTTTGCTATACAATCACAACACCATATCATTACCGTATTATTCAAGCAAAATTATTGACCTTACTCACAACCAACTACTCATTTTAGTGCTCAACAAAATCAGTAGATAATAGTTATCACCAAGCATGGCTCTTAGCTTTTCAAATCCTTACCTGAAAAGTTTGGCACTTGAGGAATCAATCTATATTCCAAAAAGATGCTTCCACCAGTAACCAAATCTTGATGGAATGCTTGATGGTAGTAAGAGAACAAGTGCTCCGTATCCTATCTATTGGTTGCAAGATGGAGAAGTTTTAACTGGTGGGTACCGACCCAAAACCCAAACACAACCACACTGCTTTTCAGTATCCTCCACAATCTACAACCCAAAATGAAAATGAACTAGTCAAAATAGCCTTGGAAGGTCGAAGCCATACTTAAAAAATCCCAAACTTTGTTCACTCTTCTATGGTGTCCTTTTGCATGTTTGTAGTGAAAAACACGAGATAGAAATCTAATTTTGTAGCTATTGTACTTAGCAAAGTTAGCTAAGTTAGAAGGTGAAAAAGTCCTTCAATGATCATCCCCCAAACTCGTACCCAACACTTATAAATGTGTACATGATCTTTTTCATGAACATATCTAATATAGGTCTTGTCTAACACCACTTACATTAAAAAAAAGGAATCGAAATGCAATATAATAAAGAGATACTTAAGATAAGTATGCTTCACTATGATCAAAATTCTCTTTTTTTACCATGTGCGTTTGGTGGCCTTCACTTTAGACATGTGATTTCAAAAATACACCAATTTAGTCCCAAACTATGACATCATAAGCCTGCATTTAATGCGGCTAAAGATAACTATTATGTAGCATATGCATTTGACGTGGTTCTGGTGTGGCATAAGTAGTTCATTTATATTAAAAATATGACATGACACTAACATAATGACGAACTCTTGAAATTATAACTAGGGGTTTTAGAGATTAGCACAAAAAGAAAAAGTTCCTTAAAAATATCACAATTTGCCTTAGCGGTATGATATGCACTATTACACCTAAGAACTCATGGGTTCAAGTACAAGTGTTCACATGTTGGCTTTTAATTTTGATGTGAATTTTGAAATAATATTAAATATGGTGAAATATAATTTAATTAATAAAATATTATTAATTGAATTAACAATATTAAAGAAAGCATCTAAATTTAAATTGATAATGCTAAGTTAATAATATTAATTTAACATAAACTAACATTTAATTAATAATAATAATAAATTATATTAAATAACACTTTTAATCAAAAACTAATATAATACTAGTTTGATTAAAAATCTATCTAGATCTCTATGATCATATGGTGTATATTTGGTGCACCAAATCTAGGTCCTCTCACTCTCTCACTATATATATGTATATATATATATATATATATATTTATTTATTTATTTATTTATTTATTTATTTATTTATTTATAGTGTGAGAGAGAGCATAATCCATGCATACACTTATGCTCTAATTCTTAAAGATTTCAATTATTCAATCGAAGAGATTGACAGTTGAGGTCTTTAAGTTAATAAAGAAATAATACCAAGTGCATTTATTGCACTTTAAAAAGTACAAGAACTATGCTTCTGTTTTGTTTTAAGGCCAGATGATTGTGTTGGTATCAAGCCAAACAGGTTTCAGGACTGAGTAGGTTCTATTCATACAAGCAATGCGGCAATGCAGGAGGTGCATTCGGTTACCCATGCTAGTAAGTGAACTACTCGTGAGTCATGACTTCCTTGCTATTAAAGAGATTGGACCCAACAACTAACTTATTTCACAACATCGTGATGGGTTTGATCTCCTTCCCGACGAGGTGAATTGCACCATTGAAGGGTTTCACTGCAAATACTGGGTTGAACCAACGATTCTGTTTCTTTTGCTTTATTTAGGCCACCAACCATTTCGAAGTCATCATCGAATGTCATGGATAACTGTGTACACAATATCAGTGCAGCTAACTGTACAATGGATGGGGAAAACCAACACTCAAAGAGCTTTGCCCTCATAGTGGGTCGACCCTGCTTGAACTGGTTGGGGTCCTTTAGGCTTTGGACACTGGTGGTAGACCTCCTCCCTACCATGCTTTGTGTTATATTATTGTAATAACTATGTAGGGGTAATTTAGTCTTTCAAGTTACAATATTTTATACTTAAGTAGGTTGTTAGTGATTAGGGTTAGTAGAGATAAGAAAGGAAAGAAACAAAAAAGAAGTAGCTGACATTTATAGAAGGGTTGTGCCTAAATCTTTACATCTTCCTTCATCATTTTGATAGTTTTTTATTATTTTTGAATCCAATTCAATCAACATGGTATCAGAGAAGACATATTGAAGCGACGAAGAAAATCGCACTACCAAATCTCGTTAGACAATTTTTAGGGCACGGGTCCTTCGTCTAGTTATTTTCATCATTTAATCGCTGGTCTTGCAGTTGATTATAATCTTGCTTTGCAAATTTCTCATGGTGCAAGACGATCTATTCCTCTTTATCAAGTTGTAAGTATATCTTGAATCCTCCTTACAAAAGATTGACCAAGATTAATGTTGATGGGGCTGTTTTGCCGTGTCTATCTTCTGCTGCCTATGGTGAAATTATTAGAAAGACAAAACTTAATCCCCATTTTTTATATTTAGAAACATCCTATGAAATTTGACAAGTTGTGAAGGAAGACTATTCATAAAAAAAGAATATTGAAAAGGAATATGAACTCCATGAAAAAATTCAAAAACTATTTGAGTGAGATGAGTGAAACTAAAGACACTAAGAGTTATTTATAGGAAACTAAACACATTTAAAATCTAATTAATAGGAAACTAAATGTTAGAAATGAATTTAAAAAAAAGGAAGGTATTTGATCTCTTGCATGGTGCTTCATTGAAATATAAAAATGGAAAACTATTGTTCTAGCAAGTGAAGAAATGCCAACACTCGGGATAGTTTACTCCTTCTTAATTATAGAGGAACATAGGAGAAATATAAAGAAAAATGAGGTGTAAAATTATGAAAAAATAACTTTTGTTGAAAGAGGATACAATTAGTTGACTAGAGGTAGAGGAGAAACAGAGGCAGAGGACATGGAGATAACTATGCAGATGAAAGAAAAATGCTGAAATGTACACATTGTGGCAAATTCAGACACACTAAAGAACAATACTGAGAATTAGTTGGTAAGTTTAACCACTTGAAAAATAAACTTTTATTGCAGGAAATCAAGAAATAGGAGTAGATAACACAAGTGAAGCTATAAACACATCCTAAAACGTTTAGAAGGCTTAAAAGGATGATTTACAAAGATATCACCTCTACTTTCTTAGAAAAGTATCACGCAACAATGACAACAATACAGGGTGATCAAGCATGAATGAGTGGTAATTTCTCTGATTTATCTTCAAATAAATATTGGATTATTGATTTAGGTGCAACTGAACATATGATGAGTTTAAGAAGAGTTACTCAACTATCAAGAATTAAGTGACAAGGTTAAAATTGATGATAATTCATTTATATGAGTAGTAGGAAAAGAAAAATTATGGACAACATTAGGACTTCTTGACCCAGTGTTATATGTACCTCAAATTTCAATGAATCTTCTCTCAGTTAGTGCATTAACTTCAAGATTAAATTGTGGTGTATATTTCTTTTCTTCTTATTGCACATTTTAGAAAAATGAGAAAAAAAAATCATTGGATATGGTAGAAGGAATGGAGGACTTTACCTATATAAAGGAAACTTTGGAGGATCGACAACACAAATAGCTTCTACACATCCGAATAAAGAAGTGATACTATGGCATCGAAGGCTAGGTCACCTACCACTATAAAAAATACAAGCCATCATACCAGAGTTATAAAAAATTAGTAATATAACTTACCTAGAATGTAAACCTTGTCAACTAGCAAAGCATGTTACAGTTAATTTTCCTAAAAGTGTATCAATAACTTGAAGTGTATTTAGTTTGATATATTCAAATGTATGTGAGTCATGCCCAATTTTTGCTATCACTGAATATAAATATTTTGTTTCTTTCATTGATGATTACTCTCGGTTTACTATTATTTATTTGATGAAATCTAAGATAAAGCTGCGATTATATTTCCTTTATTTCATAAATTTATTGAGAAGCAATTTCAGGCACATATCAAAATTATCAGATCAGATAATGGGGGTGAATTCACTTCAGAAATATTAACGAATTATTTGGTAGCACATGGAATCATTCATCATGCATGTACTCTCCATAACAAAATGGGATAGCACTAGAGACAACACAAACCTTGATGATTAGAAGAAAATCTCCAAAGTACCTTTGGGGTGAAGTTGTACTCACGTCAGTCTATTTTATAAATCGTTCACCATCAATAGTTTTAGAAGGAAAAGTGTCTCTATAGATACTATTTGAAAATGAAAATCTCTTTAGTTTAATCGCTAGAGTTTTCAGGTGTATGTTATGTGTATATACATCACAACAATAAAGATAAAGTAGATTCAAGAGAACCCTCTTCAGAAAGATTTTTTGTGTCTAGAGATGTGACTTTTCATGAGCTCACGTACTACTATAGTAGTGAGTGGAAGCTAGAACAGGTGCTAAAACATGAAGAGCCACTTCAATCAATATTATTTGAAGACGATGATGAAGAAAATCATGAAGAAGTGGGGCCAAAATTGATGATAATGAAGTTCTTGAAAAACAAATTATCAATCAAGTTTATAAAAGAGAGATAATGAATAAGTTCTCATGTAGCATAAGTGAGTCACAAACAGATCCCAATCATGCTACACAAATACCTCCAACAATGATGATATAAGACAAGATGAACATGTTAATTGCATTAAGAAAGGGAAAAAGGAAATGTGTATATCCAATCTGAAATTTCATTGAATATGGAGGAGTTTCTATAAAATATAAATTGTTTGTGATAAATTAAAATACAGTAAATATACCAAAAATATGAGAAGATGCAAACTCATTAAAAGAATGACAACTTGGTATGAATTTCATGAGCTCACATACTACTATAGCAGTGAGTGGAAGCTATAACAGGTGCTAAAACATGAAGAGTCACTTCAATCAATATTTTTTGAAGATGATGATGAAGAAAATCATGAAGAAGTGGGGCCAAAATTGATGATAATGAAGTTCTTGAAAAACAAATTATCAATCAAGTTTATAAAAGAGAGATAATGAATAAGTTCTCATGTAGCATAAGTGAGTCACAAACATATCCCAATCATGCTACACAAATACCTCCAACAATGATGATATAAGACAAGATGAACATGTTAATTGCATTAAGAAAGGAAAAAAGGAAATGTGTGTATCCAATCTAAAATTTCATTGATTATGGAGGAGTTTAAGTAAAATATAAATTGTTTGTGATAAATTGAGATGCAATAGATATACCAAAAATATGAGAAAATGCAAACTCATCAAAAGAATGACAACTTGGTACAAAAGAAGAAATAGATGCATTGAACAAAAACAATACTTAGGAGATTGTATCACTATCAAAAAGAAGAGAAGTGATAGGATGTAAATGGGCATATACAGTAAAATACAAAGCATCTGGAGAAATTGATAGATACAATCCTATGGGATCAACTATAATGAAACATTTGCTCTTGTGACAAAGATGACTTACATACAGATTCTTATTAGTTTGTCAGCTAATAAAGGATGAAAGATATGATAACTTGATGTTAAGAATGTCTTTCTTCAAGGAGATCTCAATGAAGAAGTATACATTGAAATATCATAGGGACTAAAGCATCATTATGAATTCGATAAATTATGTATACTAAAGAAAGTGTTGTATGGGCTGAAACAAATCATCACAAGCTTAGTTTGATAAGTTCAATGAAAGCACTATTAGACTCAAATACACAAGAAGCAAAAATGATCATACATTGTTCTTTAAAATGGGAAATAAAATATCTATATTAATCGTACATGTGGATGATATTGTTGTAAGAGGAGATGATGAAGAAAAGATTAGAAGGTTGAAGAATCAATTACATAACCGGTTTGATTTGAAGGATTTAGGATCACTTCATTACTTCCTAGGAATTGAAATCCTAAAGTAAAAAAAATGGCATCTTTATAACTCAACAGAAATATGTGATGAATTTGTTGAATGAAATAGGCATTAGAAGATCAAAACTGTATGATATTCTCATGAATATCAATCACAATTTGAGAATGGATTTGATTGAATTCCATGAGAGTATTACGGTTTAGTTTGGTTTAGAAGATATTAAGCATATTGGGAAATTGATATACTTGACTATTACAAGACCTGACATACATATGCAGTGTCGTTATTCTTAGCAGATTTAAGCATACACCTAAACAACATATGGACGCAATGTACAAGGTTTTAAGATACTTGAAAAAGCTCTTGAAAATGATATTTTGTACTCCAAATACAGACATAGTAACATGAAATTATATATGGATGCTAATTAGACAGGATGTATACATGATAGAAAATCTACAACTGGGTATGTTGCTCTAGTTGGCGGAATATAGTCTCATAAAAAAGCAAAAAATAGTATGTAGTTCCAAGATCAAGTATAAAAACCGAATATAGAGCCGTAGCATAAGGGACAAGTGAAAGACTATGACTGATTTCATTAATTACATAATTACAAGAAACAATTAACCTTCTAATACCATTGTATATAGATAAGAGGACAATAAAAAGATAGCTACAAACCTAGTCCAACATGAGAGGACAAGGCACATAGAGGTGGATTGTCACTTTATAAGAGAAAAGATCGCAAACAAGATACTAAACGTGTAACATATGAGATCAAAAGACCAAATTACAAACATTCTGACTAAGACAATACCTAAAGCTACATTGGATCGATTTGCAGCAAGTTGAGAGTAATAAACATGTTCCATTCAACTTGAGAGAGTACGAAAGAATGACAAAAATACCATGCTTTGTGTTATATTATTGTAATAACTAAGTAGAGATAATTTATTATTTCAAGTTAAAACGTTTTATACTTAAGTAAACTATTAGTGATTATGCTTAGTAGAAATAAGAATGATAGAGACATAAAAAGAGCAGCCAACACCCGGGTTGTGGCCAAATATATACATCTTCCTTCATCATTTCAAGAAACTTTTTGATTATTTTCGCATCTAATTCAATCAACACTCCCTCTCCCCCACCACCCACACACACACAAAACCACAGTCCTGAGAAAAAAAGTGATCCAATTGCCAGAAGTATGGTGGATATATTACAGATCTGAAAATTTGACAGTGAATATGACAGGAACCAGGAACTGTACAAAGAAATCTGTAGTGCTAATGAAGATCATCAACAACAGTTCCTATCTTTACCTTGAAGAACTTGCTTGTGAATTTGTCATTGAAGAAGAATGCATCATCCTCAGCTATGTCCTTGCTCATGGGCTAAACAGCATGAGGACACACATCTGGTACGTGGAAACATTCAGCTCGTGCTTGTGACCATTCCCAAAGGTTGCTTTTAAGTCAGCTGTGCCCATATTAGTTTGCCAGGACAACCTCCCAGTATGGGTGCCAAGGTAATATGATCGAAACTTCTCACAAAGTGCAGACATTTCAGCTGGTAGGTTACACGTAACATTAGACTGAGTTGGCCAAGACCCTGTTGTCAGAACCTTGGACAGTAAGTGTAGGACCGTCACCTAGCTCAGGGTGGCTGGCATGCATAAATCCTTGCATGGTATCCTGAGAGGTCTTCATATCAGTAAACATGCCCTCCAATTTGGAAGTAAATTGATAACCACATTCAGTTTTGAGCTTTACAATAAGGCTTCTCTCGGCATCATCTGATACAGTCTTCCCTGACAAGAGTCTCTTCGCGAGGTGCTGTTTATAGTACTTCTCGAAAACATCTTTTTCTTGCAAGTACCTGAACAGCATCATTACTTTGTCAAGAGTAACCTCTACATCATCCTCACTAACCCCTTTCAGACCTTGCGAAGTTTATCATCTACAAATAGTGAAATGAACTCTGGAGAACGAGATTCAAGTTAATGAAATACTCAAATGATGAACTCAAAGCATTTTGGAAAGTCTTGTCATTCCCAAAAGCTAAGCTTAGAATCTTGTCATGCTTATCCTTCTCATCCAGAAGTTGCTGAACAAAATCAACAGGATCCTTCAACCTTTCAGGATCAGTGACAAGCTGTTTACCAGATTCTCTGATGTGCAAAGTCATCACTTTCGTATTTTGGAGAGACCATCAGTA
This sequence comes from Brasenia schreberi, assembly GCA_036023115.1. Classification (NCBI taxonomy): domain Eukaryota; kingdom Viridiplantae; phylum Streptophyta; class Magnoliopsida; order Nymphaeales; family Cabombaceae; genus Brasenia; species Brasenia schreberi. The sequence goes on from JAYKKT010000075.1 coordinate 23,277,271, forward strand.
ACCCTGACGGAAACAAGTTATACATTCTACCCAAATCTTCATATTTATCATCACAAAGCATGTATACTAACCCAGAATTCTCCATATGGATTAATCTAAGCATGTGATTTTCAATCATCTCCTTCTCCATCACATTAGTAATCTTCTTTTCAGTCCTGGGATCCAAGTAATGACTCACTCTATCCATTTCCTCATTCAGACGCCTCTCGGCTTTGTTCAGATAATCACCACAATCACAACACTCAATGAATTTCTGGGATTCTACCTGGTAGAACTCAGCTGAAACTTGAAGAAAATGAGTCTCAAATTCTTGCTCATAAACAGAAGGACCTAAATCCATAAGCATCTTTGTTACATCGCTAGAGCACTATTATGCTCTCTCCATTTCCTGTCCATTTCCTCCAAGAAAACTCCACCTTGAGAAGCATCAATGGTTTTCTCCATTTCTTTCAAGTGCCAAATCAGCCTATTGACTAGGCCTGAATATAACTTGTCGCCATATTTATGCAACACCATATTATAAGCATTGCTGCACGGTAGAGCAGAATCATCATCATCACAAAGAAAATCAGGCTGGATTAAGGCATAGACATTTGATGAAAAAACAAATACAGTGAGCTACAAATATAAATAGGACACCAATTTCTGTGCTAGATGAGCGAGATCAGATGCAAACATGGGAGAACAAAAAAGATGGAAGCAAAGCACCAGAAGAAAATATTGCACAACGAGTGGCTACACCTTGAATGTGTTGAGCTGTTCAGTGGATGCTGTTTGTCTTTTCATGTGTCCTTGCTTTTGTTTGTGGAATAAGATATAGTGATAGTATGTAATATCCTTATAGTCTGCTTAGGCCATAGCACCTACTACATTTTCAAAATGTTCTGTAAGTTCTCCCTAATCTTCTAAAGTTAAAGATTCATATCGAATCAAAATTTCATGTTTGAGAGTGTGTTTTGATGTTGAAACCAATTGCTTCATGCATTTCCCAATAAGTGGACCATGTGGATTCATTCTCTTCTTATTTGGGTGTTGAGCGAAATGCAATCTAGTGAAGAAACAAAGACATGGTATATGAGAAATTTCTTTTTAGATCTGACTGTGTGAAACTAATATACATTTTCCGGTACCTCTTCTTCAGCCAAGGTTCTATGTATGCAGGTTGTACGGGAACTGAAATCAATAGCCTCCAGTGCACTAAATTTATTCCTCAAAAGAATTATTCCTTTACATTGCAAAAGACACTATACAGAGTTTGTCTCCGATAATTTGGACATGTTCAAGTATGTTTGAATAAAAACATAGATATAATCGTATAAACATGCAGAAGTAAAGAGTAAAGACTCAAATGTCCAACTTTAAAGGCAGATTCCATCATCTCAATGGAAGAGATATTGAGTGGGTGGATCCCTCTAGTTTCATCCTTTTAATAGATCAGATTTTCTAATCACTAACGGTAAGTTTGATAGGGTTGGTCTTGGTCCTCATTGTGTCATTTAGTGCAAAAGAGGCACATTCAGATCAATGGAGACATTAAGAAGCCTCACAACAAGAACCTTGTTTGTATGAGATATATTTGGGATGAAAGAACAATTAAGTCATGGCGTGGCTCCACTTTCCCAGCTATCATGCTACAGACGTTAAACTTCATCCTACTGTCCTCTGGAGGAAACAATAAGCATACAACCGACTGAGGCAGCGTGATAACTGGTAGGTTCACTGTGAGACCATATTTGATTCATAAACAGACAGTAGCATCTGCAGAATTGTTCGTTCATGTGCGAGTAGTCAAATTTCCCAGGATTTCAATTTAAAGCCTCAAGGGCTAACAACCAAGCCACACAAGTGTCTTTTGCTTGAGCTTATTTTTATCCCACCATAGTAAAACATCTTTTTTCGATGACCAGAAGAGAACAGTTTTACTTTGAATTTTAGCGACAACCATCAATTTCAGGAATGGAAATAACAATGAATCCTCTCAAGGTCTGCAAATGTTAACCATCTAGCAATACGAATTCCCTGCTTTTGAGGCAATCTAGGGACAATCATGAAGCGATGCTCTAAAAGGGTTTGCTCTACGAATATCACCGTGCATAGAAGTTATCCTAATCGTTATGACAAGTAAATCAACGAAAGAGATGTAAAGTTAACCTCCAACAATCCTCTCCTCTACTCTTCCATCTCTTCTATTCTTTCATTTCATCATCTTCTTCTTCTGTATTTCTGTTGCACATAACCTTAAATCACAACAATGAAGCCAGAAGATCTCCATAGCAATCAGTCACCGGTGGTTTCTTAGTTCTGCCTGAACTTTATCAAATTGAATAGCCACAACTTTGTATATCCGATCCACCCCCACTCTTAGGCGAAAAGTTGAATTCATTCACAAAATCTTAGAAATACCCCCAGTCCTGAACCCAGTCTCCAAATTAGCCATCTTTCTCAATTCCGAGGACAGATTCATCACTAATAGAAAATCATTCACGACATGAAGCGAGCAACCAAAATGAAGAACACAAACAAAATCAGCGCGCTTAAACAGCATAATACCATCATTTAAGGACCAAATGGGATCAAACAAGAAAGGGAGAAAAAAACGCATACCGATAAAGCTCTTCGAAGCTTAGACCACTAGAGTTATGATTGTAAATCTCGTGAATGGCATGTTCAAGAAGCTTCCACGTCCTCTCTGCGTACTTTGGGTCCATCTCCACCTTGTGTTTGAATGGCTCGATCTTGAAAATTTTCTTCTTCGGTGCACTCATCCTCGTTCCCCACCAAATCGACACACCCGAAAATTCTCAGAGAGAAGAAAAGAATTGCAGAAGATAGAATCTCGATCTAAAAATTTTGTTGGCGATCGGCTAAACGCAGGAGAATTTTCCAGAAGAAAAGATTCCTGGATGATTTTCGTAGTTGGTGTTGGAAGAGACAGAAAAAAATCAAAGGGATTAACGCAAACGAGGTACTTCATTTCTCTCTCAAACCGTATGTGACTACGATGTTCTCATGCACCTTTTTAAGGGGAAGATTATGATTTGTTGAGCCTTAACTCAAGGATTGTTTAGAAACGTGTCAGAATTCTTCTAATACTTGCAGAAAGACCATTATCGCAAACTCCCAAAACACAGAGCAATAGCTCACCTGGCAGGAGCCTGCAACTCACATGAAAGATCATCACTTCGATACTAAACATGCAGAAAGAGCAGTAGCACAAATTACCAAAAAAAAAGAGATTAGCTCACTTGGTTAGGGCTGACAACTCACACATCAAAAGTCATGAGTTCCATGCCGGGGGTATGCATCTTCTGGCTTCGGACCCATCATACCCAAAAAAAGAAAACGAAGAGTTGGCCTTTACATTTTATTTGGTGTTTGGTATCAACCATATCTTCCTGAAGTGTATCTTTAGTATGTCACAGTTTAATAATGTTCTTATCTTTGGATGTATAAAACCTTTTAGTGGGTCATACAACAACCTTTATATATTAGAAACATTGCAAGACATAATTGGCTTGAGTCCAAGATTTGTGAATTATTATGAAAGTATTCCTTTTCTAATCCACAATTAGGTTCGGTTCTATCCATTTTAGATTTAAGATTGGTAGATCTAACCGAGTCCAACAATGTAGGGAGTCAATCATGATAAGAAGGGTACAACAAGGATGAAGGATGCTTATGGATTCGAGTCCTTCGGTTTACCAAGAGGACTTTGAAAAGCTGTTGATTCCCAATGACTGGCGATAAGCACAATGTATCAAACGATGAACACAAAACTCTAAATGATCAATGGTTGGCCGATTTCAAGAGTCTTAGAGAAGAGTTCACGCCACACTACAACAATAAAGCCCGAGCCATTTCAGTTACAGTTCCAAGTTCAAAGCTAACCAAAAGCGGCGGTTTGGAAAGGAACCATCCATCTGTGTTGTTGGTGGAGAGTTCGACTCCCTGGGGGTGCATGGATTGTGTTAGGCTGCGGCCTCTCCTTGTATATAAAAAAAAAAATGCATTTGGTAAAGGATGGATGACTTCCCCCGTACGCTAGCTCCTTGTATGCCTGTCTTTAGAAGTCTCGTGATATTTTAACCACGGGCAAAAGGCTGCCGTACCGTTAGTGCAACTAGCCAGGTTGGTTCGATGCTTATTTACAGGATTGACACGGACAAATTCTTTTTACTATTCACATACCCCTTTTCTTTTCTTTTTTATTTCTCAAAATATTCTCGTTAATTTCCAGTAATTACTAGGATATCTTTTTCAAATCAACTAACACTCTTTTCCTCTTACGCGAACTACCATCTACCGCTCCTTTCTCTCCTTTTTTTCGTCCATTCTTCACTCTGTCACCTATCCCAAATACTCATTATTCCATTTGCAACAAAGGAACCGATCAAAATTCATCAAAAAAGAAAAAAAAAAAAGAAATAGGAGACCAATTTGAAAGAGTATTCATTGATTGTCGAGGTATATTGTTGATTTTGTTTTGGTTTTATGGTTTTTTTGTTGTTTTTATTGTTTTTGGCCAGATTCTCATAAAAAAACCCATTAGGTTTCCATTTCAAGACGTGCTCTAGACACGTTTTTCTTGTTTCGGTTTGATTAACTGATTTTTTTTTTCTATATAATCATGCCTTATAAAACACGAGTAGAAATATCTTATAGAATACAATACTATTGATAATATCCGCATTCGGGAATATACGATATCATGCAAGATATTAGTGAGAGTCTAGATTATGTAGTAGTAGTTGTAGGATACTTTGAAAACCCGTATCTTCCTTCCTAATTTTCATCCATGCATTATTAATGTCTTAACGTACTAACATTTGTTTCATGCTTCAAATGCATTCAAATATGTTACAGCTTGCAACGACTTTTTGTAAGTTCTTTTTGTCACACCTTACTCATATCCACTTATTCTTCCTTCAAAAACATTCCATTCAAGATACAAGCCTAAAGAGTGACTATATGTCTCATTCACTACGACTTTCAATTACGTTCCATTTTAGGAGATGAGACATTCAACTACGTGAATCTAATTGATATGCCTACTATATAATTCGGCCGCAAGCATCATGTTGCAATTTTTCATATAGATACATCAACGATGTGTGTGTGTGTATGAGCATCAGGAAGCCCACAGGGGGGCCGTCAAGTCCAGTTTGAGTAGGATTCGCCCACATTCGGAGTAAGCTCTCCAATCTCCATTCGCAAGATTCAAGTCAAGAGAAGAACCTTGGATCAAAAGGTTCAAACACCATTAACGGACTATAAAGCACATATCCAGTCAAAATAGAAATTATGGCAGAAAATGAAGAAAAACAGAAGGAAAGCTATTCAGGGACCAACTTCAACGTCATCAAAATGATAAATAAACTTGGAATAAGCTACCTCACGGAATGACACCAAAAGAGATGGAATTTTACGAAGTCCAAAGAAAATTTGGGTTGTACCAGAGAAGCTTAGGTTTTTATTGTAGTTCAGTCCTCATCCTCTTCATCACCATCTCCGCCAGCAGCCTTCTTTGATGCCGCCTTGAGGTTCTTTCGCTTGACGCGGCCGGGGCGTCCACCACCCAATGGGCTCGTCAGTGAGAAATCAATGTGTTTCTGTGAATCGACGCGGACTAGGAAAGAGGGAATGTTCACCACTTGCCTACCAACCCTGCCCAAATAAGATCATTTGAGAAATAGATCAGACAAAACCATGAAAGATAAATTAAGTATAACACTACCAAAGCCAGTAAAACAATGAAATTTTTTTGAAAAAAAAAAGAATCAAGTTTCCATGTGACAAATAGGGAAAATCTCTATCTGCGATTTTGAAGCAACCTATCCTTTGTGAAGCGGGGCAGTAGTTTCAGTGATGAAAATCAAACTCAAGTCGTCATCTTCAATCATGTAAAATATATATTGACAAAAAATGATGAATGTGATAGCATATTGGTAACATGGGTCAGCTAGTAGACCACCTTGTTTACATGTGCACAGAATTTACACAGAATTTACACCTAGTAACATGGAAAGAAATAGAAACAATCAAACCTACAAATAAACAAAGTGACAGGGTTGACTAAGGAATTGATGTGAAACACAGAATTTACACCAAAAAAGAGAGAAGATATAAAACAGAGGAAACAATGCCTTTCCAAATGGAAAAAGAAAGCACAAACATAACAAAAGACTGATAGAAATTGGCAGCAGTTAGACATGAAGCGCATGCAAAAAGGGAGCAAACATTTGCATGAGAAAGGAGTCGGTGAAGTATCTAAATAGATAAGAAACAGTGTTACTGGACACATTAAGGCTTCAGTTTTGAATAGACTTTCAAACCAGGTCAGTATAACGCTCTATTAACAGGCTCAATTACGCAGATTGTCATGGCTGTTCAGCGTGCTTTGAAATGGCAAGCCATATAGCTTAGCATCAGGGTTATGAGTCCTAACAGAACACAGGAAAATTGAATGCCACCAATATATTCATGTTCAGGAACTTATCAAGCGAACAGAGTCTAGTCTCGACCAAATTTCAGCAGAAAATAAATTTCATCACATACTGGACCATGCAAACAACCAGAAGTACTATGGTATATAAATAATTCCTACGAGAATGCAATCTAACGCAATCTCCAAAAAGCAACACCAGACAAAAGTACCTTCACTAGAATCCCTGGGAAACCCTTGGAAATCACATCATAGAACATCACTAAAACCTATAGTGCAGCATTTATGTTTTGGTATAAAATGTATACCAAAATAATTTACAAGGTGATAGCCTTTTCAAAAAAATAAAGTTCAACCCCATCAATCCCAAAGACGCTAAAGTGAAGAGCTACAGAGTTTCCGGTGGAGACATGCCTCTGCCTGATGAGCACACGAGCGTGATGAATCGACTTGGCCATCCCCGACTTGAAGACGAGAGTCTGGAGGCGGCGCTCGAGGAAATTCTCGACAGTGAGGGCGAGAACGTAATCGAGCTTGTTCTCAGCTCCGCATCCAGACGCTCCTTCTCATAGGGACGCCGTGGCTTCTTGAACGTCTTCCCATCTATTCACGCCCAAGAAAATAGGAATTTAGTGTTTCACATAACGCGATATTTGCACAAAGATGAGAGTGTCTGATGACCGATTACAAGAGAGCAGGAATCTTAATCGTTTAATAGCACGGACACCATCCGAGAAAATATCAAATCCAGAGAAAAGATAATTCCCTGAAACCGAAGAATAGAGAAAAGGAGGAGTAAACGCAGATAGGGAAGAAAGATCGTCACGGATCAACAAATATAGCACGGACAAAGGAAAGAACTAAGAGAACCCTTTAAGAAGACAATGAAACTGCACATTGGCACTCCCAAACACTCAGATCATTCTGCTAAAAGCGAAACCTACGAAGTCGTTCCCTGATTTAACATGAGATTAAATGTGAGGAAAACTGTAAAGATCGAGAACAAAATGAGCAATTAGATCCTCAAAACAAACAGCAGGGGGGGGGGGGGATAGAGAGAGCACTTACAATTCCGATAGAAACTAACGTTCACCATTGCTGACGGCTTGGCGAAGCCGAAAGCGGAGGCGCCTCTCTTTCTTCCTTTTCCTACAAGGAAGGCGTAGTAGATTGTGGATGCGGCGTCTTAACCCGCAAAACGCCTCAAAAACCCTAGTTATACGATGGCGATATTTTCTCGTCCCGTGTCACCGATCAAGTCCGATACGAACCGGAGGGGCTGGCCGGTTCGACTAGGTTCTGTTCGAGTAAGGGGAGAACTTGAACATCTTTAACTGGGTATTTAACTGCGTATAGAACAGGTTTGAAATAAGTACCTAAAAGGTACTTAACCTCAACGTATAAGTACATAGGAATAATATATAATACATAAATGATGATGTATATATATGGTACTTAAATTTCAAAATGTGGAGCACTCACATTTTTAAAATTATTTGGATTAAATTTATGAATGATTTGATTAATCTAAAATACTACTCATTGAGAGTTTTTTAAAGATTTAATTTGAATGTGTATGCATTGTAACTAGATAGGGCTGGTTCAGAACTAGCTCGACAGTTAATCGGAACCGCAACATTGGTTCCTTGCTGAATCGGCACCAAAATCAGAACCAGAACTAGAGAAACCAAGTTCAGTTACTGTTCATAGTATTCAAAAGCTGACTTAAAACCGAAACCGACGGTTCCAAAACGCCGCTAAATAGATTTTTTATATATTTTTCAACAATAGGGAGTGCCCTATTAATGAGTTTGGTGGGAAGTTCAATTCACAAAGGTTGCACTTGCCTCTTTTTTAGAAAAAAGTTTTTTAAAATGGTTTCGAAGTGGTTCTGAAACTGATCTTAAAGCAGTTCGGTTCCGGTTCCATGTTGCAGCCAACAAACAGTCCGTTTCGGTCCCATGGGGAAAAAATACTCAAACCTATAACTATACAATCAAGGAAAATTGAGTTTTAGGTGCGAGTAGACAAGGCCGGTTCTTAGTAAGCCAGAACGGGAGGTTCCAAACTGCCAGTTTCAGTTTTCTTGGAGCTAAGAATAAGAACTAAACCGAGACCGGGTCACTTTCAATTCTGATTTAATTCCCAAACTACTCTGAACCTGAAAAAAAAATGTTGACATTTTTGAAATTTTGTAACAAAAAGTATCAAACCGGCAGTTTAGAACTACTAGTTCTGGTTTTGACCCGGTTTCGATTACATGACAGGTGGAACCATACAACAATAACTAAGCCTTTTCCCATACTAGACGGGTAGAACCATAATCAAAACAAATTGTCCCCGTTTTAGGATCCGCTTTAACCGGTTTCTGGCTTGGTTCAATTCCAGTTGGAACCGTCAAGCTAATTTCAAACCAAACATGGCTAGGTAGGAAGTTGGTTATAGCCATCCCATTCCCAGACCAACCCATTTGTGTCATGACCCGTTTGGCCCGGTTTTGAGTTTATCTCATTAATGCAAAGCTTCTCGCACATGGACTAACACGAGGACACTGATGGGCACATGGACTAACACGAGGACACGGTTGGGTACATGGACTTAACATGAGCACACAGTTGGGCGCGATTCACCTCTTGTCGGCTAATATTCTAAGTTTCATCATGAGTAACGATACATTTTATTCAAATCTCCACCATCAATCTCAAAGATCAAATGGAAAAAATATTTGCATAATATTATGCACTAAAATACATTATACATCTAAGACTGTCTCTATACACACACACACACACACATATATATATATATATATATGTGTGTGTGTGTGTGTGTGTGTATGACAGTTGCTTGACACCCTCTTATACTCTACTAAATGATTTGTGTCATCACATGAACGGTGCAGATCGTCTAGTAGAGCTTAGTAATAGGAGGTTGCCTAGTAATTTACTCACTCACTCTCTTTGTCTATTTCCCTCTCTCTCTCTCTTTCTCTCTCTCTCTATATATATATATAGATGACCGAAGATGATACCATACTTGTCATATGGTGGAAACGGCAATGTTACAAAGAGACACATTGTTAGCGTTATCTTCAATCATCTTCCAAGATCGATCAAACAACTAGAGTCCGAGGATATATACTCCTAAACTAATAGATGGATGGATACATACATACATACATACATACATATGTATATATATATATATATATATATATATATATATATATATATATATATATATATATATATATAGAGAGAGAGAGAGAGAGAGAGAGAGAGAAAAGAGAGAGAGAGAGAGAGAGAGGCATATTGCCAAGCATAAATCAGTTGTAATACGAACCATATGATAAAAAAAAGTCTCTTAAAAACAAAAAGGAAAAGAAAGCTTATGTAAGAGCACTGTACATTTCATATACGAATTAAGCACCATTAATCATTCCTTAGCACAATCGTCGTTGTTATGCCAAGTCATACCCTAACCAAAAATATGCTAAGCTCGGGTCCGTTGCTACCATCGGGGTTGAGCATGTAAAAGGCCTCCGAGTCTCTTGATCCCACCACTCTCTCAAAGTAGGCCCTCATGTAGGCTAGCTCACCATCCGGACCCTCCCCCTCACTCGAGGTCGATGCACTGCAGCTCGCTACGCTCGGCAGCACCCCCGCACCCATCGACACGGCTTGGAGCAATTGCATCACGTTGAGGTCCTCTTCATTTGGCTCGCGCTTCACACCGTACCCAACCTTCTTGCCATTGCAAAACATGGTCCACAACGCCTCGTCGATCAGCCTCCCCCGGTCGGGCCGCTTATCGCACTCGAGTGCAATGCGAACGAGCCCAGATGACATCTCCTTAAGCAGCACATTTGTTTGTAAGGCAAGCTCAATGACCACATCAGGTAGGCACTTAGGTGCATCCTGAATGGATAGACTGACCCGGCCCTTGCGGTACCCGAAAAGCGTGCCTGTGATTCGGGTTCCACCAAGGAGGTGGGGATCAGAGTGAGAAGAACCGCCGGGAAGTACAGTAGGGAGTCGGCAAGCCGGGGCGATGATGGGTAAGGATCTGAAAACGGATCGGAAGAGCCGGGACATCTTGACTGATTTGGTTCGCTTCTTATTAGAGGGTAGGAGGGTGATTTGGTTATTGTTGTTACTGTTGGGGAGTCTCGGTGGGGGTGGGGCCGTCGGTGGGCCGGGAGAGGGGGGTGAGCTCTTGCCCGACGGAGCCACTGTGCTGCTTGCTTTGTGCTGTCCCATCTGATTGCACCTGAAACAACAAAGTGGCACCAAAATCCACCTCCTCTTACATGCTTCTCACTGCTACCTCTCTAACCCACATGGAGGGAGAGAGAGAGATGGTTTGATGGCTAATGAATCTCAAGAATTTAATAGCTGGTAAGGAGCTAATATGTCAAAAAGGCGATAGTTGGTAGGAGCTAATTTCTTTGATACAAGAAACTGTTGCAGTATTTCAACCAAAGAAAAAAGAAAGCTTGGCAAACACACACACACAGATTCAGTAAAGGAAGAAGGTTATTCTAAGAGTGGTTTAAGGATGAAGGGAGAGAAAAAAGGACGTTTGTTGAGTTTGTTGGGGTTTGTAGGGTTGCCCTTGTTTCATGGGAGAAAAGATTGTTCTTCTTAGGACAAGTTGGCCTGAGCAAACGCATCGATCATCCTTTTTTTAGCTGTTCTTTGCAATCTATTTAGACATGACTAGATGGCCGATTTGGGACCAGCATGGAAACCGAACCAGGTCAAAAATTAGGTGAAACTGGACTTAGGACCGAGCCTGAACTATGGGCCACCCAATTCAGTTCTGGTTTCACCTTTTATGGTACTGAAATCGGAAACAATGGTTTCAAACTGTCGATTCTGAAAACCTTTTTATTTTTAAAATTTTTAAAATATTTATTTTTTATCAATTCTAAGCGATTTAAGACAAACAAAAACTGTCTCGATACTGACAGTCCCAGAACCTAAACCTAAATCAACCCCAAGCCGCGTTGCAGTTCCTGGTTTCGAGAAAACCGAAAGCGGTAACACCTAGATACTGCATTTTTGGGCACGCAGCACCGCTGTGTCAAAGTAGCAGCACTACAGCCACTAAAAGCGAAAGGTAGGAATTAGACTTTTAGGAACACTTATCATAATCTCTTCCTACAAGCTCTAAGCTCTAGTTTCAGTAACCTGATTCATGAATTATATCCAATATGTTTCTCATCGAACCGGTTCCTAATGTACCAATTCATGGTTGGTTCTAAGTGGTTTGAAGTTTGTTTCCCTTAAGCAAGGTCTCAACTTCCAATCTTACGACGATCGAAAACGACCAAACCAAGGTCCCAAAAATAGCCTAAATGCAAATTAGAGAGAGAGAGAGAGCATCGTGAATAGTGTGTGATAGTATCATGAGAAGCAATTATCCAGGAACGTCTTTTTTCTTTTGTTAGAAACCGCAGGCAAAAGGCAGATATGCATGCCCCAGGAATCAAACTCATGGCCTTCATCACGTGAGTCGAGAGCCCAGCTAGTTAAGCTAATGCTCCAAATGCTTCAGGAAGATCTAATTGATAACACACACACACACACACACACACACACACACACACACAGAGCACACCTTTAATAGCCACTTGAGAATAACAATGAGAACCACTGATTCAGGAAGATCGAATTAACAATTAAAAAGAGATTCCCCATACATGGTGGACAATCAGTTGTTTGAGAATACCATGGTAAGCCACAAAAAAAGCGCCCCAGGCAGTTAAACCAACAAGAGTACGTAAAGGCAAACAAAAGAAGCATAACCAAAATCAGACAGCACACCCAGACTTTGCATCCACAAGGCTCGTTTTTCATAATAAACTTAGCAAAATCTCATTACATCGACGACACCAAATGATCATAGACAGTAATCTAAACAGTTTATATGAAATTTCATAATTTCCAAAGTGAGCAAACAAGCTCCAACGCCCAATCTACAGGTATAAACAGATTGAAACCTGCATTCAAGAATAAAACGTGTAGAAACAAGTCGGATAAGCACCAACAAGTAATGGATTCGATGAAAAGCCATAGCCCAACAAAAAGCACCAAAACTGACAAGTCCATTCTGCCGATCAAGTAAGATCATCCTCTTCCAATTCCTTTTCTTTAAGTGTGTTCTTTGCTTTCAATAGGAGTGACGTTTTCCAGGGGTCCTACGAAAAGGAAATTATCTACCATTACTCCCAACGCAATGAAATAAAAAGCAAATGTATTTATTGCCCACAAACAGATTATGAAATCCTAACATGCAGCTGTGCTTTATGAAGATAAAAAGTAAATGGCCCAAATTGTAACAGCAAACATTGTGGATTTGTAACATCGGTTAACATCATATTAAAATAATAAAAGCATAATAAAGAATAAGTTGTTTGCTCATTAAATAATGACACTTTACACGGCCAACCGGTAAATGTAATATTTCACCACTGACAATATGATCAAGATTACCTGTAGATTTTGGTATCACTGGTGGGTGGGTCTTATATTTCTCTAAATACATAAAAACATAAACTAATAAAAATTATATTTTTCATGTTTTTATCTGTCAACATGGAAAAATGGCGAGGTTGGACGGTTGGGTTCAAACTTCAAACCAAGGACTATGCTAGTGGGTGAACCGACGAGGTCCTTCTCTTTTAAAGCTGATGATGGTGATGCGGTGGATGGTGATAGTTGGGTGATCCTATGAACTCGATCAAGACAAGGAGAAGAAATTAGAACTAAAAAAACTAAACTATTTTATTAAAGCTAACAACAACAACTAAACCTTTTCCCATACTAGATGGAGTCAACTACATGGGTTCTTTGTTTCCAAATAGCCCTATCATGTGTCATGCTAGCAGTTAACTCAATATAAACTATATCATTTTTTATACTTTCTTTCCAACACTTTTGTCGTCGTCCTCTTCCTCTTTTAAAATTTTTACAATCAAATTTTTATATAATCTTCCAGGAGTGTCATTTGGTCTTCTTTCTACATGTTCAAACCATCTTAAACAATTTTTTCTCATTGTATCCTCTATTAGTGCTACTCCCAATTGATTTCTAATAACCTCATTATGTATATGGTCTTTCCTTGTGTGACTACTCATCCATCTCAATATCTTCATTTCTACTACGGACATCTTTTGCACATGTTGAACTGCCCAACACTCGGAACCATAAACCATAGCAGGTATAATTGATGCTCTATAATATTTACTTTTTAACTTTCTTGTTATCTTCTTATCACACACAATACCTGATGCCCCTCTTCATTTTAACCAATCGGCATTAGTTGTATGCATAAAATCTCTATCAATTTTTCCATCACTTTTAAAAATTGATCGTAAGTATTTAAAATTTTCCTTGTGAGAGATGCATTGTGTGTCAATCTTAATTTCCATGTCATATGAAGTACCCAAATGATCAAACTTACATTCCATATATTTTGTCTTTGTTCTACTAAGTCGGAACCCTTTACTTTCTAATGTTTCTCTCCAATGTTCCAATTTCCTATCAACTTTTTCCTTAAACTCATTCGCTAACACAATATTATCTGCAAATAACATACAACAAGGTACTTCATCTTGAATATGTTTTGTTAACTCATCAATGACCGATATAAATAAATATGGACTTAAAGTTGATCCCTCACGTAATCCAATATCAACTTCAAAGAAGTATGTCATTCCTTTATGAGTCCTCACACAAGTTCTTGCACCATCGTACATGTCTCTTATAAGATTTATATATATCAATGGGATACCTCTCTTTTCCAAGGTTCTCCAAACGACATCTATTGGTACCCTATCGTAAGCTTTTTCTAGATTAATAAATTTCATGTGAAAGTTCCTTTTTGCTCTAAAATGTTCAATAAGATGTCTCAATAGGTGAATTGCTTCAATAGTAGATCTATCGGGCATGAATCCAAATTAGTTCTCTATTGTACTTGATATTTATCTTAACCTTCGTTCGATAATTCTTTCCCATAATTTCATAGCATGGTTCATTAACTTGATACCTCGATAATTCGAACAATTTTGAATATCTACCTTGTTCTTATATATGGGTATAAGTGTACTCGCTTTCTATTTCTCGGACATCTTTTGGATTCTCCATATTTCATTAAATAGTCCCCATCTCTCCTAGGATTTTCCATACTTGTATAGGAATATTGTTTGGTCCTACACATTTACCAACCTTCATATATTTTTGACTTCATTCTTTTGCATACACACACAAAAATTGCGGTTTATATACTTTTCTGATTTGGCTAACTCTCCTAAGTTAATACTAACATCTATATTTTCATTAAAGAGTTTATAAAAATAATCTTTACATCGATTTTTTATATCATTATTCGCCACTAGAATCTTCTCATTCTCATCTTTGATGCATAAACTATTCTATTAAAGCTAAACTCAATAATTTTCCCAAGATGAACAAAAGCAATGAGGTCCTCTTTTTAAGTAGAAGCTTTGGACAATCCTAATTCCAATCAAATTCTAATGAAATGAAACTCCTAAATATTCAATTCTTAGTATATTAAAACTCTTTAAAGATAAAACCCAAACTCATCTAACTAATCCAAATGTCCTAAGTATATTGCTCAAATGACCTTATTTAACTAAAGTAAAATAATCAAAAGAGAATGCAGATGTGGAGATCCAAATCTGAAGCACAGGGTTCAGGTTACATCAATGTTGAAACCACAAATTTGGCATTTGGCATCAATAAGTATAACAACTAATGAAAACATTAAACAAACAAATTAAGTTTAATTTTCAAGTATGACAAAATGAACAGATCCAAATGTGCCATATTATAAAAATATTAAAAAGAAAGGACCTTTGGACGTCGAATCAATAACTTGCCACGTAGGTTGCAAATTAGTGGTTGAAGGGGTTTGAGTTTGAAACCCATAAAGACAGTCCCAGTAACTATAAACTAAAACTATTTTTCCAAACATACAAATCTGTAGGGAAGAAATTGTATAAATTAACCATCCCAAACCATGCGTCCAATTTTGCGAGGTTCAAAATGCTTGAGCACGTGAAATTTCAAACTATTTAAGTGTAAGCATGTCCTTGCCAGAGACAGTGACCTTATGTGCATGTGTGTTTGTGTTTTTGGGGGTGGAGGCACTCTGCGTGAGGTTCTCAAAGATAAATATAACGTTATTTAACAAAAACATACCAGCCTAGTCATGGAATCAAATTCCTTCACAGCCGCTGTGAATTTCTCAATATCTTCTTCTTCCATAGCAGACGCTAAATCCTGATAAAATAGCAACAATTTGCTTTGTTAGAGACAATGTTTCAAACAAGGGTGATCATCATTCAACATATTGTACATAAATGGTTTGTTCACACAATTGTTAAGCAAGAAATAGGATAGCAGCTTATGGAAATTTATCGTTCAAACTGAGAACCTATATACTTCAATCATAAAAAAGAACCCATATACCATGTGTTTTTCCCCTCCGCCAAATTTCCTTTTATGAGGAGACAACCAAAAGGAAGAAACTAATTCCAGTTCTATAATCATGAAACAACTTTAGACTGAGACGAATAAAATTGTATAAATTTACACAGCACCACTTTAACTTACCGCTAACAATCTACACTCGCGTGTCCCAGAGAATGTTGGGTCTAAGTCCTGCAAGTACAATGATTACATTTTCAAGATGCCATTCCTTTTCTTCATTTTCTTCAAACTTTTTCTCGTTATGCTTAGCAAATAAAGCATCACAACATATTGGTGAAATGTGAAAGCAATTCTGACCTGGTATCGTTCTAATGCATTATGTATTGCTACAGCATCCCCTTTACAGAGGTGACAAATACCAGCATTTAAAAGAAGTCCTTTGACGCTGTACTTGAGAAGGTTATTATTCATCGACTGTCGGGCAACAGATTCAAAAATCTCAGTAGCCTTGGGGTACCTGAAATAGCAATAACAGATGGCTCAGTACAAATATTAAAGCAGCAAAAAGACCTTATCAACCACGGTTACATGCCTTGGTGGTTCTTACTTGAGTTTCACAATGTCAAGTACAAAAGATATAATCAAAAGTCTTCTTTTCAGTAAAAACAATAAAGAAGAGTTGCTTCTCAGAAATTCACTTGGAAAATCTAAAATTAGTTGTGTGCATACAGTACTAACTAACAGGAAATTAGATGAAATGCTTCTCAATCTTGTTTCACTTTGATTACTGTAGAGTCTAGGAACCACAACGGCCCATTAGCATAAAAAATCAGACACTCAATTTTCTAAACCATTTCTTTCAACGCCTCTACCATAATAGATAGGGATTCATGAGTCTTCAGCATAATGTCTTGCCCTAGGCGTGTTGAGATTACTCACAAGCCCCAGTCTACTACTACTACTACAACTAAGCCTTTTCCCATACTAGATGGGGTCAGCTTCATGGATTCTTTGTTTTTTTTTTTGTAGAATCCATGTTAAGTCCGACAAAGTTTTCCGCTGGCTGTCGGAAGCCTAACACAACCCTCCTCCTTTTTCCGGGCTTGGGACCGGCCATGAAAGGGTGATTCCTTACATAGGCGGAGTTACTCACAAGCCCCAGTGAACACCAAAAAAGCAATGCAAAGGCTATAAATATTGAAGAAAAGCTTTAGCCATTCCGTCTTTATGTGTAGATATATGTGTGTAGAATCTATTATGGTCCTAAATAAGGATTCCTTATGTTTGTATGCATTCTTATTTACATAATAGTACTAATAAGGAAATCCGTTTGAGCGAATGTCAACATTAGTGAACTTTGGGTGAGCACCAGCTTGAACCCTGCTTTCCTGCAAAACGCATTAAAAACTGATGCACAAAGGTGATTTGGGTTTAATATCTTTCCTCTGCTATCCTTCACTTCTGGCGATGTTACATTAGATAACGAGTGTAAACTAGAGATGTGTTTTTAAGGGGTGAAACTTCTTTCACAAGAAGTTCCAACAGAATTCATATTCTCAAAATCGTACACATGTTTTCATTTTCGAGGCTCCTGGATACATCATAGTCTTCCGAAGCTCCTTCACACATGTTCATTGTTCATTAAAAATGTGCTGTGGGTACATAAAAAATATTTTCAAGGTATGAAAAAGTCAAATTGTTCAAGCTCATTTCAGGCAGATCATTTTGAAACTCAGTGAGGCACTGGGGGGTCAGTGGCAGCAACTGCCCACCTAGCCCCCAATATGGATCAGCTACAGATTTCAGGAGCACCTTCCATCCACCACCACTATTTGACATACAGCATCACCATCGACCACCCTCATAGCCACTGTCCGTTGCTGCTTCCCACCTTCATCACCAACCACATTTCATCTTTTGATGCAATACATTTTTCACCCAAACACTTCTTTAGGTTAATTTTAGAATAAAATCCCACAATACGGCTACATATATTTGCTGTTCATGAGAAATCTATGTAAGCACATCGGTAAAGGCCCTTACTGTTCTAGTGAAGCAGCCAATTGTGCAATCTTTTGTTTGCATTGATTTGCTGAAGTTGTTACTTCTTCACTCTGGAACAGGTCAGCAGACCTTTCATAGTATGAAATTGCTTGTTCGATGTTCTGATCAGCTTCATACAGTTCACCAATTTCCTGCACACAAGTTTTGTGGTGGTTAAAGATCACTCAAGTTGATAGCACGATCACATACAAAGAATTTAAGAAAGGAACTAGATCATGTCATGAAACATAAACTTAAATTGATAAGACATGCTTGAATTAAGAATAAACAGAAACAGCATAAATATAAAAACCAAATTTGAATACCTTGCAGTATCTTGCTGCCATATTAAGTCTACCAATCTCCATGAAATGGTTGACTGCTGCATCATAGCATTGTATCGCATCTACATATAATAAATAATACACTATAAGGCAGAGCATCAAATCAAACTACCGTATCTATAATATACAACATATTCATTCATGACTCATGAGGTTAGCTCTTCATTAATTATGGTTTCCAGATAATTTCGATTAATCACCATATTAGTGCGTGAAGGTTATGCACTTGCAATTTTCTTCAAGTTCAGAAGAAAGAATAATTAAAAGTGTTTTAGGATATTGCAACTATAAATGTCTATGCCCATAGTATTCAGTAAATAAATATCACAAAGCAGTGAAAAACTCATACATGAAGTGGAATGGTGTTTGGTGATCATAAAGCTGACAAGAATATGTTAACAATGCAAACATTTACATGCAAATGGATGAGAAGCATGGGATGGGGCTAAGAAAAAATAAAAGATTTGTCAAGTTGACCGCCGTAACCATTAAAAGCAGTGTTGTCTGACGCATATCGTATCGCGTATCGCTGGGCTCCACGATACGGGCGTATCGTATCGTATCGTATCATACTTTAATATTAAAAAACTATAAAAATTATTTAAAAAATTAATAAAATTAGTAAAAATCCGAAGAAAAAAAATCAAGAAAATTCTGGAAAATTTTGGAAAAAATCTGGTAATTGCTTTAAATTCATATAATGCAAAGTTTAGCACAAATTGAACATTTAATATTGAACAATTGCATCCAAAATTATATATTTTGAATCAAAAAATGAAATACATTTATATTTTACATATTGTAAATTTGTATCAGGATCATTAACTAAATAATCTTCATCTTCTCCTTGATGATGTTGTTGCACTTCAAATTAATTCATGCAATGTCTTCTTCAGTTAGGACTTAGGAGTGCATTTTCTTCGTTATCTTCCATAATCGACTCATGTAATATATCAAAATTAACAAACTGCTATCTTTGTACATGTAGTTGTCATATTTGCTAATTTTCATATGTGAGCAAAACAAAGAGCTCCATTTCTTTGATTATTGAGTCTATGACACCTCAATGATGTGATATTATTACTTGATGATGTCCCTTTTTTCTCTTATTGGAAACTAGCTTTTTAACTAATGCTTGAGCTTCATTTCTCACTTCACACACTGAGTTAAGCCTCACACACATTGATCATGTTCAACTCAATGGAAGTCATGTAATGTGAACCCTAAAATAGTGAAGTTGTGAAATCCCTACTCAATGAACCGAGAGAACTAAATGTTTTTAATTGTTTACGATCTTATGAAATTAGAAACTGTTAGCAAAAATATACCTAAAAGTTGTAACAGAAAGGGAAATGATTTTGTCATAAATTTTTTTTTATACATTATTCTTATTAAATAAATGAAATTATAAACCCAAATTATAGGCATATTGGAGGATGCCTTTAAGGGAAGTGAAGAGAGGGGAAGAGAGGGCAGAAACATGCAAAAAAAATTTGAAAAAAAAATTGAAAAAAAAAAAATTTGAAAAAAAAATTTGAAAAAAAAACAAATTTTGGGCGTATCGCCCGTATCGTGGCTTCCCACGATGCGATACGGATAACACTGATTAAAAGATTTAAAATTGATGGTCAACTATTACCTCAAAATATCAGCAGATAGTTTACAGATTGCAACAGCGAGAAGGTAGCAATTTCAATAAGAAAAGGTACATGAATCCACAACAAGAACCATGGACAGTGGTGGAGGGGAAAGGGAAAACGCAAAATGTTGGATTATAACACACAGAAACATCTGATTGGTGTGTTTACATGACGTCCATGACATAAAGACGATGGTGTATTGTTAGGAGCATCACTCCAAGCAAGCTAATAATGTTAACAATCAGATAACTTGGAACATCAGTCTAAGAAACGCATTGATTGTCTTCAGAAAGGATCACAAATTCGATTTAAGATTCATGGCGAGATCATCTCGATCATCACATTCACAATACTGCGTTCAAAGTCTCAGCCCAAAACCAGCATTTATTCTCAAAGGGGTGGCAAAACAACCTGCATTATTGATCTTTTTGTAGCAATTTGCTGCATCCACGCACGCTGAAGCAGCCTCATGCTTGCTATCCAACTGTTCATTCAAGATGATAAAGATCAAACACAGCTTAAATATGACATGAGTATCTTATAAACCCATGATCAATCAGAATGAAGAACCAGAAGAACCTTCAAATGACACTCCGCCAATTTGAGATACGTAGTTCCAGCTTTATCCCCTGACACAGAACTAGGTTTCAGAACTATTTCTTTCCTTGTAACATATTATAAGAAAACAAAAGTGCAAATTTCGAAGAACTCAATGATATCAGAGGTCCCTTTATTTGTTTCAAATATACGTACTGCAATTTATCACAAAGAAAATTATATGTAATACAAAAACCAACAAAATTTAATATAATCATAATACAAAAGCAAATCAATCTCGGTAAGACCCCCATTCAGCACCCTAAAAACCTATGCAACAAACCAAACAACAACAACAACTAAGCCTTTTCCCATACTAGATGAGGTCGGTTACATGGATTCTTTGTTTCCATAGATCCCTATCATAATTTGTAGAATCCATGGTAAATAAGTCCAACGACAAAGTTTTACAATGGTTGTCGAAAGCCTAACACAACCCTCCTCCTTTATCAGGGTTTGGGATCGGCCATGCAAGGGTGATCCCTTACATGAGTGGAGTTGTAAAACCCAACTATAATTCTAGAAAATAAAATCAAAGTGCATTTAAGTAAAAATTAATGTGCCTATATAACATTAAGCAACAAACCTTAATCATCTTCAAAACTCCTTAGCCTACAAAACTTGGAACTTTGTTCTTCTCTACTACTTTAACTGTTTAACATGGACATGAAACAAATACTAAAAAAAAGGTAGAACTTTGAATAGGACAAAAATGAAAAATATGTTATCTATGATTTATGTTTCAAAAAGATATATAAATTATGTTTTCAAAATATGTCAACCATAGGTAAAGCATAAAAATTTGCAGCTGAACCAAGCCTGCCTAAATGACTAGTAGATCCATCATCAATTACAACCAATATGCTTTAGTAAATATGGAAAACATGATACATGGGATCGGCTAACTCTTTGTTTCCATAGAGCTCGATCCTGTGCCATGCTAATAGATTTTAAAGAAATAAATTATGTCCAAAATATCAATCGCCTAACGATTAAGCAAGGAGAAAGTCCAGTCCAAAATATCATAGATGTAAGTCATTCATGTACGGTATAATCCAAAATCCTAGTGGCGATCACATATAAGTAATCTTGAATAAAGCCTATTGTAGTAGTCAGTTCTGTGATATTGAATAAATTTTGTCAATTGTGTGACAAAGTTTAATCTAAATGTATGTTAAATTATGGTACTCAGGTAAAGAAAAGGCCCGAAACGGAGTTGGTATTATCATAAATAAAGATTTAAAGGAGAGTGTAGTAGACATTACAACGATATGGCGACCGAATCATGACATTGAAATTAGTGTTAGGAGCAGAGGTTTTGAATATAGTTTGTGCTTACGCACCCCAAGTAGGACTAGAAGATAGTATAAAGACAGTTTTTTGGGAAGAGTTGGATAAGGTGTTTCAAAAGATTCCACAAAGGGAGATGATTTGTTTAGGAGGAGATTTAAATGGACATGTCGGTAAAGAGGCATTAGGATATCAAGGGATTCATGGAAACTTTGGTTATGGGGATATAAACGAGGAAGGTAGGGAGATTTTAAATTTTGCTATGTCATTTGATCTCTTTATAGTCAATACAATCTTCAAAAAACGAGATGAACATTTAATTACTTATAAGAGTGGCTTATCACAAACACAAATTGATTACTTTATTTGTAGAAAAAAAGATAGAGCGTGTTGCAAAGATTGTAAGGTAATTCCAGGAGAAAGCTTAACCACCCAACATCGACTTTTAGTTATGGATTTACAAATAAAAAAATGGACAAAGAAGAAAAGAGTGCATCGAGCTATTCGGACTAAATGGTGGAACCTCAAAAGCGAGAAAGAAGATATATTTAAACAGAAAGTCCTTCAAGGAGATGTTTGAAATTATGTTGGTACACCCTGTGATATGTGGAACAATATGGTTATACATATTAGGAAAGTGGCGAAAGATGTGTTAGGGGTATCTAAGGGAGGTGTACCGGCACAAAAAGAAGCTTGGTGGTGGAGTGAAGTAGTACAAAATAAAATCAAGGCAAAGAGGGCATGTTATAAATTACATTATGCTAAGAAAACTAGTGAAACTTTAGAAGCTTATAAGAAAGCCAAGAAGGAAGCAAAAAAGGCCGTTAGTGAAGCAAAAGCTAAGATTTGGGAGGACTTATATAAAAAGCTCAACTCAAAAGAGGGTGAAAGAGATATTTTTAGGATAGCTAGGGCTAGAGATAAGAAAACTAAAGATCTTAATTATGTTAGATGCATAAAAGATGAAGATGAAAAAATTCTAGTGGCAAATGATGATATAAGAAATAGATGGAAAAACTATTTTTATAATATTTTAATGAAAATAAAGATGTTAGTATTAGTTTAGGAGATTTAGCCAAGTCAGAAAAGTATATAAACCACAATTTCTACCGACGTATTCAAAAGAATGAAGTCAAAGAGGCTCTTAAACATATGAAGAGTGGTAAATCGATAGGACCAAATAATATTCCTATAGCAGTTTGGAAAATACTAGGAGAAATAGGAATCACTTGGCTCACAAGACTATTTAATGAAATATGGAAAAACCAAAAGATGCCCGAGGAATGGAGAGCAAGTACACTTATACCCGTATATAAGAACAAGGGAGACATTCAAAATTGTGCGAATTATCGAGGTATCAAGTTAATGAGTCATACTATGAAATTATGGGAAAGAATTATCGAACGTAGGTTAAGACAAGTATCAAGTACAACAGAGAACCAATTTGGATTTATGCCTGGTAGATCTACTATTGAAGCGATTCACCTTTTGAGACGTCTTATGGAACATTTTAGAGCAAAAAAGAAAGACCTTCACATGATATTTATTGATCTAGAAAAAGCTTATGATAGGGTACCGAGGGAGGTTCTTTGGAGAACTTTGGAAAAAAGAGGTATCCCATTGACATATATTAACCTTGTAAGAGACATGTATGATGGTGCAAAAACATGTGTGAGGACTCATGAAGGAACGACAGACTTCTTTGAAGTTAATATTGGGTTACATCAAGGATCAACTTTAAGTCCATACTTATTCATAATGGTGATGGATGAGTTAACAAAACATATTCAAGATGAAGTACCTTGGTGTATGTTATTTGCAGATGACATTGTATTAGTGGAGGAGTCTAAGGAAAAAGTTAATAGAAAATTGGAACTATGGAGAGAAACATTAGAAAACAAAGGCCTCCGACTTAGTAGAACAAAGACAGAATATATGGAATGTAAGTTTGATCATTTGGCTACTTCAGAGGACATAGAAATTAAAATTGGCACACATTGCATTCCCCAAAAGGAAAGTTTTAAATACCTAGGGTCAATTTTTCAAAGTGATGGAAGAATTGATGGAGATGTTACACATAGAATTAATGCTGGTTGGTTAAAATGGAGAGGAGCATCAGGTATTCTTTGTGATAAGAAGATACCATTAAAATTAAAAGGTAAATATTATAGAGCAGCAATTAGGCCTGCCATGTTTTATGGTTCTGAGTGTTGGGCAGTTAATCATCAACATGTACAAAAGATGTCTGTGACAGAAATGAAGATGTTGAGATGGATGAGTGGTCATACAAGAAAAGACCGTATACATAATGAGGTTATTAGAAACAAATTAGGAGTGGCACCAATAGAGGATAAAATGAGAGAACATCGTTTAAGATGGTTTGGACATATAGAAAGAAGATCAAAAGAAGAACCTGTAAGAAGGTTAGAAAAACTAAATTTGGAAAGTATTAAAAGAGGTAGAGGACGACCACAAAAGTGTTGGAAAGAAACAATAAAGAATGATCTAGCTTATTGGGAGTTAACTGCTAACATGGCACACGATAGGGATCTGTGGAAACAAAGAATCCATGTAGCCGACCCCGTCTAGTATGGGAAAAGGCTTAGTTGTTGTTGTTGTTGTTGTTGTATGTTAAACTGTTTGGATGCATAATGATAGCAATAGCACAATCTATGGTGCTAATTACTTTCATCAAAAAGAATATAATAATATATTGTTTGCATGTGCATGCTTTTCCGAATCTGTGAAGTTATCTCATAGGTTAGGATTTACGTTAGCATGTAAATTTTCCATGCAGTAAAAACATTTGAGCAATCTCCTTCCTTGCGATCATGGTTAAAAATTACCATGCGAAGATTTCATGTGATGAAACCGAAATTCCTGATATTGTCCAAGTATTCCTATAATTGGCGAGTATGGCATGTAAATAATTAGACGGTTGGCCAGCTTTGTGCACCACCCTTTTGATCTTGAATTCGCATAAATTGTTTAAGAGTTGGAAAGCAATTAAAATGACATTCATTCAATTACAGTTTCCCATTTATTTAACCCATTGGAGCCACCCCCAAGGAAAACTTTGAGTCTGAACTCGTTGCCCCTTGAGACTATTACCCTTTTCCGTTCCATAAAATCATTAATATGTGAATCAACTAGTAAGAATTAATCCAATGGGCACCAATTATCTCGATTATTTTGTATTGTTTCCTTCTATCCTACCAGTGTGATATCTTTATTCCAGAGCTAGTCCCAGACCCAAACTAGAAACACGGACAAGAATATGAGATCTCCACTGTTTAATGGTAGAAACTGACAAGGGAAACCCCTAACCCCTTTGAGAAAGGATTTCCCTTCCAGAACGCGCCTAATCTCACCGATTCATGGAGGGCAACTGAGTCCCAACATGTGTGTCGCAGGATCTCTCACCAAATCAACGTGATCATCGCCAGAGATAGCAGGAGAGAGAATCCACCTGAGTTCCAATGTAAGGGCTTATTCGTTTATTTTCGTTTCCACGGCAAGATTCCATCGATCTAAGACTCCAAGGGTATAGGAAGGTTAGGGGAAGGGGATGTGATGACATTAGAAGCATTATCAATTCCAGCCGTCACCTAAGATGCCAAAAAAAACGATAAGAGGAAGGTCATCACATCCCTCTTATTTAAGAAATTAAACAGATTATAAGAATTTGCCCATTAACTGGCACTATTAAAATTTTGAAGAACTCAATGATATCATAGGTCCCTTTATTTGTTTCAAATATACATACTGCAATTTATCACAAAGAAAATTATACTTTATACAAAAACCTACAAAATTTAATATAATAATAATACAAAAGCAAATCAATCTCGGTAAGACCCCCATTCAGCACACTAAAAACCTATGCAGCAAACCAATTTAAGAAATTAAACAGATTATAAGAATTTTCCCATTAACTGGCACTATTAAAAATTCAACGGCAACATCTCCCAATCTCCCGTTCAAAGAACAGGGATAATCAAGGATGAAGCAAAGGATCCAAAAAATTTAAAAATGAGAGAAACCCAGTTTTTGCACACACAAAAATCCATAAATAAAAAGATATGTCCAGCAGAAGAAAAAGCCGACAAAAACTATAACACCCAAAATCCCACAACAAAAAATAAGAAAAGGACTTATCCATAACACGCATTTGCCCAAAAAAATCTCCAAAAGCGCCGGAAATTCAAAGGAGAAATTAGAATGGAAATTTTCAAGGATCGAGATCGGGAAGTACATGATTTGGCGAGTTTGTACCGATTGGCAGCCTTCTCGTACAAGTCTGCGGCGTCTTCATACTTAGACCCGAAGAGTCCCCATCCGTTGAGTTTTTTCTCAGCCTTCCTTACGAAATCGTCGCCCCTCGTCTCATCCCCCATCCCTCAGACTCAATTAACCGGCGCACGGTTACCGGAATCCCGACGGGCGGCGAATTTCTGCGATGGAGTCACGTCGGGGAAGCCAAGCTTCCTCCCTCCTGAAAAAAAAGGCGTGAACGGAATATATATTAATAATAACAGAGGGTGCTTCATTTAACTGCCCATGTTATGACGAATTTATGTGTCGCTGCCTAAAATGCTAAAATGCTAAGATGTTTCTTTTAACCGTCGCTTCCTTGGCATTTGTGTTTGCTTTTATGTTTGCTTTTAATCCAAGTAAAACTTGTAGTACAATGTGGTTTATTAATTAGTAATTCTTAAAGTAATAAATATTGTATCAAACTTATAAACAATAAAGATGCAAGTTACTAAAGTGATAACAAACCATAGAGTATTAAAGGGAAAAACAATAAAATACCAAAAATTTTACTCGAGGTGGTAGATACTATAATTCGGAGAAAGATTTATATTCTATGTTTATAGTTGACAAAGTAGGTTGGAGAAAAAGCAAAGGAGATAGAGAATATAGGTTTTAAATTATGGTACTCAGGTAAGAAAAAGGTTTGAAACGAAGTTGGTATTATCATAAATAAAGATTTAAAGGATAGTATAGTAGACATATAACGATATGGTGACCGAATCATGACATTGAAATTAGTGTTAGGAGCATAGATTTTGAATATAATTTGTGCTTATGCACCCCAAGTAGGACTAGAATATAGTATAAATATAGCCTTTTGGGAAGAGTTAGATAAGGTGATTCAAAGGATTCTACAAAGGGAGATGATTTGTTTAGGATGAGACTTAAATGGACATGTCGGTAAAGAGGCATTAGGATATCAAGGTATTCATGGAAACTTTGGTTCTGGGGATATAAATGAGGAAGGTAGGGAGATTTTAAATTTTCTATGGCATTTTATCTCTTTATAGTCAATACAATATTAAAAAAACAAGATGAACATTTAATTACATATAAGAGTGGTTTATCACAAACAAAAATTGATTACTTTATCTGTAGAAAAAAAGATAAAGCATATTGTAAAGATTGTAAGGTAATTTTAGGAGAAAGCTTAACCACCCAACATCAACTTCTAGTTCTTTATTTACAAATAAAAAATGGACAAAGAAGAAAAGAGTGTATTGAGCTATTCGAACTAAATGGTGAAACCTCAAAAGTGAGAAAAAAGATATATTTAAATAAAAAATCCTTCAACGAGATGTTTGAAATTATGTTGGTACACCTTGTGATATGTAGAACAATATGGCTATACATATTAGGAAAGTGGCGAAAGATGTGTTAGGTGTATCTAAGGAAAGTATACCGGTACAAAAAGAAGTTTGGTGGTTGAGCGAAGTAGTGCAAAATATAATCAAGGCAAAGAGGGTATGTTACAAATTACATTATACTAAGAAAACTAGTGAAACTTTGGATGCTTATAAGAAAGCAAAGAAGAAAGTAAAAAAGGCAGTCAACGAAGCAAAAGCTAAAAATTGGGAGGATTTATATAAAAAACTCAACTCAAAAGAGGGTAAAAGAGATATTTTTAGGATAGCTAGGGTTAGAGATAAGAAAACTAAAGATCTTAATTCTATTAGATGCATTAAAGACGAGGTTGAAAACATTCTAGTGGCAAATGATGATATAAAAAATAGATGAAAAAACTATTTTTATAAGCTTTTTAATGAAAATAAAGATGTTAGTATTAGCTTAGGAGAGTTTGCCAAATTAGAAAAATATATAAACCATAATTTCAATCGACGTATTCAAAAGAATGAAGTCAAAGAGGCTCTTAAATATATGAAGGGTGGTAAATCGGTAGGATCAGACAATATTCCTATAGAAGTTTGAAAAATACTAGGAGAAATAGGAATCACTTGACTCATAAGACTATTTAATGAAATATGGAAAAACCAAAAGATGTCCGAGGAATAGAGAGCGAGTACACTTATACCCATATATAAGAACAAGAGAGACATTCATAATTGTGTGAATTATCGATGTATCAAGTTAATGAACCATACTATAAAATTGTGGGAAAGAATTATCGAATGTAGGTTAAAACAAGTATCAAGTATCAAGTACAACAGAGAACTAATTTGGATTCATGCCAGGCAGCTCTATTGTTGAAGCGATTCACCTTTTGAGACGTCTTATGAAATATTTTAGAGCAAAAAAGAATGACCTTCACATGATATTTATTGATTTAGAAAAAGCTTACGATAGAGTACCGAGGGAGGTTCTTTGGAGAACTTTGGAAAAAAGAGGTATCCCATTGACATATATTAACCTTATAAGAGACATGTATGATGGTGCAAAAACATGTGTGAGTACTCATGAAGAAATGACAGACTTCTTTGAAGTTAATATTGGGTTACATCAAGGATCAACTTTAAGTCCATACTTATTTATAATGGCGATTGATGAGTTAACAAAATATATTCAAGATAAAGTAGCTTGGTGTATGTTATTTGAAGATGATATTGTGTTAGTGGAGGAGTCAAAGGAAAAAGTTAATAGAAAATTGAAACTATGGAGAGAAACATTAGAAAGTAAAGGCCTCCGAGTTAGTAGAACAAAAACATAATCTATGGAATGTAAGTTTGATCATTTGGTTACTTCAGAGGACACATAAATTAAAATTGGCACACATTGCATCCCCCAAAAGGAAAGTTTTAAATACCTAGGGTCAATTTTTCAGAGTGATCGAAGAATTGATGGAGATGTTACGCATAGAATTAATGCTGGTTGGTTAAAATGGAGAGGAGCATCAGGTATTCTTTGTGATAATAAGATACCATTAAAGTTAAAAGGTAAATATTATAGAGCAACAATTAGACCTACCATGTTTTATGGTTGTGAGTGTTAGGCAATTAATCATCAATATGTACAAAAGATGTCTGTGATAGAAATGAAGACGTTGAGATGGATGGGTGGTCATACAAGAAAAGACCGTATACATAATGAGGTTATTTGAAACAAATTAGGAGTGACACCAATAGAGGATAAAATGAGAGAATATCGTTTAAGATAGTTTGGACATATAAAAAAAAAACCTATAAGAAGGTGTGAAAAACTAAATTTGGAAAGTATTAAAAGAGGTAGAGGATAACCACAAAAGTGTTGGAAAGAAACAATAAAGAATGATCTAGCTTATTGTGAGTTAACTGCTGACATGGCACATGATAGGGCTATGTGGAAACAAAGAATCCATGTAGCCGACCCCGTTTGGTGTGGGAAAAGGCTTAGTTGTTGTTGTTGTTGTTGGTAAGTAACAAACAACCAATTTCAATTATTCAAGCAACCAAATGGGAAATGCATTGTCTCGGACGAATGATTTTACAATTTTAATCTCAAATTCATTAGGTAGATGATGTTAAAACAGCAATGGTCGAAAATCTCATTATGACGCTGTTTGATTCTATGCTTGAGCAATCTACAACACCGGAATTGAACCGGACACAAAACCCCCCCGAGAACTTTAAAACCGATGGTTCCAAACGGTCCTTGTTTATATAGTGAGTCCATGTTCATTCGTAGCTTTGAGCTTGATGGGCACAGGATGCATACATGTCCTTTGTTTAAAAAAAAGAAATAAATGGTTTAGAAACTAAAATCAGAACCAACCGGAGGATGGTTCGGTTTCGATTCCAGGTTCCAATAAAATTAAAGACGAACCAAAGGGTATTAAAATGGATTTCTTTTAAGATACCAAAATGAGTTTTCTCTTTAATTTGTAATATGGCAAAACCCAATGAATGGCGGTGGATTCAAACCCTTTTCTTTTTCTTTAATCGGCAAGCTGGGTCAGATTTAGTAGCGTAATCGAGCCAAGTTTCATTATGCTCAAGCTGACCTCAGTTAACTGTTAGCTTACTCAAGCTCAGCGCGAGCTTGAGTTCCTCCCTTTTTCATGTGATATGAAACTAACTATTTTCATTCAAATTTCACCATATCTTTTATAAAATACAACTTTAAGATATATATATATATATATATATATATATATATATATATATATATATATATATATATATATATATATATATATAGAGAGAGAGAGAGAGAGAGAGAGAGAGAGAGAGAGAGGTGAGTGCATGCCTTATTGCTATGCTCTATGCATGTGCACGTATACATGCATGCACGTGCACACACACATATATATATAAAGAGAGAGAACATGTTCTAAACTTTTTAAAAAACTCAATCATTCGATCTTCAATATTAATGGTTGAGATTTTTAAAACAAAACAAATAGTATTAGAAAGAGTATGAAGGTACTTTTTTCCATTTGAATTTATATTTCTACTTCCGATCTTATCGATGAAATGATTGATATCTTTGGAAATATTTAAGCATGATTGGATGTGTGGATAGGCTGATCTCTCTTTATATATATATATATATAAAGAAATGAGTTGTTAGATTCTTGTTCTTGCCTAGGTCATCGTATGATTGGATTTGAGATATAGATGGTGTAGGTAGATAAACAAGCAAACAGTGATTTTTTTAAAGTATTTACATCATTTGCATTTTTTTCCTTTTTATATAATTCATCTTTTCAATATGATAGGGATGACGGATCTAATATAAATGAGAGTTAAGCAACTCTCCCACTCTCTCTCTATATATATACATATATTACCGTTTTTGATATATGTTTGCTCATGTCCATTATTATGTTATAGTATGAGTGTAATAAAAATATCTTTTATATTTTTCATAGTCCTTTAAAATTTTGAAATTATACTCATGCTTAGTATGAGCCAACCAGTGCCATTGTGGACAGATGTAGTTTTCTTATATATATATATATATATATAGAGTATGCTTTCAAGTAATGAGAGTTGAGCTAGAGTTCTAGTTACACGGAGCCCATATCGAGTAGCTTGCAAGTGGTTCGGCTCACTTACAACCCTAATTAGGAGGATTCCTACTGTATCTACCCACATATGCCGAGTTTCAAACCCGGGACCTAAATTTAGAAGATTCTTTTGAGTAGCCCATCTAACCAGGACAGCCAAGGTTCCTTGTATCATAATCCACTTCTTCGAATATAAGGTATGTTTGTGGCTTAAAGAGAGAAAAGTTTTGCATTCATGTTAATGTTTCTTCTTGTTCTATTGTGATGTCTCGATATGTAGCGGGATCTCAAGAGACCATCCTCACTAAGATGGAAAAAGTATAAAGAATTTGCTTGGAAGAAATGGAATTTTGAAGAAACACGCATCCAATACATGCAGTGACAAGGCTGATCTTATAAAGCGGAAGCAATTGTGATTCAGAGGTTTAAATCTAACCATGAAGTCATGTATGGCATGGATGCACTTAGCCAAAACAAGTTGCATTGAAGTCAAAGGTTGGTTGCAACATGGGACGAGCTGCACCAAGATGGACATGGCCAGCTTTAACCAAGACCATTGGACCTCATATGACCCCATGTGACCAACAAAGCAAAGTGGAATTGGACTAGATTTGGATCAAGCATGAACCAACCCCAAATCATGGAAGGATCTAGGGAGATGCCAAAGAATTTTCCTTGTGTACACAATTCCCAAGAACTCTATAAATACCAGCCTTAGGTTGGGTTTCAAGAGAGGAAAATTAGAGAGAAAGTTCAGCAAAAGAGAGAGAGGAGAGGGAGAAGAAGGAGGCCAGCCCCCAAGCCATCGTCCAAGAGAGGAAAAGTCCAAGTTGTCAACTAAGGAAGAAACTCTCCCAAGGAAAAATCCGACAAGGTTCTTCCCTCTTCCTCCTTTTTTTTTCCTTCATTCATTTGTAATATTGAGAGTTTCATCTCCAACACATTATAAAAGCAAGAGTAAGTGCTGCAAATTTAATGCTAAAAGGTAATTCAGTAAGAAGACCTCTCACTTATTTGATATTCGGTTTCTTCTACCTCAATATAGGCCTATCTTATACTTCTTCATCCTCTCTATGGTTAAATATATTATTATATCTTCTCCTCTTTCTTGATTGCTTTAATTTGCCTCTAAATTAATTTAAGAAACCATAAGAGGAATAGTAGAAGCCATATTTTACATACAATACATGCAATGATATGAGTATGTAAATCACTCTTATGATGGATTAAATATCCATAAGTTTGTTTAGGGGTAGGCAAGGGGTTATGATCGCATATATATCGAAGAGAGTTATCCTCCTTCTCAAGAGAGAGATGCCCCGAGATTTTATATGTAGATGAGCTACCTCTCCAAACAAACACAAGTCCATAACATGTACTTCTTTGGACGATCACTAATACATTAAGAATCAAATTGGATGCATCATTAATTTGTAAAATAAAACTTTACAGATTTCATCATCCTACATAAATTGTATCTAATTCTTGAAATTTTCAGCCTTCGTCTCTAATTGAAATATTTTGAAATTTGGTTCGAGCATTGTATACATACTTGATAACATCCAGTAAAATATTCAAGAATTTTGGACATGGTGAGGCTGAAAATAAAAATCATAAAAAACTGAACTCAACTCGAAACAGAATATGTCTGTGCAAAATTTCTTACGACAAACCTTTAGTAAAACCTCCATAACTCTGTCCGTAGACCCAAAAATTATGAAAATGGTTTCTTGGAAAGCTGACATCCATATCTTTTCAACCTGACTGATTTAATAAAAATTTGAATCCTACGTGCGGAGATACAAGTGTTTTACTGAGTCTTTGTTTCTCAGTCACAGACTATTCTAAACTTCATAATAACATTCGGTTAGGAATCTTTTCGAATTTAATTTTGATCATCCCAAGAACCAAAAATTCAAATAAAAAATTTTAATAATGTTTTATACCTAGTCTTACTTAGGTAAAATTTCTGAGATTTTTGGATCCCTGCAAAACCCCCAAAAAATTGAAAAACTTTTCTACTAAAAAATAGAGCAAGTTCTGTTTTATAGAACACAAACCAGTTTTACCAAGTGAATGGTATTTTGCTTTGGAAAAATTGTTTTGATTGCAATTTGTTTCGATAAAATCACAAATCATAAATTGTTCTTTCTAATTGTCTAGGATTACCCTTGAGTACCAGTTCAAGAAGGCTTACGATGATAAGAATCTACTTGCCACAATCACCTAAAAGTCAGAAAATCACTTTGCAAGTTTGAGTAAACTTGCTGGCACGCTCGAGCATGATTTTTGTAAACAAAGATTTAAGTTGATATAAGACCGAAACTTTTATTTATAGAAACAAAAGGAAACCACAAAACATGATGTTTTTTCTCTTATGGAGTTAAATACTCACATGGCATGTGACATCTAAGAATTCATCCAGCCTACCAAACTTAGTGTGAGAAAAGCATGGTTTGATTGGGCTCAAGGAAGTCTACTTCCAATCTTTCTTGAATTTCTTTTTTGTTTTGAGTTTTTTAATAATTGAACCTTCATAATTTACCCCACCACATATTTTCTCTGGCAATATAGCAGATTTTGAATTTGGTATTTCAAAAAAAGTTGCCAATTGCACCAGAGCATTTTAACTCAACAGTAGGGCGTTGTAGCACCGTATTGGGAGTTCAACTCCCAAAGGGTGCATATATGTGTGTCAGGTTTCAGCCTCCTCTTGTAACCAAAAATAACATAACCAATTTTAATTTGAGTAGTTTGGTTCAGTTCTATCCTCAACCTCAAACCAAATTGTTACTCATAGTTCTTGGTATTTTGAGAACCAAACCAAACCAGGTTTTTGGTTAGGTTCGATTTTAAACTATGGCTCTTATTGTATTCAATGAGCACGAACAAAACAACCATGAAAAACACCCTCTTCAAAAAAGAAAATTTAATTTAATATCATGTGGTCAATGACCACGTAGCCAATATTGAATTGATAAGAGAAAGCTACCAAGAAAGTATGTCTTCTTCAGTGCCATTCACATATTTTTATAATGCTCAATCCATCTTTCATTCCATTTCCTGTTTGATACGGGACTAAAGTCATCCATCAATTCCATTTGGTTCGGTTTGGTTCCCACATTAGAACCGTGAATCAAACTGCCAGTAACATTTTCTATTAGAATCAAACCTAACCAAACTGTTTGGCAACTATAACCAAACCAAATCACCGGTTCAGTTCAGTTCTAGCGGGTTGGTTTGGTTCCAACGTATTCTTGAACACCCCTACCTCGATTTGAAGTTCAAGAGTTTGATCCCCGGGTCATGCAACATCTGGTAGGGGTCTGCATAACCTAACTTTGCAAACAAAATAACCATGTATAGTTAATGCCGTTTTTGAGCTTTTATCGTTGTATTTTTAGTATACAAGGCAAAGATTTGCTTTTCCATGTGACTATGATCATACAAAGGCCAAATATGACAATAGTGAACCAATTATAACTATGATAATTCCATCGAATGACAGAAATCTATAAAAGACTTGGTACTTGTGCAAGCATTTTGTCATATATATATATATATATATATCTTTTTCTTTCCATACCGAATCGTGTCTCTTTTTTTTTTTTTTTTGTGTTAAAAAAAATAGGGTGGTAAGTAAGAAAAAAGGAATCAAATCACACCATCTCTGTAATAGGTAAATGCCTCTTTTTCTCCCGAAGTTGTCGGAATTATTCGTAATAAGATATTGGCTACAATTGAAGAGGTTTTATCAATAAAATTTCCATTTATCCGAGATCTAGGCATATATATATATATATATATATATATATATATATATATATATATATATATATATACATACACACATAGGAAAATTGAGAGTTGCTAAACACACTTCAATGTCAGACTCTATTAGACGATTTGCACTATATGTGCGATTACACGGACGACATAGATCATGCTACTCATCAACATCAACATGTGGATAGATACCATTCAATGCATACGAGTACATTAAATAAACGCAAGATGAGTGACTTGATCATTACCATCCGATTAATCGCACGGATGGTGGTGATGATGATCAACTAATATCTAGCTTTGAGGTTGTCTAGTAGCTCCCACTCTCCCTACATACATATATATATATATATATATATATATATATATATATATATATATATATATATATATATATATATATATATATATATATATATATGTGATGGCCAAAGTGTTCACGGCACCTAGTCATGCCCAGCATATGCCAACCTTCACTCTAAATCATTGTGCGGTAGTGGAAGCAAGAACGTTAGTTCACACGTTCGCAAGAGTTCGTATAAGTTCTCTAGAAGTAGGCAAAACACTTTTATGAAAGCAAAGATCACTTTATACATGCTACAACTCAGTTGAGAGTAGCTTAGAAAAAACATTCTAAGGTGTTGCCTTCACTAACAGAAGGCCCCAGGTTTAGCATAGAAGTTATTGGGTTGTCCCATGAAAAAAGCTAAGATATACAACCATAGTCAAGTTCATAGTGGATAGAGAGTTACATTCTCTTCCACTGAAACAATTGACGTCCACGATAATGTTGAGATCCACCAATGGTACTCCTTGATTGCTTTAGGGAATTTCATGATCATGTGCTCCTTCTCTCATCTGCTTGGTCCATGCCAAGTCCTTTATACTTGACAAAGTATCTTGCATGCCTTCCTATCAATATTTTCGATACGTGGTCTAGGATTGACTCAACCTCTTTCACTATTGGGTTCCTCAAGTATGTTGGTGCTCATGTTCGATCGTTGATATTTTGTGTCCTTGTTGTAAGCCTTTAAGTTGCTCACATGAAAGATAGGGTGTGTTTGAATATAATCCGGTATTTTTAACTTGTATGTTCAATTCCCTATCCATTTGATGATTTTGTAGGGACCGTAATACTTATACTTACATATCAATGTTACGTGTTGCCTATAAAAATATTGTGCGTTTAGGGTAGAGTTTCATAATAATATGTGATGGTTTGTTTCTTCATCCACTTTGTTGCTTTGCAAAGAGCACGCATGCTAGATCCCACCTTTCTTGCTTATTCAAAATGAATGAGTATGCCAACTGTGCACTCTTCCCGTGTAGCTTGCCCCTAGTGAGTGAGGAGTCTAGAGTTGTTGTCCCATTGCCAACTCAAAGGAGCTCATGCATGTGGATTCACTAATCTCAAAATTATGCAAGGTCTAGCTACTTGATCCAATCATATTGGTTTTCACAAGCATAGTGTCATAGATACATTTTACTAAGGCATTGATCCTCTCTCATTATTCGTCCATTTGTGGGTGGTATCTTGTTGAAAATAATAACTCTGATCCCAACAAACGGAAGACTTCTCACAAAAAATTATTATAATATTAGAAGGGAGTCCCCAATACTTCACATGTTTGATGAAGAGCTTTGTCATTATATAAGTAGGCCTGCCACAAACACCAACATATTTGGAAGATTGGTACGCTACCACCAAGATAGATTGATATTCATTGAACTTAAGCAAATTCAAGATGAAGTTCATGGATACACTCTCCCACGATCGACTTAGAATTGATAACAGTTCCAATAGTTATGTTGGCCTCTTATTATCAATTTTGTCTTGTTAGCAAATGAGAAAAGACTACACGTACATTGTCACATCGTCAACCATATTAGGTCAAGAATAAGCCTATTCCAACAAAGCTCGTGTACAATCCACCCCTGGATGCTTAACCCATAGAGAGTCATGGTTTAATATCTCCCTTCATAATTTTCTCGTTATTGGTATGTGGATTCGGTGCCCTTTTATAAGTAGCAAGTCATCCTAAACCCAAAATCGTCTAGTATTATCCTTATTCACTAACAATTTGAGTTGTTTAGCCATCTCGTTTATCTCCAAGCCAATGCAAATGAGCTCCACAAGATCACTTTGAACATGCACCATTTGAGTTTCAACATTGGTGGGAAGAGTGACCAACTCTACATGATGACTCAATGCGTATGCCATTGTGTTCATTTTCCTTGATTTGTAATGCAATATAAAGAATTTCAACCAAAAATTATTATCAGAATTCATGCTTCACTACCAACTTCTTTTGGGTTTGAAAGTAGCTTGTAGCAACGTTATCCATCCATACTGTAAAGTGAGTTCCCAAGAGACAATGCCTCCATAAACAAAGATAGTATACCACTACTCTCATTTTTTTGAAAGCCTCGACATGGGTTGTATCAACACCCCACCTAAAGCAAAGTTTGAATCATTTGTTTGAATATCAAAGGGTCTATTGTGATCCAGTAGTTTCAACATGAGTTTCCTTGTCACCACCTCCTTCAACTTGTTGAAAGATTTCTCGCTAGTCACCCTTCAATCCTAAGCTTGGTCCTTTTTCAACATATTTATCAAGTAGATTGCAATAACGACGTATCTCTTGATAAAACGTTGATAGTAGTTAGCCAAATCGAGAAAAGAATATAAGCTCATTAGGTTGGTTGGAGG
Organism: Brasenia schreberi; assembly: GCA_036023115.1. NCBI lineage: Eukaryota > Viridiplantae > Streptophyta > Magnoliopsida > Nymphaeales > Cabombaceae > Brasenia > Brasenia schreberi. Next base: position 23,314,840 of record JAYKKT010000075.1, read on the forward strand.
TTGTCACTCATCAATAGCTTGGATTTTGTTACGATCCATCTACATCTTTTTCGTTACTGATCACATGACCAAAAGGTCGATCTCACTTTGTCCAAATAAGCATTTTCCTATTAACATAGAGATTATTCTTCCATAGTAGCCTGAATATTATCCATAGGTCATGTTGATCCATGTAAGCACTATATACCACTATGTAATCTAGGTAGATGGATAAATTGGTCAAGGAAAAAATAAAAGATCTTGTTCATCAATATTAAGAACATAACCGAAACATTTTTTAGTCTGAATAACATCACCAAGAATTCATAAGCATCATAACAAGTTGTACATGTAATCTTTTTTTTGTCTTCTTCACCTATTCATACATGGTAGTACCCTAGATGTAAATCTAACTTTAAGAAGATTCATCTCTGTTTAAGTTGCAATAAAAAAGGCATACATGTTCTTCACCGTTATATTGTTCATGGCATGATAGTCTACACAAAACAATTTTGATCCATCGTACTTTGTTTAGAAGCGAACAAGTGCACTAAAGGGTGCTTTTGAAGGCCTTATGACACCAATCATTAACATCTTGTCACGTTCTTGTCTTAGTTTTTTTTAATTCCACCAATATCATGTAGTACATTGCCATAGATGATGGTCTTACTCCATGCATCAACTCAATTTGATGATCTACTTTCCTCCAAGGTGAGAGTTGCTTTGGGTCTTTGCTGGGCATAACATTGTCAAACTCTTTCAATATAGGGTCTAACTTTGAGGGTATCCCAGCATTGAGCACCCCTTGCTCCTCATTATTTTATACAACTACAAGAAACATTTTGTCCCCTTGGTCCAATACTTTCTTCAATTGAAGCACATAAATTATATAGCCCAATCCTTCCTTTGACATCATTGGAACAATTTCTACCTTTGCCATACACGGTGAAGTTCCTTAAAGAATAGTTACAAAGTTCCTTGAAAGTCATATCTTCATGTCACTTTCATGTAAGAACTCAAGGCCCAAAATCACTTGGTAATTGGCTATCGAAGAGATGGAGAAGTTGGTTACCCCATTTCACCTTTCTATCTGGATTGATACTGCCTCTGCCTTACCTATCATCTTTATGCAATTCTCTTGTTCAATGTACGTCACACCCAAATGGCCTACCTTCGTTTGTGTCAATAAATTGTGTGTTGCCCCTGTGTCTACCAATGCCTTCATGGTTTTATCATTGATAAAAACCTATAAGTATATCAAACCATTGCACAAAGGTACCATCAGAGCCAGTACCTTAGCATCTTTTATTGTATTCATTCGTTAAAGAGCTCCCAACTATGGCTCAACCATATCCTATTGTTGCATTGCATTTACTTAGTCATTATCTCCCTTGTTGAGGCATTCCACCCACTTGTGCAGGCCTCCACATAACCAACACTCATGTTTGTATTGTCCTTTAGGTTTGCACTTCCTATGAGGCTTTTTTGTTGGGACATTGCTCTATGTATCTCATTATTTACCATCCTTATCATGACCCTTCTTATCATCAAAATTCTTTTTGAAGGGTTTCTTTCTATCGATCCTATGACTATCCACCAATTGTTTCACATCAGTCATAGCTTCAAATAACATTTGTGGGTTTTCACAATACATTTCTTGTTTAACCCAAGGTTACAAGTTCAAAAGGTGAAAGATATGAAAAAGTGAAATATACTTAGCACTAGAGACTGATCCTCTTTGATGTAATCACAAATAGAGCCGTTTTGCTTCAAGTTAGAGAGTTTTCATTTTACTACCTTCTTAACATTGTAGGATACGAAATGTTCTCTTAGCTTTTTTTTAAAGGCATCATATATTTTTATCTCTCAATCACTACTCTCAATTTCTTTAAGCTTACGACACTACCAAAAGAAGGCATCATTGTCAAGAAAAGTTGATGTGGTAGCCATCTTTTTTTCCCTCATCCTAAAGATTCCTAGCTTTAATGTACATATTAAGTTGACAAAGAAAGTTCTCAATCACTTTCCCAACTCTTGTGTCCATATAGAGCTGAAACCTTTAACCTTTAGTCCGAGGTCCTTGACTCCCCCACCAAAACTTTGTTTCTTCTTGACATTTATTAGACAACTTATAAGTGAATCTTGGACAGTCTCAAGACTCTCCATACATTCCCTTAGTGATATTTTGTTGTCAAAACAATTCTGCATTTAATTTGTTGTTGCTGGTTGCAACCCGTATCAACGACTGCCTCAAGGAAGCTCACTCTTCCTCAAGTTTATACATTGCAATGATGTCTAGGTTCATGTTAGACTCATTGTTCTTGTCTTTTCCTTTCTCCTAGGTTCTTACTTGAACCAATAATAGTAAAAGGCCCATTGTCACTTTCGAAAATGTTGTCATGCCAACGTATTCCCAATATCAACTTCAAATCCGCAAGAGTTTCCTCTTTTGATCGAACCTTACTGAGATACCAAACTTGTAATGACCAAAGTGTTTGTTTGGCAATGTGATCACGCCTAGTCGTGCCTATCATAAGACAACATTCACTCTAGTTCATTGTGCAGTAGTGGAAGCATGAATGTTAAGTTCCTACATTCACAAGAGTTCATTTAAGTTTGCAAGAAATAGACAAATTACTTTTATAGAAGCAAAAATCACTTTACTGAGAATAAAAAGAAGGTTGTGTGTTTCCCTTAACGTTTTAAAAAAAGAGTTGTCTTCACTGGACCTGGTATGAAAGTTACTGGGTTATCCTACGAGGAAAGCTCACATATACAACCATATTTAAGTTTACAATGGTTATAAGGTTATATATATATATATATATATATATATATATATATATATATATAAAGAGAAATTAGTACATGCATACATGAATATACATATATGTATACATTCTCAAAGTACTCAATCGTTTGATCTCAAAGATCAACGAGTGAGATCCTTAGGTTCAAAAGAAATTTGTATTAGGTGCATTTATTATGCCTATCAAAAGCACCGATATATATTTTTAACATTTTTAATTTCACTAACATATTTCATCCATTCAGCGGTTGAGATTTAAAAACATATATATATATATATATATATATATATATATATATATATCTATATATGAGGAGAGAGAGAGAGAGCATGTGCGGGGCTGAAGTCTCCGGAGAAACTGGAGTATACACCTGCATTTGTTATATCGGATAAAACTGTTGGTCTGGTACTACACCTGCACTTGTTATATCGGATAAAACCCTTGATCTGGTACTGCAAAGAATCTATTCTAAGAATATTTATGATCATTCTCCATGTTGGAAAAGAGGAACAGCCCAGTCGATGCGAAAGCAACAAATTGAAAAGACCAATCACATATCCAGCCATCCAATGGGTCGGTGGCCTTTTTCAAAGTCAAGATTGGGTTTCAAAGGAACTTGTGTGTGGCCTACGCTCTCTGTACTCCAGTGAGCAAGGCCATCAGCAAAACGAAGGGTTTCTGCACACAAATCCACCAATCTCCCTTTTTCTACGGAAAAGTTTTGTTGGTATCTGAATTTCGGCTTTTTCCTAAGCCACCATCTTCCAAAGGGCGACGCACACATGATTTTGACCGTTGATCTAACACATCCACACCCATAGATTTCTTGTATCTGTAATCCTAGCTTCTTCCTTGTGAGTTTTTCTCATAGAAGGAAAAAAGGAGAAATGGGCAATTTGTGATCCTTTATGAGTCATTTGAAAGAACAATCAATATATTTTTAGCGATTGTTGTGGTTTTTGTTTGGGTAATGCGAAGATGGTTTTGTGGGAAGGATATGTGAGTGACGAAACGATGGGAACATTTGCTCCTATTATTGTTTACTGGCTTTATGCGGGCATGTACCAGATGCTTCCCCCACTGGACCGGTACCGAATGCATTCGAGAAAGGAGGAGGATGAGAAGAACTTGGTGCACCTTTCCTCTGTGATCAAAGGCGTCCTTCTTCAGCAGCTGGTTCAGGCTGCCGTCGCTCAGACGCTTTTCTCGGTTGGTTTCTTTCTCTTTTATTTTATTTGGTACTCTGTATTGATGGTATTGTTTGAGTTAGGAAAGAGCTTTGTGGTTTTTGCTTCGTGGTTTTGTTGGAACGTTTCAGAAATGGCGATTCCTGCACTCTATAATAGTAAATGCTTTTACTTCGCGTTGTTATGATTTGTGGAGAACGGAATTTAGAGTTGCTATTGTTGGTGTTCTTGTGGAACTCTGTCATTCTTGTTGAACTTGATTGCCCCTTGATGGAGGTGGTCTTTAACTCCGAAGAACATGATGAAATGTTATGTTCTTGCAATCAATTATCATAAAGGTCTTTCCTATTGGAGTCATAATATGTATGTGTAACTGATAGGGATCTAGAGCTAAAAAGTGCAAAGAGAAATTAGAAGGGACTCTTGGAAAGGAATATTTGATGCTTCAGTGATGAACATGCTATTAAAAGGTCTTTCCTGTTGGAGTCATAATATGTTACTTAAGTGGCCCTCAGAGCGTTAGCTCTCCTGGCAGGGCCCTCGACTCACAAGAGAGTTTGGTTCGGGGGTGGGTGGGTGGTGGTGGTGTGCATAATAATGACTTTGATCTCCCCCTTCTAACCAAAAGAAAAAATGTTACTTAAGCGACTTTTGGAAGGGGCTTTCCTTGTGGGGATAGGCTTTCACCTTCTCCTAGCTATGCTCTAGTTGTTCACTTGTAGCGCTGTTTCCTCCTGAAACTTCTGTATTTTAAGTCCTAGTTATTACATGTTTGTCTTGAGGAGGAAGAAAAGTAACCTAGACCATCTACAATTTTGCAATTTAGTTCAAAGATAGGAAGGTTCACATGATAGGAGGAAATATAAGTGCTGATGGACATTGAACAGTTTGATGCTTTGGGGAACACTCGTATTTGGGGCAAAACAGGTGACCTAACATCATTGGACACTGAATCATCCAAGAAAGGCTTCCTTTGTTGGATTTAGGGTAGTTAAAATGGAGATTTATTAGTTTTATTTCCGAAATCGTTGTTTCGTAAATCTTGTTAAATTGTTTTTGCAGTTAATACTAAAGGAGGTGAAGTGACACTATCTTGCTATGTTAGCCTTCAATTCTACTCTTCCACAAAGCTTCAAAGACACTGTGCCCTTAAAATACGTTGTTCTTTAGGCTTGCTTGTTCCGATGAACGATTGTGTACCTTAGCCCCAATGCTTGCAAACTGTTAGGTGATTGACTTAGAAACATTCAAATGGGCAGAGGTCACTAGCTCAATATGAAGGATAGGCACCATTTGGCACAGGGTTGCGGATATCCTAGGTAGGCAGGTTGAAGTACTCATGATGTTTTGGATTCAAACACTAGTATATAGCCAGAATCATGTGACACAGTCTCTCAGCACGGGGGACCTAAAGGGAAACCTTGTTAGTTTCTCCTTGCACATTGGATTGTGTCCACATTAAGAGATGATCATCTATTTGGTGTGAAGCTGGGAAAGGTGGTATTAAATTTTCTTTTCCAAAACTGCACCATTGAGTTGAAAGTTTTGCAACTGAGTAGAGCAATGTTAAAAGAGAGAAACCATGTAACCAACAAAACCTCTTGCCTAAAGTGCATCTTCTTAAAAACAAACACTTTTGCAACTGTGGTTTACAGCAACTCGTGGTTTCCATATCCAAAAAGGGATTTTACTGTGCAAACGTGGTTGCACATACATAGTCCTTGGTAGAAATGATTTCACAGTAAACGTGTGTTCTATTCAAAGCAGGACCCATTTTTTTCACCTCGTTAGTTGGACAGATGAATCTTTATACAGTTGAATGTACTAAGATAGCTAAGTGCACAGAAGATGATTCTGCTGCCAACACTCGCAACAAACAAGGGCAGGGTTCTCTCTTATACTGCTGACACCGTCAGTGGTGGCCTTTAAAAGGCATTTTCATGTGCTTGTCTGCCCAGAATGCCTAAACAATGACCGTGACACCCAGCTGTTTTTTGCCAGAAACTTTTACATAGTATTCTTTCATGATCACATGACACCCTTGTATGCTCATGTATTCTCACAACTCCTACTGGGCACCTGGTTATTGTTGTTGTATATTAATGTTAGTAAGTTCTTAAACTAGAACATGGATCATGAACATGGTGATGAAACTATTGATAAGAATGCTGAGAATGATTTGGTAAGAATGCTCAGTATTTCCCAAAAGGAAGAGGTGGAGAAAAACAGATAATGAAATATTTAACATTCTAACAAAAATGTAAGAAAGGAATCCTTCCCTTGGGGGGTCATAAATGCAGAATCTCCAGGAAATAAGCAATAAGGACATTAAGAGTGATGTGGTAAAAGTTGACCCAACTTTCCTGAGAAGTCCAACTTTGTTGCTTCTGCATTTGTGAAAGAGAGAGCTGGAAACGAGCAGCTAACAACATTTTTAGCAACCACATTAAATGAAAGAAGTGAATGCAGCTTTGTGGAATAGCAAATGAGGACTCTCGTTTTTAAGTGGTCTGAACCTTGCTTGGATGTATCTAAGCTACTACTTTTTCTTCTTGAGGAAGGCCAATGGTTATGGTGGAAATATAATCCACCGGATTACCTGGTCCCTTTTACATGTAATGTTGAAGATCAAGTTAAATCTTGATTAATTAGTGTTACTATTTAGTTATAAATGTATACATAGAGTCATAGGTAAGTCATTTTGTAATATGGGATCCATTAAGAACTGTAATCCAGTAGTCACTTACTAGGGGTATTATATTCTTTCAAGTTAGATCATATAAGTAGTCATTAGGGCTGCCATTAGTTTTTAACGAGAATTAGAGGGTGGCGGCAAGCATTGGCTGACTAGCACCTTAGTGTCTTCTTGTATTCGACTTTCATCAATAAAGAAGTTTATGTTGCTGATTAATTTCAACATGGTATCAGAGTCTCTTGTGGCCGTTTAGCATCAAGCATCGAAGGAAATCAACAAAAAGAAGTCGTGGGCGTAGTGAAGAACCTGCAGGACAACAAGTTATTCTCTTTCTTGTTTTTTCAAATTGGTATTTGAGTGATTTCATTACAAAATCATTGTTAGATTCATTACCTCTCACCGTGAACATCATCTTTCGTAATCTACAAGTGATGCACTATAACTGTTCGATGAAATGTCCAAGAGAAAGTGAGACAGTTGTTTCATTTAAAAAATTTGATTTTTGAGTGGTCAATCGATTGGGGCAGATTTAAAGGTTTTCCTTCAGTGAGATATCAATCCGAATATGAAAAGAGCAAAGATGATAGAAGGTAATGAACTCTCGTCAGACAAAAGTGAAGGTTTTTAAGTCACAAATTTGAAACTTGATGGCAAGAATTATTTACAATGGGCCAGATCTATTGAGTTGGCTATTATGGCAAGGGTGCGATGAGATTATTTGACAGATGATCTTCTTCGATCCCCAATTTCATATCCTTCCTATTATCGGTGGTGCAGAGAAAATGCCTTAGTAAGTGCTTGGCTAATACAATCCATGACTCCCTTCATTGGCATTACTTTTATGTTTTTGGATACTGCTAGGGATATCTGGCTGGCAGTTCCGAAAGCTTATGCCTAAAGAAAAAATATTGTGAAGAAATATGATCTTATAGAGAAGATTTATAAATGCAGAAAAGGAGGAAGGTAGTGAGTATTATGCAGAGCTCAGAGGTCTGTGGGAAGAGCTACATATGTACTCTAAGACTAAATGTCAGACTTGCACACTAGAACGGAATGAGGAGTTTGAAGAGCGTAAGGTGTTTGATCTTCTATGAGGTATATCATCAGAATATGAATCTTTAAAGAATAACATCCTCAGCAGGGAAGAACTTCTATCTTTGAGTATAGTATACTCACTCCTCCTTAGAGAAGAAGATAGGAAGCTTCTTGAAAAAGAAACAAAAAATTAATTCTGAGACCTCAGCATTTGTAGGAAAAAATACTTATGTTTCTCCTTTCGCTAGAGGAAGAGGAGGTTATGGCAGAGGCATAGGTAGATCTAGACAGACACCTGAAGATCAACTGTTCTCACTATGGGAAACCATGATACACCAAGAAAACTTGTTGAGAGTTAGTTGGAAAACCTACTTATTTTTTGAATAGAAACAACATAGCATACTTTAGTAGTGATTAGAATGAAAAGCAGAAGACTGAGAAAAGTATACCTTCTTTAGCTGATATGAGAAAGGAAATTGAATTGTTGAAGGCACATTTGATTGATTCGCAATAAACTTCTTCATTCTCTCACAACGAATCACAAGCATCTATTGCCTATCCTTTCTCATTCCTAACTCTAGGTAATATAAATTCTTCTATTGATTGAGGTGCTACAGATCACATGGTCAGCATAAGAGATTTCTTTGATAACTATGAATCGACACATGCACAGATCAATATTAGACTGGCAGATGGATCTCTTACGCCAATAGTGGGAAAATGAAGTATTATAACATCTTTTGACACATTGAAAAACGTTTTACATGTTCCAAACATATCAGTAAACCTATTATCTGTCTTTGCTATGACTCAGGAGTCAGGATTTAAAATGTCATATAATCTTTGATTCCACTGGACGTGTCTTTCAGGAACTGAAGATGGGGAAGATCTTTAGTCAGGGTAATGTGAGGAAAGGCCTCTACTTTTGTGAGGACAATAAAGGTGTTGCACTACAATCAACAATTATTATTGAGATACGGAAGGAGCATATACCTCGTTGGCACCAGCGGCGAGGCCATTTACCATTTTCCAAAATAAAGATGTTATTACCTGAATTTAATGATTGTAATGATTTGAACTTGATTTGTGAAACTTGCTAGAAGGCAAAACATCGTATTTCATTTTCTTTAAATGAAGAAAGATCTTTCATTCCTTTTGATATTGTGCATTCTGATATTTGGGGCCCTAGTTCGACAACTTCTATGCAAGGATATAAGTATTCGACAACTTCTATGCAAGGATATAAGTATTTTGTATCATTTATTGAAGATTGCACTAGGTTTACTATAATTTATCTTATGAAGACTAAAGACGAAGTGAAAGAAATTCTTCCTGTTTACTGTCAGTTTGTACAGCCATAATTTCAGAGTATCATTAAGATCTTTCGCAGTGATAATAGTGGAGACTTTATGTCATGATCCCTTCATTCGTATTTTCTACAACATGACATCTTATATCAGACCTCATGTTCTCACTCTCCTCAACAGAATGGTGTAGCTGAAAGGAAGAATCGACATATTTTAGAAGTTGTAAGGACTCTCTTAATTGGATGCAATGCACCAAAATATTATTGGGGTGAAGTCTTAACATCAGTTTTTCTTATAAATCGCATGCCAAGCAGGGTGCTCAGTGGTAATACTCCATTTCATTCCCTATGTCCTTCTCAGAAACAATTCCATTTATTACCAAGAATTTTTGGCTGTACATGCTTTGTTCATGTTTATCAAGGTGCTAGAGATAAACTTGATGCAAGATCAATCAAGTGCATCTTCTTGGGATATTCAACTACTCAAAAAGGTTATAAATGTTATGATCATTCCAAAAAGAGGTTTTATGTTACAATGGATATCACCTTTCATGAAGACATTCCATTTTATGGAGTGCAGGAAGAACCTTCATCAGAAATACAGTCTACTCAAGTGATCCCACTTCCTCCAGTTGAAATTACATCTACTCATGAAAATGTAGGTGAATGACAAATATATAACAGAGGAAACCAAGGGATTGTCTTTCCAGATCAGACTGTCACCCGAGATCAAAATTTCCAAAGTGAATCAGATTAACCTTCTCTTCAGATAACCTCTCATAATTCGGATATCGAAATGAATGATTTACCTATTGCAATTAGAAAAGGGAAGCGTACAACTGCAAAATATGCATTGGACAAAATGGTATCATTCTCTCATTATCCTAGGGAATATCAGCTATTTGTGATGAATACAGAGAATACTTTTGTACCAAGGACCAATAAAGAGGCTAAAGTACATCCAGAATGGAAAGCGGCCATGGAAGAGGAAATTTCAGCTTTAGTACGAAATCATACCTGGGAATTGACAGATCTACCATCATAAAGGAAGACTGTAGGATATAAGTGGGTATTCTCACTCAAATATAAGGCAGATGGGAGGACATGGCTGCTGGACGTGAAGAATGCATTCCTTCAGGATGATCTTAGGGAAGACGTTTATATGGACTTGCCATAAGGATATTTTAATAGGAACGAACAAGGAAAAGTGTGCAAACTAAAGAAATCAATTTATGGATTGAAACAGTCCCCACGGGCATGGTTTGAGAAATTTGGTGATAGAATTCGGACTATGGGGTTTAAACAATGCATCAACAATCATATACTATTCATTAAGCAAGGCCAGAGAACAATTATGTTACTGGTGTACGTTGATGATATCATTATTACAGGAGATGATACTGCATGTATTGGTGAGTTAAAGAAACAACTCAATATTTTATTTGACTTGAAAGATTTGGGAAGATTAAATTACTTTCTCGGTATAGAGGTGATTCATAGCAACAATGCATTATTCTTGAGTCAAAAGAAATATATTATGGACTTGTTGAAGGAAACAAAAATGGAAGACTATCGTGTATGCTCAATTCTTATGGAGTCTTCTAAGGAGGATGATAATAATAATGCAGAACCATATGAGGATATTGGAAGGTACCAGAAATTAGTTGGGAAGCTAATATACGTTACTATTACACATCCTGATATCAGTTTTGCTCTTGGCTATATGAGCAGATGGATGCATAATCCTTCCAAACAACATATGAGTACAGTCTTTCATGTCATCAGATACTTTCTACACTAACCCATGGTTTATTATACACGGCGAATTCATCCTTGGATCTAAAGATATATTCAGATGTTGATTGGGCAGGTTCGAAGACAGACAGAAAATCAACCACTGGGTATGTGATATGTTTGGGAGGAAACATTGTATCTTAGTATCTTAGAAAAGCAAGAAACAATCAGTTGTGTCCAGATCGAGTGCAGAAGCATAATATTGTGTAATTGCTTCGAGCATGTGTGAAGGGATATGGGTTTTATTCCTCTTAACAAAACTTGGCTTCAAAGTGGATACTCCGGTTACCTTTTACACTGATAGTAGGGCAACTCTCCATATTGCCTTAAATCCTGCTTTTCATAAACGAACGAAGCATATTTAGATAGTTTGTCACTTCATCAGAGAAAAGATTACACAAGGCATCTTCAATCTGATTCATGTATGCTCAGAAGACCAATTGGCGGATATTTTCACAAAACCTGCTTCAGTCAGAGGATTTTAGAAAGCTCTCCATCAGTTGAGAATTACAAACCTTCAAGATTCGATTTGAGAGGGCGTGTTGAAGATCAAGTTAAATCTTGATTAATTAGTGTTACTATTTAGTTATAAATGTATACATAGAGTCATAGGTAAGTCTGAGTCATGTATATTATGGTATTTTATAATACGGGTCCTAATGGATCAGATTTTGATCCATTAGGAACCGTAATCTAGTAGTCACTGACTAGGGGTATTATAGTCTTTCAAGTTAGATAAGCCATATAAGTAGTCATTAGGGCTGCCATTAGTTTTTAACGAGAATTAGAGGGTGACGGCAAGCATCGGCCGACCAGCACCTCAGTGTCTTCTTCTTGTATTCAACTTTCATCAATAAAGAAGTTTATGTTGGTGATTAAAACATGTAACTCTTTTTAAAAATGGGGGACTGTTTTCCCAGCATGGTTCTTATTGGAAAAGGTGGGGTTCTTGAAGAAGAATAACTATTTTAAGTGGTTTCTTTTTTCTGGGTAGTATATAATGATTGGAACTGGTTCTTGTGTTAAAGTCATATCATTTGCTAATTTATAACTTGTGAATAATCATCAGCAAACAGTAAACAAGATGTAGGTGGGTAGCCACATGAACCTGATACGGTTTTCTAACTTCTTATTCTGGTCGTCCTCTCCATTGGGTGGTTTGGAAAGCCTTCATATTAAAGGGAAGGTTTGGTTAGCTTTATCGGACGAAACAAGGCGGTGAGTGGTCTCTAGACTATAGATCAGTAGTTTCTCATATTAGGGATACACATAATTTTATGATTTTATCGGAAAAGAATTGATAAGATTTTGAAACAGAAGTTAGGCCATTTATGAAGTATGCCTATTATGGCAAAGAAGTTAGCCTTCTTATGAATGCATTCTTTCTAGATCGAATAATGTTTCTTGCATGGACCAACTTCCTTTGTCTTGTTTGCTTGGTCAAGCTGTTCTGCTTCTAAGATATTGTGCAGCTCTTAGTGTACTAATATATCCATGATAACGCAATACTGTGCATGCTTCTATATGACAGAGATTGTCATGTTGCTGTTAATATGTGCATCTTGCTAATGCTGTTTAAGCCAGTGCTGCGAGGTAAGATTAAGTCTCATTGATTTTAAGGATAAAGATCTGTCCCATGACTGAATAGAAACACCATTTTGGCTTCAACAGTCGGAAGCTATGCCACATAGATATGGGTGGAGACACAACTATTTTAGAAAATCATGGGTGCTAGAAGATGGCTATATATATATATATATATGGAGAGAGTTGCTAGACTCTTATTCATATTAGACCATTTATGTATTAGATGGATACTCTCAAACTTATAGTGGAACCTAAAAATGAGAAATAAGATATATTTAAAAAGAAAATTCTTTAAAGAGATACTTTGAATTGTGAGTGACATGTAGAATTAATATACAAACAGCAACTAAGCCTTTTCCCATACTAGACGGGGTCGGCTACATGGATTCTTTGTTTTCATATAGCCCCATCATGTGCCATGTTAGCAGTTAACTCACAATAAGCTAGATCATTCTTTATTGCTTCTTTCCAATACTTTTGTGGTCGTCCTCTACCTCTTTTAATGCTTTCCAAATTTAGTTTTTCATACCTTCTTATAGGTTCTTCTTTTGATCTTCTTTTTATATGTCCAAACCATCTTAAACGATATTCTCTCATTTTATCCTCTATTGGTGTCACTCTTAATTTGTTTCTAATATCCTCATTATGTATACGGTCTTTTCTTGTATGACCACCCATCTATCTCAACATCTTCATTTTTGTCACAGACATCTTTTGTACATGTTGATGATTAACTGCCCAACACTGAGAACCATAAAACATGGTAGGTCTAATTGTTGCTCTATAATATTTACCTTTTAACTTTAATGGTATCTTATTATCACAAAGAATACCTGATGCTCCTCTCTATTTTGACCAACCAGCATTAATTCTATGCATAACATCTCCATCAATTCTTCAATCACTCTGAAAAATTGACCCTAGGTATTTAAAACTTTCCTTTTAGGAGATGCAATGTGTGCCAATTTTAATTTCTATGTCCTCTGAAGTAACCAAATGATCAAACCTACATTCCATATATTCTGTCTTTGTTCTACTAACTCGGAGGCCTTTACTTTCTAATGTTTCTCTCCATAATTCCAATTTTCTATTAACTTTTTCCTTACACTCCTCTATTAATACAATGTCATCTTCAAATAACATAAGGTACTTCATCTTGAATATGTTTTGTTAACTCATCAATCACCATTATAAATAAGTATGGACTTAAAGTTGATCCTTGATGTAACCCAATATTAACTTCAAAGAAGTCTGTCATTCCTTCACGAGTCCTCACACATGTTTTTGCACAATCGTATAAGTCTCTTATAAGGTTAATGTATGTCAATGGGATACCTCTTTTTTCCAAAGTTCTCCAAAGAACCTCTCTCGGTACTCTATTGTAAGCTTTTTCTAAATCAATAAATATCATGTGAAGGTCTTTCTTTTTTGCTCTAAAATGTTTCATAAGACATCTCAAAAGGTGAATCGCTTCAACAATAGATCTGCCTGGCATGAATCCAAATTGGTTCTCTGTTATACTTGATACTTGTCTTAACCAACGTTCAATAATTCTTTCTCACAATTTCATAGTATGGCTCATTAACTTGATACCTCGATAATTCATACAATTCTGAATGTCTCCCTTGTTCTTATATATGGGTATAAGTGTACTCACTCTCTATTCCTCGAGCATCTTTTGGTTTCTCCATATTTCATTAAATAGTCTTGTGAGCCAAGTGATTCCTATTTCTCCTAGTATTTTCCAAACTTCTATAGGAATATTGTCTGGTCCTACCGATTTACCACCTTTTATATGTGTAAGAGCCTCTTTGACTTCATTCATTTGAATATGTCGGTAGAAATTGTGGTTTATATACTTTTCTGATTTGGCTAACTCTCCTAAGCTAATACTAACATCTTTATTTTCATTAAAAAGATTATAAAAATAGTTTTTTCATCTATTTCTTATAACATCATTTGCCACTAGAATTTTTTTATCCTTGTCTTTCATGCATCTAACATAATTAAGATCTTTAGTTTTCTTATCTAACCCTAGCTTTCCTAAAAATATCTCTTTCACCCTCTTTTGAGTTGAGTTTTTTTATATAAATCCTCCCAAATTTTAGCTTTTGCTTCCGACAGCGCATGTAAGGGATCACCCTTGCATTGCCGGTCCCAAGCCCGGATAAAGGAGGAGGGTTGTGTTAGGCTTCCGACAGCCAGCGTAAAACTTCGTCGGATTTCTACAATATGGATTACAAAAATTATGAGCATTGCTTTGGGGCGTCCCCGCCTAGCGACGTGCTGTAGAGCCCGAATGCAGTAAGAAGTAAGCAAGGGCCACTACATTTTCGCCCGAATGTAGTGAATCAATTGCAGAGAGGGTTCTCACATAATGGACGGGTGTGGGTAAAGAAGTTAGTCCCGCTACATTGCCGCCCGAATGTAGTGAAAAATTTTTAGAGAGGGTCTCCGCATTTTGATTATGGACGGATGCGGGGGGTAAGGAAGCTAGTCCTAGATAATAAGATTCGTATTGGTTCTTGGAATATCAGAACATTATCGGGGAAGCTAATGGAGGTGGTAGATACTATGATTCGGAGAAAGATTCATATTCTATGTTTACAAGAGACAAAATGGGTATTTTGTTGGAGAAAAAGCAAAGGAGATAGAGGATATAGGTTTTAAATTATGGTACTCAGGTAAAGAAAAGGCCCGAAACGGAGTTGGTATTATCATAAATAAAGATTTAAAGGAGAGTGTAGTAGACATACAACGATACGGTGACTGAATCATGACATTGAAATTAGTGTTAGGAGTAGAGGTTTTGAATATAGTTTGTGCTTACGCACCCCAAGTAGGACTAGAAGATAGTATAAAGACAGTTTTTTGGGAAGAGTTAGATAAGGTGTTTCAAAAGATTCCACAAAGGGAGATGATTTGTTTAGGAGGAAATTTAAATGGACATGTCGATAAAGAGGCATTAGGATATCAAGGGATTCATGGAAACTTTGGTTATGGGGATATAAACGAGGAAGGTAGGGAGATTTTAAATTTTGCTATGTCATTTGATCTCTTTATAGTCAATACAATCTTCAAAAAACGAAATGAACATTTAATTACTTATAAGAGTGGCTTATCACAAACACAAATTGATTACTTTATTTGTAGAAAAAAAGATAGAGCATGTTGTAAAGATTGTAAGGTAATTCCAGGAGAAAGCTTATCCACCCAATATCGACTTTTAGTTATGGATTTACAAATAAAAAAATGGACAAAGAAGAAAAGAGTGCATCGAGCTATTCGGACTAAATGGTGGAACCTCAAAAGCGAGAAAGAAGATATATTTAAACAGAAAGTCCTTTAAGGAGATGTTTGGAATTATGTTGGCACACCCTCTGATATGTGGAACAATATGGCTATACATATTAGGAAAGTGGCGAAAGATGTGTTAGGGGTATCTAAGGGAGGTATACCGGCACAAAAAGAAGCTTGGTGGTGGAGTGAAGTAGTACAAAATAAAATCAAGGCAAAGAGGGCATGTTACAAATTACATTATGCTAAGAAAACTAGTGAAACTTTAGAAGCTTATAAGAAAGCAAAGAAGGAAGCAAAAAAAGGCCGTTAGTGAAGCAAAAGCTAAGATTTGGGATGACTTATATAAAAAACTCAACTCAAAAGAGGGTGAAAGAGATATTTTTAGGATAGCTAGGGCTAGAGATAAGAAAACTGAAGATCTTAATTATGTTAGATGCATAAAAGATGAGGATGAAAAAATTCTAGTGACAAATGATGATATAAAAAATAGATGGAAAAACTATTTTTATAATCTTTTTAATGAAAATAAAGATGTTAGTATTAGTTTAGGAGATTTAGCCAAGTTAGAAAAGTATATAAACCACAATTTCTACCGACGAATTCAAAAGAATGAAGTCAAAGAGGCTCTTAAACATATGAAGAGTGGTAAATCGGTAGGACCAGATAATATTCCTATAGAAGTTTGGAAAATACTAGGAGAAATAGGAATCACTTGGCTCACAAGACTATTTAATGAAATATGGAAAAACCAAAAGATGCCCGAGGAATGGAGAGCAAGTACACTTATACCCGTATATAAGAACAAGGGAGACATTCAAAATTGTGTGAATTATCGAGGTATCAAGTTAATGAGTCATACTATGAAATTATGGGAAAGATTTATCGAACGTAGGTTAAGACAAGTATCAAGTATAACAGAGAACCAATTTGGATTTATGCCAGGTAGATCTACTATTGAAGTGATTCACCTTTTGAGACGTCTTATGGAACATTTTAGAGCAAAAAAAAAAGACCTTCACATGATATTTATTGATCTAGAAAAAGCTTATGATAGGGTACCGAGGGAGGTTCTTTGGAGAACTTTGGAAAAAAGAGGTATCCCATTGACATATATTAACCTTATAAGAGACATGTATGATGGTGCAAAAACATGTGTGAGGACTCATAAAGGAATGACATACTTCTTTGAAGTTAATATTGGGTTACATCAAGGATCAACTTTAAGTCCATACTTATTTATAATGGTGATGGATGAGTTAACAAAACATATTCAAGATGAAGTACCTTGGTGTATGTTATTTGCAGATGACATTGTATTAGTGGAGGAGTCTAAGGAAAAAGTTAATAGAAAATTGGAACTATGGAGAGAAACGTTAGAAAACAAAGGCCTCCGACTTAGTAGAACAAAGACAGAATATATGGAATGTAAGTTTGATCATTTGGCTACTTCAGAGGACATAGAAATTAAAATTGGCACACATTGCATTCCCCAAAAGGAAAGTTTTAAATACCTAGGGTCAATTTTTCAAAGTGATGGAAGAATTGATGGAGATGTTATACATAGAATTAATGCTGGTTGGTTAAAATGGAGAGGAGCATCAGGTATTCTTTGTGATAAGAAGATACCATTAAAATTAAAAGGTAAATATTATAGAGCAACAATTAGGCCTGCCATGTTTTATGGTTATGAGTGTTGGGCAATTAATCATCAACATGTACAAAAGATGTCTGTGACAGAAATGAAGATGTTGAGATGGATGAGTGGTCATACAAGAAAAGACCGTATACATAATGAGGTTATTAGAAACAAATTAGGAGTGACACCAATAGAGGATAAAATAAGAGAACATCGTTTAAGATGGTTTGGACATATAGAAAGAAGATCAAAAGAAGAACCTGTAAGAAGGTTAGAAAAACTAAATTTGGAAAGTATTAAAAGAGGTAGAGGACGACTACAAAAGTATTGGAAAGAAACAATAAAGAATGATCTAGCTTATTGGGAGTTAACTGCTAACATGGCACACGATAGAGATCTGTGGAAACAAAGAATCCATGTAGCCGACCCCGTCTAGTATGGGAAAAGGCTTAGTTGTTGTTTGTTGTTACTTCACTCATGGTCTTTTTCGCTTCCTTCTTTGCTTTCTTATAAGCCTCTAAAGTTTCACTAGTTTTCTTAGCATATTGTAATTTATAACATACCTTCTTTGCCCTGATTTTATTTTGCACTACTTCACTCCACCACCGAGCTTCTTTTTGTGTTGTACTTAGTACACCTCACTGAGATACACCTAACGCATCTTTCGCCACTTTCCTAATATGTAATAGCCATATTGTTCCACATATCACAGGGTGTACTAACATAATTTCAAACATCTCCCTGAAGGACTTTCTGTTTAAATATATCTTTTTTCTCGTTTTTGAGGTTCCACCATTTAGTCTGAATAGCTCGATGCACTCTTTTCTTCTTTGTCCATTTTTTTATTTATAAATCCATAACTAAAAGTCGATGTTGGGTGGTTAAGTTTTCTCCTGGAATTACCTTGCAATCATTACAACACAATCTATCTTTTTTTCTACAGATAAAGTAATCAATTTTTGTTTGTGATAAGCCACTCTTATAAGTAATTAAATGTTTATCTCTGTTTTTGAATATTGTATTAACTATAAAGAGATCAAATGCCATAGCAAAATTTAAAATCTCCCTACCTTCCTCATTTATATCCCTAAAACTAAAGTTTCCATGAATACCTTGATATCCTAATGCGTCTTTACCGACATGTCCATTTAAGTCTCCTCCTAAACAAATCATCTCCCTTTGTGAAATCCTTTGAATCACCTTATCTAACTCTTCCCAAAAGGCTATCTTTATACTATCTTGTAGTCCTACTTGAGGTGCGTAAGCACAAATTATATTCAAAATCTATGCTCCTAGCACTAATTTCAATGTCATGATTCGGTCATCGTATCATTGAATATCTACTATACTATCTTTTAAATCTTTATTTATGATAATACCAACTCCGTTTCAAGCCTTATCCTTACGAGAGTACCATAATTTAAAGCCTGTAACCTCTACCTCCTTTGCTTTTTCTCCAACTCACTTAGTTTCTTGTAAACATAGTATACGAATCTTTCTCCGAATCATAATATCTACCACCTCCATTAACTTACCGGATAATGTTTCGATATTACAAGATCCAATACGAATCTTATTATCTAGGACTACCTTCATTACTCCCTCTCTGTAAATTAATCACTACATTCGAGTGGCAATGTAACGACAATGTTATTCGTATCGCACCGTATTGTATCGTGGGCAACCACGATACGATATACTATCCCGTATCGTAAAATGCTGAGTATCACACCGTATCACACGATACGGTGCGATACGCCCCAAACAGAAATTATTTTTTTTTCAAAAAAAAATTTCAATTTTTTTTGGTTAATCGGGCAGCGACAGAAGAGGGGAACTCCGACGCCTTTGTGTTTGTGTTTTTCATTTATTTTATTTACGTATAGAGCTTTTTATCTATGACTTGTGGGGTTTCTCAAATTATGTTTTTTATCAGGTTTTTTTCCTGCACAACAATTATCTTTTAAATATATTTTAAATCCATATTTGTATCTACCAATATATCATGAGTTAACATATATGAGATGATATTTTCTTTCTCATAACTATATAATGAACATAGTGATATTTAACAAGATTGTTTTTTTAATTATCAGCCCTACTCCAAAGCTTGATTTCTCAAGAAACCAAAGTTGGTCAACGCGACACCTTATGGGCATGTCGCGACCCGAATCTGTGAATCTGCTCGAGTCACTTCCCGTGCTCAGATTGGTGCAATCCTACCTAGTAAATACTCAACAAGGTTTGCCACGAACCAGGTTCAAGATGTTGGATTCCAAATCAGAACCAATATCGAGCATATAGGATAGTGCTCAATAGTCAATAGATTCAATACCATAGAAAGCAAGATCATGTTATTCGAGCAGATTCACAGATTCGGTGTTTGTGAAGAGGGGCGAAGAGAGAAGTGAAGAGAGGCCAAAAAGCAGAAATCTTCGAAAAAATTTGAATTCTTTTTTAATTTTTTTTTCAAAAAAAAGAATTGGGCGTATCGCCCGTATCGTGGAGCCCAGTGATACCCGATACGATACGCGTCAGACAACACTGTGTAGCGGGACTAACTTCTTTACTCACATCCGTCCATGATGTGAGAACCCTCTCTATAATTGATTCACTACATTCGAGCGAAAATTTAGTGACCCTTACTTATCACTATATTCGGGCTCTGCAGCACGTCGTTAGATGAGAATGCTATCACTGCATTTGGGTTCTGCAGTGCATCGTTAGATGGGAATGCCCCAAAGCAATGTTCATAATTTGTGTAATCCATGTTATAAAAATCCGACGAAGTTTTACACTGACTGTCGGAAGCCTAACACAACTCTCTTCCTTTATCCGGGCTTGGGACCGGCAATGCTAGGGTGATCCCTTACATGGGCGGAGTTACATATAGAATTAATATGGCAACATATATTAGAAAAGTAGCGTAAAATATGTTTGGTGAATCTAAGAGAGATATATCGGCAGAAAAGGAAGCTTGGTGGTAAAGAATGGTGTTGCAAGATAAAATTAAGGCAAAGAGATCATGTTATAAATTGCATTATACCAATAAGACCGATAAAGTTTGAGAGACTATAAGAAGGTAAAGAAAAAGCTAACAAGGTTGTTAGTGAAGCAAAAGCTACAGTTTGAGATGATTTATATAAAGCTCAATGTAAAAGAAGAAGAGATATTTTTAGGTAGAGGTGAGCCCGAAACCAAAATATACATAATTTTTAAAACCAAAAGCAAACCGAACTGAACCAAATTAGTTCAGTTCGATTATCCGGTGTGGGCTGCAAGAGAAAATGTGTATCTAACATTTGCTATTTCTGCTACAACCATTTACACAAAATATGAAAAAAAGAAAACTTCATAAATAAATTGGTAAGTCAACTTGCCATATAAGATATAAGATGAAAGTGTCATAAGGGAAGAGCTGATAGGTTGTGAAAGTTGATATTGAATCAAGAAAAGGGCGTGCTAGATATTTTTGGTTGAGATGGAGTATAACCCTTCATAGACCTCTTCAAACGGTTTTTTTTTGTTGCCGCCCTCCTCAAACAGATGGGATCAAAATAACAAGGTCCTTGATTATCGGCAAGACCATGATCATAGGAAAGAAACATGAAACAAGTATGTCTAAGGAGAAGTCGGATCAAGATCTCACTTCTTTACCTTTTTAATGCTTTTGAAGATCAAAAATCCATGTTGAAAAGCCTTGCTGTAATGTGTAAAATACTAAACTCATCTTTTGACCCACAGCAATTTTCCTTCAGTCACTTTCACTTGCACCAGTGGCTTTCAGTTGCTCCAATGCCTTTGCCTGCAACATATACTAGGAAAAGTTAAAATAACACTACCACAAAAAACAACACCATAACAAAGTCAGAAATAGCATTAATAACAAAAACCATAAAAAAAACAGAAATTTAGGTACTCGACAAATGAAAATGTCCAGTGCCTTGTCACAAATTTGCAATAAAACAAAGATTTTGTTCGCTAAATGAGCTTCTTGCACTTGACTTTTACCCAAGCTTCTATACATCAACAAAGATTTTGCTAAAACAAAGAACTATCAACAAGGCATGAGAAATAACAAGAACACCCCTCATAGTTGAACTCACAAAACCTTTACAATCCCAGACTCATTCCCATGAGAGATAACAAGTGAACACATCCATAAGGTCTGCTTGTTTGAGAAAGAGGATAGTTCCCATGAGAGATAACGAGTGATTCAAACACCTTCATTAGTTGGAGAACACGGCTAACAAAGAGGATAGTTGCAGTTGCTTGATGCCTAGGGAAAGAGAGAACGGTTTCAACTGGTATGAAAAAGGGATGGGGAAAGGGGGCCGTAAACAATAGAATAGATTAGGTTTCTTTTTTTTTTGGAGTGGGGGGTATTAAGATATTTTGATTTTTTTGTTCTTTCGGTTCTTAATCTCTTAGAACCGAACACTGGATTTCTTAAACTTACTGAGCCGATTCCAAACCAGTTTTACTGTGACCAAACCAAACCAATAATTTCGGTACGACTCGGTATTTCAGTTTTAACAATTTTTTTAGGATTGTTAAGGCTAAAGAGCGAAAATCTAAGGATCTTATTTTCTTCAACTGCATCAAGGATCAAGATGAGAAGATTTTAGTAGTAAGTGATGATATAAAAAATAGATACAAAAATATTTTTATAAGCTAACATAGCTACTAATATTAGTTTAAGAGAGTTGACTAACTCACAAGAGTACATAAATTGTAATTTTTATTGATGTATTTAGAATGAAATCAAACATGCTCTTAGACTTATGTATATTGCAAATGTGAAGGACCAAACAACACTCCTATACAAGTATGAAAAATCTTCGAAGAGGTGAGTATGACTTGGCTTATAAAATTATTTAATGAAATATTAATAAACTGAAAGGTGCTTGAGGAATGGAGGACAAACGCAATTGTATCTATATACGAGAATAAGAGAGACATTCAAAATTGTATAAATTATTGGCAAATTAAGTTGTTAAGCCATACAATAAAATTATAGGAAAGAATTATTAAAGGAAGGTTGAAACAAGTATCGAGTACAATGGTGAACCAATTTGGATTTACGATAGGGAGATCTACTATTGAGGATATTCATTTATCCTATTAAACATTTTAGAGTAAGAAGGAAGAATCTTCGTATGGTATTTATCGATTTAGAAAAACTTATGATAGGGAGATATTCTTTAGTGAGCTTTAGGAAAAAAGAGGTATCTTAATGATTCACATCAAGGTTATACGAGATATGTATGGTGAGGCACATACGTGTTCGAGAACTTATGAAGGAAGACTGTTTTTTTGAAATAATATTAGGTTAAGTCAATTATCTAATATTTATTTACTTTGGTTAGTGACGAGTTAACAGAGTATATTTAAGATGAAGAACCTTGGTATATGTTATTCGTGAATGCTTTTGTGTCAAGTTTAAGGAAAAAGTTAAAAAAATAGAATTATGGGAGAAACATTATAAAGTAGAGGCTTTTAAATTAATAGAATAAAGACTTAACGTATGGAATGCAAGTTTGATTTTGGTTACTATAGATGACATGAAAATTAAGATCAAGATACATTGCATTCTTCCTCAAAAGGAAAGTTTTAAGTACCTAGACATAGTCTTTTAGAGCAACATAAACTTATTGAGATGTCACACGTAGAATTAATACAGGTTGGTTAAAATGAAGATGTTCGTACATAAAAATTGATTGAGATGTCACGTAGAATCAGCGTAGGTTCATTGAAATGGGAAGGTGTATAAGGTACACTATGTGACAAGAAGATACCATTAAAGTTGGAAGGTAAATATTATACAGTAGTAATTAGACCTACTATGTTATATGATACTCGGTGTTGGGTAGTTAATCATCAATATGTACAAGAGATATCCTTAGGAGAAATAAAAATGCTCGTATGGATGTTTGGTCATACAAGAAAAGATTGTATTCATGATGAGGTTATCAGTGACACAAGTAGATGATAAAATGAAGAAAAATCGCTTAAGATTGTTTGAACATATAAAAAGGCGACTATAGAAAGCTTTTGTAAGAAGTTATGAGAAACTAAATAGTGAATATGTTAAAAAAAGAAGAGGAAGACTACATAAGTGTTAAAGAAAACAAATAATGAATGATGTATCTTTTGTTAATTGTTAGCATGGCACAAGATTGAGCTCCTATAGAAACAAAAAACCCATTTAATTGACCCTATCTAGTATGGGAAAAAGCTTAGTGGTTGTTGTACTTTCTATTACTTGTTTTTTTAAAAGAAAACAATTTTCAGCTTTTGCTTTTTTAATCTTGATTTTAGATCATCACTCTCTCAAACATGACGGTTCGGATTGACATGGATGATCTAACATGAATGAAAGTCAAGTAACTTCATTCTCTCACTCTACACACGTGCGTGTGCACACACACGTTATCTATCATGACACATAATTTTATGGCACAAGGTTACTTATCATTATCAATCTATGTTCTCATGCACAACGAATGAGATTTTAGTATCAAGGCCTATTTATACATAAAACAAAGGGTGATAATTACTATATATACATATATGTGTATATAAATTATAATAATATATAGAACATATAGATAATTTATTATATAGTATTAACTATTAAGGCTTATTTATAAATAAAAGAAGATGATCATCACCATATATAAAATACAAGTATACATTATTATATTCATATGTCATTGTTTTTCATACTAAAGCTATGATACACATCTATGTATGTGCACGTTTTACAATTGGCATTCCTTGATAATCAGCTAGTAATTGCATGGGAAATTGATAAGCAACTACTAGCAGCATGAGAAAATTGATTGTTAGTTGTTGTCAATATTGTAATATTGTAAAAATCATATCAATGCTCATATCGCACTGGGCATCGATCCACGATAATCATATTGTATCATATGATCCAGTGATATTAGCTTGTTTAATATTCTAAAAATTAAAAAAAATCATAAAACTCTAAAAAATAATTTTTTTGAAATTAATCAACAAAAGATAACAAATTATTAGAAAACATAGACTCACAAAAAAAATTAATGATTAAACACAATCGAATCAACAAGCTTCATAGTTCAGTTCAAAATCTTCATCTTACAATATAAAATTGAAAATACATACAAAGTTCATACATCAAGTCTTAAACTCACAGTTCAAGTTCACCGTGTCATTCCACAAAACATGGATCATAATCAACAAATTCATCATAAGCATTATAACAAGGGCCACCAACATCATTGTTATTGCCACCATCACCATCATCTCCCTCCTCCTCCTCCTCTATAATTGGGTCTTCCAATCCAATACGTTCCGCATCGTCATCACTAATCTATGCTTATGCCTCTAATGTCTTCCAGTTTTCATCCTCTAAAATGATTACTTCTTCGACCCAATCATAAAAATATCAACATTTTTGTTGCTAAGTAGGTCATATGGTAACTTCCTTGCTCTTTTTCATCTCTTTGCATTTATCTATAAAGAAAACAAAAAAAGAGTACAATAATAATATTATTATATACTTATAAAATCATTCAAATATATGAATCAACTGATTATAAGTAAAGACTAAGGAATAATAAACATATTAAATTATTATTTTGACCTTAACTTCATACTTAACTTCATATTGTATGCAATATATACCAAAGCACGAAGACGAGCATGCTCCAATATGTTTTTCTTCTTTGTGTGAATGCGCTAAAAAAACTCTAATTTCTTTTCCCTTCACTCGAACTACATATTTGACTTAATACACATTAAGTAAACCTCGACAAGTTTGGTGAATCTACACCAAAGTGCGCCTACCATTCATCTAAAACATAATAAATGAAAGGATTAAGTCTTCAGAAGCCATACAATTTATAAGAATTAAGAAATAATAATAATTTATCAAAAAACCAAATCATGCCTCGACGCATTTGGGAGCGAAGTTGTATTGCAATTGGCCTTTCAAAATCTCCAACACTATATACTTGGCTCTAAATGGATGTTGGACAAGGTCAATTGCATTCAATATCCTTCTTTAACTTCTTAATCCTTGCAAAGTTGGGAGAAAATTTAATAAAGGGATTAAGAAAATATGCAGTTATATGCAAATCATGATACATTCCATTTTCACCATGCATTAATCATCTGCAAAATCTTTTTTAGAAGTGACTCCTTGTGGTCAATGTTTGCTTGTATTTCTAATTTGGCCTTATCCATGGCATCATACATACATATATATATATATACATTTTTATATATATATATATATGTATATATAAAGCATAACAGGCCTATCTTCACTGTCTACCATTCTAATTACCTTAACTAAAGGTACAATCATCCTAAAAAATCTGGTCTACTTCTTCCAAAAGTTAGCGTTGAAAACAATATCTACTGTAGTAATCTCCTTCCTCTTTCTTGACCAACTTATAGGGCCCATTCATGAAATATAAACATCTTTTTTAATGCATTGTTACGTATAACAAAACATTGAACAATAATAACATTCATAGCAATTCTTGTTACCGAAGGCCTAATAAACTCTCTTCTACTAGTGTGGATTCTCATAAATTACAATACAAAATAGTGATTATATATAAACTTTATAACATTTCTGTATGCATTAATAGTCCCCTTAATTTCATTCATTCAACTCGAATCCTCAGACATTAAGTTTATACGAATCCTCAGACATTAAGTTTATACAATGTATAACACATGGGTACATACTAAGGATGGGTGGTTTGATTCAAGCATCTTATCAGTAGCTCTAAAATTTGTAATTTTATGAGTAATGAATTAAACAATATTTTCAACACTTATATCCTCAACAATATCTTCAAAAATAAAAAGCAAATTATTTACAACTTTACCAATATGAGATAGGTCATAGGATTTAAAAAATAATGTTCTCTTTAGATAGTAGACCGAAAAAGTTTACTAATGATCTACGATAATCATTTGTCTAACCATTAGTGATAATAGAATAACCCACTAAATTCAGAGTTTCATTCATAAACAATATCAACCCATTTTTGTACCAATTTATCTCTTAAAGCATGATAAGTAAGAGGGACATTATAAGTTAATCCCACACTAGCAATAACATCTATTATACCTTGAAAGGAAAATGAATTTGCAATATTAAAAGGGAGACAATTTTCATAAAAACAACTCTTCATACTTGAGATCTACTTTCTCAATTACCTCTTTTGAAGTGATAGTTGATCTAATGCTTGGTTAAGCCCCAAGAATCATATGTGGGAGAAAATGAATAATCTTTTTCTCTCCTTTGTAGCCTCTAAAACTTGTTGAATTTCATACTTTATAGTTTCGACTTTTGAGCACTCGATGACAAACACTTATCTTCTTTGGTTCTCAAAAGATGGTATTTCGTGCCGAGAATACCTCTATGCTTAACCCCGTTACGGAACATACACCTATTTACAAGTCTATTACCTTCATACACTGGGGCACATCACTTTCACATTGGATCGGATGTCATCAAGCCGAGAAGGGACGAACAATAGCAAGAAAAAAGCTTTTGGAATGTGAGAAATCTCGGAATCTATGAAAATCCCAATTTTTTCAAGTAAAAAAGTGGGCGAGAAAGGATTAAGAATAAAAAGAAAGGGGTATGCCACGGATTTGACAAAAACCCTATGAATTCTCGTAGTTTGAGTGAAAAATGTGTGATTTCTCCACGAAATCAAGCAAATTGAAGATAGGGAAAGGGTTTGGGAGCTGTTAAAATACGAGAAAAAAATGCATGTTTCGGGGTTTTATATTCCATTAACCTAATATTGACTTGTACGATACGGGCTGTATCATGCGTTACGGACCAATATATCATCCACTATACACTTACCTGTGTCGTATCATGCTTCCATATGATACACGATAATATCGTATCGTACAATATGATACAATTTTAACAGCATTGGTTGTCGTACAAACTATGCCAGCTGCGGTGCTTATTTTATGTGGATTTTGTTGAAAAGCTTCCGAGTTGCAGTTGATGTTTATTATATATAGTTTGTGGAAAAAGTGTATCGGTGGCACTGCAACTCTCTGGCTGATAACGGGCTTGTCTCTGTGACTCTATTGGATTAAAAAGGTGGAATGATTTGTTGTAAGATTTAAAAAAGAAAATCCCTTCCTGTCAAGAACGATTTAAATGGAGCACATATACTGCTAACTTTAATGTATGAAATTTATTATTGCTGAGTGCTTTCATTGTAGCCGACCCCGTCTAGTATGGGAAAAGGCTTAGTTGTTGTTGTTGTTGTTGTTGTGAGTGCTTTCATTGTAGGCCGTAGGATGTTTGAGATCCTGTTGTTATGAAACTTAAGTTTGGTGGTTCTGATCTCCCAGATATAATACAACCAATTGGTGATTTTACTATGACTAGCATTGCTTTGTGTCTCATAAATGAACTGTGTATGCTTTTATCTTCGTCCATGAGCCAAGAACTATATATATCTCTGCTATTAACCATTAGACTATAATGTCATTTAGTTGATACTGGTAATATCCTTCCGCAATATACTTGGCAGCATTTTTCTTTCACTAACTCATTGCTGTGATTTTCTTTTCCTCATCTTCTGGATTTAGATGACATCAAGAGCAGGGTTTGTGAATAACTCAGAGCAACCATCTTATCTTGTTCAGTTATTTCAAGTTGTTATTGCTATGCTTGTGATGGACACATGGCAATATTTCATTCACCGGCTCATGCACCAGAACAAGTTCCTATACCGCCACATTCATTCGCAACACCACAAACTGGTTGTTCCATATGCTATTGGAGCACTATATAACCATCCATTGGAGGGTCTGTTGCTTGATACACTTGGAGGGGCAATGTCCTTCTTGTTTTCAGGGATGACCCCTCGAACTGCAATCTTCTTTTTCTGCTTCGCAGTGGTTAAGACGGTTGATGACCATTGCGGACTTTGGTTACCAGGAAATGTGTTTCACTTGTTGTTCCAGAACAATACTGCTTATCATGATATCCATCATCAGCTTAGAGGTGCAAAATACAACTACTCTCAGCCGTTCTTTGCGAATTGGGACAGACTTCTAGGCACACAAATGCCTTACATCCTTGTAAAACGTCCTGAAGGTGGGTTTGAAGCAAGGGCTTTGAAAGATTAACTCTTTATCTTCTTGTATGTCGGAGCTCGTCTACACTCATTGTGGGCCAACAATCTTTTCTTGTGCCATAAGTATTTGTGTTTATATCTGTTAGACTACATCTGACTTTGAAAAAGTTGTACACAGAGGCAGCTTGTGGCTGAATCTGCATTTATTGGGTAATGGAAAACATCTGACATTTGGAGTTGCTGACTAGCTTTCCTTTTGCAGTTGCTCCCACAGATGAGTGTCGATATTTCTTTCCACCTCATGGTGGCGACAGTATCAGTTACTGTGGGCACTGATTTGGTTTTATGATCTTCAAAACGTTTGTTGAGAAACTTAAGGAGATTTCTTGATTCATGATTCTAACTGTTTTATGAACAGTTGTTACTGAAACCAAAACCAATTTTCTCCCCCACTAAGTGAAGTCGGTTACATGGGTTCTTAGTCCCATTGGTGCTTCGTCACCTGTCATATTAGCATCAACTCCAAAAAAGAAGCAAAAAGCAAGTTTTTGTAAACATCGTGCATTCTTGTGCCTCCTTTTAAGTGGCTACTGTCTAATTTCTCACACCTTATCTTTTTACGTGGGCTTCTATCTCATCATCTACTTAAATGTGAACCCCATTAAGTGTTCAAACATATTCACAAATTTCTTTTGAGACCCTGTCGAGACTATAAAATTGCTGGAATTATTATCCTCCCTTTGGATTTTTGCTTTCCTGTTCTTCATCCATCTATTGCAGTTGCCTTTCATGTTTTTGAGGAATTTCTCCATGTGCGATTTACCACTCACAAAAAATCAAGGTGCTCACCTTGCTTTTGTTGATAAATAAAGAAAATATAATCTAACATAAGGGATTGAAGGAGATGAGGAGAAGGCAGCAGGTAGTCTTCCTTGGTCCAGCGGTTGCACTCTCTAATCTCATGTATTTCTCTTAATCTAATGGGTGGTAGCCCATTAATATTTATACAACATTCTAACTTGAAAGACAAACATACCTCTAATAAGTAAATCTAATTCAAAACTAGACATTCTCTATCAAGTTGAGACGAAGATACTATGAGTGACATTCTCCCTCAAGTTGAGACGATGAGTGCTTAACTTGCTGAAAAGTTTTTTAAGTCTTCCTTTTCTTAACACTTTGGTTAAGAAATCTAGATATTGGTCTTCTGATTTCACATATATCATATGGATAACTCCTAACTTTAGTGCATCTCTTATAAAGTGAGACAATTTCGATGTGCTTGGATCAACAATGATACACATGATTAATAAGTGTCAAGTTCTTGTAGTAATGGCTTTAGCCACATAGCTTCACACATACCAAGAGCCACAACTCTGTACTCTACTTCTACGAAAGATCTTGCTACTACAGTTTGCTTTTTCTTTTCCATGACACTATATTACCACCTATCATAGTAAATATCCAGAGGTAGATCTCCTATCATGAGTAGATCCTGCCCAATCTCCATCTATATAAACCTCAATGTTAAGATGATTGTGTGCTATATACATAACACCGTTTGGAGGAGTATGCTTTAGGTATCTTAATATTTGACGTATTACATTCATATGAGTTTTGTAGGACAATGCATACATTGGCTCACCATACTTAGAGCATATGAAATATTTAGGCATGTAATGGTTAAGTATATGAGCCATCCCAATAGTCTTTGGTATTCACTAGGTTCTTCTAGTCTCTTCTATATGAGCACTCAGTTTCAAATTACTATCCATAGGGTTTACACTCTAGCATCTGCGTATCTCTAAATAAATCTAAAGTATATTTCCTTTGAGTTAAGAATATACCACTCGAATTTTGAGATCCTTCAGGTCGAACACAGACAGTAACTGATCCTTTAGCAGCTTGTTTTCATTTTCATTTTCGCTAGTAATAATAATATATATTATTCCACATATACAAGTAAAAAAGATATTTCTTTTCCTCTCCTTACAAACAAAGTATAGTCACTTACACTTCTGGTAAACCCAAGACTAATAACTCCATCACTAAATTTTTCAAATCATGTACGAGGTGATTATTTTAATTCATATATAACCTTTTTTAGCTTACACACTATGTTATCTGCATAGGCATTACTTGCCCCAGGTGGTAGATTCATATAGATTTCTTTATTTAAAACCCCTTAGAGAAATACATTTTTGACATCTAACTGTCAAAGGTTTCACCTTTTATTTGCAGTTATACTGATGAGTACTCTTATAGTTGTCAATTTGGTAATCAGTGCAAATGTTTCATTGTAGTAGTCTAACCCATATGCTTGATTGTAACCCTTGGCAACGAGATGAGCTTTATATCTCTCAATGCTCTCATCGGCCTTATATTTTATGGCGTACACCTACTTGCAACCAATCAGTTTTCTACCTGGAGGTAGTGTCACAATGTCCCATATTTGATTTTTCTCAAAGATTAGAATCTTAGTCTTCATAGCTTCTCTCCACTGCTTGGAATCCTTTGTCTCTTCGTAATTTCTTGGTATCTGAACCAAATCAGAATTAAGGACAGACATCTTATAGTTGTTAGAAGTATTCTGATATGAAATGTATTAACAAATGAGATAAGTGCAAGATCTCTTCCCTTTTCGTAGTGCAATAGGAACATCCAACTGATCTTCTGTGTTTTGTAGTGCTAGGTTCAGATTCATCATCTGTTAATTGTGGATCGGAGTAGGGTAGTTCTTCTTGGGGCATGGTAGGTTACAGAATTTCAATAGTAGTAGTGTACTTTCATCTTCTATACACTTGTATTTCCTTCATAGGCCAATTTTATGATTCAATAGTCTCTGACTCTAGAGTATTTTCCCATCTCATTTTTGGTTTTGAAGATATAGGAGGAGATATTGGCATGACAACAGAATCTTGATGCTCCATAGATACTTTCTCCCCCTTGTTGTCATAGTATGTTAAATCCTCGAGGAAGGTTACATCCATAGATACATACACTTTCTTGTTACTCAGATAACAACATACATAACCCTTCGGTGTTGATAAGTAACCCAAAAACATGCACTTGATATCTTTAGCATCCAATTTATCTGTATGCCTTGAATGATCATACACATAGCACACACATCCAAATACTTTGAGTGGAATATCAAATAGTTTTTTTCATGCATCAATATATGTAGAAGGATTTTACCTTGTAATATTGTAGAAGGGGTCCTCTTTATAAGAAATACTGTCATTAGAATTGCATCTCTCCGAAAAAGACTTAGGCATATTACCTCCAATAAGAAGTGATATGGCAGTCTCTAAAACATTGTGATTTTTCATTTTTGCTACTCCATTTTGTTGGGGTGTGTATGTACACGATGTCTGATGAACTATGCAGTGATTCTTCAAATACAATTGAAGATGCACCCTGCTGAAATCTCTACTATTATCTGAGATGATGCATTTGATTGAACATTAGAATTGATTTGAAACAAAGGGAATATGGTTGAAATTTCACTCTTGTTTTTCATTAAGTAGACCATAGTGAATCTAGTACAATCATCAACAAAAGTGATAAAATATTTGTAGCCTGGTACAACCACAACAGGACTTTGACCCCATACATCTGAGTGTACAAGCTCAAATGGTTTTGTTTTCCTAAACTCACTACTGGGAAAGCTAGCTCTATGATGCTTAATTTTCTCACAAGTTTTACAAGCAAAAAATTGACTGACCATATCTAGACTTAACCCTAAAACCAAAGTAGCAATTAGAAAAGGATCATGATAGGGTTTACGTGTTTTTGACATGAATAAAGCAAAAAGTGGCCCAACGTGAAGACAACTCGGAACCTGATCAAACAGGAAATTGCTAGGCCACTCCTAGATCCTGAATGGACATCGGGCATTGTGGCCTGACACTAACTCGCTCTTCAACCCTTTAAGAAAACATTTATCTTTGACATTGGCTCGCTCTTCAAACCCTATAAGAAAGCTTTTAACTTTATGAAATAGGATGTAATTACATTTCAATATTAAATAAAACATTCATGTTTGTAAATGTATAACAACAAAATAGGATGTAATTACATTTGACACAAATTTCTACGTAATAGTTATAAGGTATAACAACGAGCAATAGCTCACCTCACTAGGGGGTGACTCACAAGTTGAAGCTCATGAGTTTGATACTATACATATTGCTTTGGCCTTCACATTGTAATAACAAAAACGAAAATAATAATAATGGAAAATTTCACAAAATATTTGTTGATACTAGAAAAAGAAAAGGAAATGTGGCTGGTGAAGAATTGAGACCACGAACGTGCTATCGTCTCAAGCTAATCTTACAGATTGTGGGGTCAGTTGACACACCCTAATCAATATGGCGGTACAAAGAATGACATGAATATAAAAATGAGGTGTTATAGAGGATCATGCGAGAAAAGCTTGACATGATATTTGTTGCTTTTGTGAAAATTTATAAATAAACATGTAATAAAGAAAAGGAGGAATGATACAATTACATTTCTTTCTTTTTCTTTTTTACTTTCTCTAGGATTAGAAGTGACGTAGCCCTTTTATCTTTTCTGAACACATCGAGCGTTTCACCTATGCATCTCCTGTTAGCAACTAAGATACATACAATCGGATTCTCAGCAACCCATTGCGATACCCGATACCTTATCTAGCACTCTTTTCCTCTTGAAAATGAGGGTCATAGTTCTTTAGCACACTTCTTCATCATCTAGCATTTCACCTATGTGTATCATGCTCTGTCATTTGTGTAGAACCATATTTTTAGACGGTAACACATTTTTGGCATGCCCAGTGGAACAATCACGCTTGTATGATTACACAATTTATGCAAGCTTGATCCGGTTGAGTGTACTTAGTGGCATCTTCTAGTGCGTATACATACCATCATTCATCACTATCACTAGGTCAAAGCTTCAAGGTTCCTAGCCTAAACGATCAAGTGGAACAACCACCAATCCAACAAAGAGAAAACCTTCTTGTTATACCTCATATTTAATTAAACGAAGATGTTCTTGAATGCCTTTGATCGTCAATTAATGATTGGTTATAAGAGTAGTTTGGAAATCTCTAGATAGCATTGTTTTGCCAAATGATAAAAACCATGCTCAACATGGTCACCAATCAATTAATTGGCTACCATACGAGATCATGATCTAGTTACCAAGAAATGAAGGCAAGTTGCAGAAGCAATTGCCCAAACAACATTACAATGAGCACCAATGTTAGGCACTTGTAGAGGAAGCCAGAATATTCTGAGACCATCCATAGCTTGAGGACCTAATTTGCAATAGGAATGAGTCAATATCTCTTGGTGATCACTCGAGTTTTCAGTCCTAGTTTTGTCTTTTCAATCGACAACTACTACCCAACCTTATGTTACATCGACACCATCTAATATGTCTGGCGGTACATACCAAATATCAAGGGCATGTATTCATGATCTCATCCCACAGTGCCTTCAATTGCTTCGAGCTTCATGGCTGCCCAAGCATGAGTGGAGTTCCTGCCAACTACACAACCAATACACTTTGGGACACCAGTTCCTCTACAACATTCATCATATCAACAACCTTAAGTTGAGCCATTTCAACATTACCAAACTCCCTTCCTACCACCATGCTGTCGGTTTGTATTTGGCAATCAAATGTTAAATCAACCTTTGGAGTTTGATGTTGTCCTGATGAACCGTGATTGAGTTATTGACTTAGTTCGAAAGTGTTTGGGATTGAGCTCCAAACACATAATATTGAAGTGGACTGTAAGCCCTACTTCGATTGGATCGATAGGCACATGCTAATTTTGAGAGGTTTCAAAGTTAAGTTCACCAAATTTTTGGGACAAGATAGTAAATATCTAGGGGAACATTTGGCCTGATTTACTCTCGAGTGGGGGAATTGGGTGACAGTGAGTTTCAAAAACACAAGTTGAGATAGAATTGCTTGCGCACAGAGATCAAGAAGGATCTAATAGAACATTTTTGCCCAACCCTAGTCCAATTCGCTAACCGAGTGGTAGAGGTCAAATACATCCTCAACACCTTGAATGCATTAGGTAACAAATGAGAAATTCCGAAGCGTAATCAATGACAAGCTTTGATCTCTTGCTTGGAGGATATGATGCATGATACAAATGATGAGTTTGACTAAGCTGAAGTCATGACTATCGAGTTGATATAGGGGGAATGCTCTTTGGGCCCCAAATAAGAAGGATAAAGAAGCCGATGAGAAAGAACCATAACTTTTTTATATCTCGAAAGCCAATCATATTTTTTACTTACTTCTAAAGGATCAACAAATATGTCCAAAAGGGCATTCTATACCATCTTAAAAAGAGCTTAAGAAGATACTACAATACTATTAGTGGCATAACATGATTTTTTGTGACATCAATCAATATGTTAAGTTTCACTCGGTTATGCAACATGCTATTAGGGATGAATGTGTTAGGTTTACAGATAATAAACATAGGATTGATGCAAATCCGTTCTCACCTATATGAGCTATAGCGGAAGATAGTCCAGTGTTGCCACTTTACACTATCACAGTAGAGCGTGGAAGACATACTCAAATTAGTCTGAGTGAAGGAAGAAGATCATTATCATGCATGTCTCCTAATCAAGCGAGACCAAAATGTGTGAGGTTATGAGAAAAATTGAAGACATTGGATGAGCAGGATCTTCCTGGACAAGTTCATTTGTTGAGGCACCCTACATGCCAAGCTCAGGGATATACACACGGGCAACCAAGGCCACGCGACCAATTCCATTCAAAGAGTTGCCTTGAATCGACAAGAACGACAACTTGTTGTTTGTGATCCTAGGTCAAGATTGACCTTTCATGAGCATCATCGACACTTACCTCGAACCATCGAGCTCCAAGTTCAAACGGTCTGGCTTCATTGGATATTTTATAGGATAGAAATACCTATCCTATATAAGGTTGAATAATCAAGCCTCAAACCGATTCCTTGAGGGTCAAGCAATGGCTAGAGAATTCCCAGTGAAGTACATGATTTCCACCCAATTGTTGGCCAATTACTTGCACTCAGAAGTAGCACACTCAATGAAAGAGGGCTCACTATAAAAGGAGATTGGAACATGATGGATCTTTGGTAATAGGAAACATCGTGTAAATGTTCATCCTCGAGTCATTCAGACTCAAACGAGAAGTTGGAGCATGATTATCCTTAGAGATAGAGAAGGAGCTTTCGACATTTGGAGCCAAACATACCTCAAATAGATATAGGGGATTTGAAACTGTCTATTTCTCTAGCAAAGGATTTTGTAAGGGTAGGGGAGCGCAAATTGAATATCAAGAATGCTAAGTCTGAAGGTCATCTATATTTTCTATCAAATGATCTAGATGAATGGATCAAGAAAGTTTTCAACGAATGAAAGAACAATTGGTTGGTTGTTTATGGTTCCAAAGAAGTAGGTACAAGACAGAGGCCGAAGGATAAGAGGAAGAAGCCCACGAACAAAAGGAGGAGATAGTGGAGGCAGAGATATCCATGATGAACTTCGAGGTACAACATGTTGCAGAGGCTAGGTCGAATGCATGCATGTATTCAAGGTATGTAAGAATTATTGTGAATTCACAAAATTCTCAACTTAGGTTGTCAAAGGGTTGCACAAATTAGCACTAACCAAGAATTGAAAGAAGTTGTTGAAGATGACCACTTCTCGAGTGAGACATACATATCCGATGAAGACTTTGGTGATGATTATAAGGATTCTTTATACTTTTGGAAGGGATGATTATTGTTTTGCCCACGAGTTTTGTTCATGGGGAAGGTACTCAACTAATTTCAAAAGATGACTTCTTGGCAGATAAACCCGATTGGACATCTTTAGTCAACAATGTTGACATTCTAATGGTATTTGAGAAGCCATGAGAAGTTTCATCAAGATATCTATAATTGTTATATATCACTTCAATGGTGAATGGTCAACCTTTTAAGTGGGTTTTTGTGGATGGTGTTGTTGTTTTGAACATGATGTTAAGTAACACATTACAATAGATCGCGAGGATGTTGCTTGATTTTTGAGAGAATCTCTTAGTTACCATGAGAGTCATCGATGTCAAGCTTATTGTACCCTTGATATTGCATCATAAGTTAATATTTTGGACTAATAAAATAGTCAAGATCGTTGATATAGGGAAAGATCCTTTCACAACCAACGTTAAGACCCCTAAGGGGTTATTTTATTCACCTTGGGTGAGGTCTATCATGATACTTGAGGTCCTAGAAGAGATGTGGTCCTATCAATTAATTACTGAGGGTTTTACCTTCAACAGGGCCGATTTATGGCCATTACATAAAGTGACTCAAGGATGGATAGTCAATCCCAAGCTATTCAAGATTGTTTCTAACAGTTGGAAGCTGTGTTGAACAAAGAATAAGGACATGCACTACACCTCTTGGGCGACAAGTAAAAAATTATCCCATTCTTGTGATTTTGCTGCCCATTAGAGGGGGACCAACATTCAATTGTCTCAATTAGAAAGAAGAGTCAAGTTTCATCTCAGAGGATCTCTTGATGGAGGTGAATTTGTCTTCAAAAGGAATAACTAAATTGATAAAGATGAGTGATGTCATGTCTAACAAGGATCGGTCATAGTTGGTTGAGTTGCTTAAGCAATACAATGATTGCTTTGCTTGGGACTATCATGAGATGCGCAGTTTGCCTCAAGATGTGGTTGAGTTTACCATTCTATTAAAAGCAAGGATGAAACCACATAGACAACAAGCGAGAAGATTCAAACTTAAGATGCTTTGGATGATCAAGCAAGAGATACAACGTCTTTTAGAGACCAAATTCATTAGAACTACCATATACAACAATTGGTTATTTAGTTTGTTCCTCTTATTAAGAAAACTGAAAGATTGCAAGCATTCATTGATTATCATAACCCTAACCTAACCACTCCAAAAGATCTATATGTCATGCTAATGACAGATATGCTAATCGATGTGATAATTGCCCATAGAAGTTTGTCTTTTATGGATGATGCCTTGGGGTATAACTAGATTAAGTTAAGTCCCGAGTATATACATAAAACGATATTTCAATGCCCAGGGGCATTATAGATCTATAAATGGGTAATGATGCCATTTAGACTTAAGAATATTGGTGTCACATATCAATGAGCGATTTAACTATTTTTCATGATTTAATTGGGAAAACCATAAATATATACACTAATGATATTGTAGTCAAATTAGAAAGTTTCAAACAATATTTGTTCGATCTTGAGTAAGCTTCTCAATGAATATGAAGGTAACATTTGAATATGAATCCTAACAAGTGTGCTTTTGAAGTTTTCGTTGAACATTTCTTAGGTTTGATCCAAACAAGACCAGGACCATCATCGATCCCAATTGTCCAAGATAAAAAAAAGAATTACGAAAATTGATTAGATAGGTCAGTTATCTAAGACATTTTATTTCTAATACCACAAGAAAAATGACCTTTTTAACAATGCTATTAAAATTAAAGGATGTGGATGACTTCATTTAGGATACAGAGCAATAGTTGACATTTGTTCAAATCAAGGAGTATTTAGCAAAACCACTTGTGTTGGTGCCCTTGATCTTTGGAAATTGAAATTATATATAGCTGCTGTAGGAAATTTCATCGATGCTTTTCTAGCACAGGATGTCGAAGACAGTACCAAGCGAGCTATTTTCTATTTGAGTTAGTTCTCATGGAAATAGAGTCCCAATATTCTCCTATTGAAAAGATATGTTTGGCCTTGTATCATATGCATATGAAATTAGAACATTATCTTTTCACAACAGTACATGTGATAAGAAACATTGATATTTTATGTTATCTTCTTTGTCGCCTAACTTTCCAGGGCAGGTTAGTTAAATGGGCAATCAAGTTACGCCCCTTAAATTTAAAACATTATCCTCTCAAAGGAGTGAAAAGTCAAATAGTGGCTGATTTCCTGACACATTTTGTATTGAGGTCACTACCCTTCAGATATAGCACACAATATGATAGTCGAGCAACCTTGATCGATTATAGTCGATGACTAAAAATGCAATCGAGTCATGGGAATCGATATTTGTATGCTCCCTCCGATTGAAAAAGTAGGTATACTCTTGATGTCATTAGAGCCAAACTTTACTAATAATGAGGTCATATATCAAACTTTGATCTATGGTTTATTAGTTGGGGCGAGAAAGATAGAAATCCATAATGATTCTTAGGTTGTGCTAAGTCAGGTGATGGGGGAGTACCAATGCCTTAGTTCAAACCTACAACCTTTACATCAGTAAGCAAAAGATTTGTTAGGAACCTTTCTTGAGATAAAATTATCATATATTCCTAGAGTTGAAAATTAGGTGGCAAATAATCTAGTATGTATTACTTCAAGTTATAAGGCATTACATGAATCCCAAACAATGATAGCTTCAGTTCCGGTCATGGAGAAATCCCATGATTAGAGAGATCTTATGGTGAAATGCTTGAATTGACCCTCACAATATCGAGGTGTTAAGACTCAGTGTAGAGCATTATGCTATATCTTGCTGGATGGTGAGTTGTATATGCAAAACTATTAGGGTTTACTTTTGAGATGTCTGAGTAGAGGTGAAGCTTGTTTGGTAATGACCAAGGTTCATGAAAGAATTTGAGTGACTCATCGATCAAGACCTAAAATAAAGTGGCTTATATATCAACATGGCAAACTATACATCAAGACTATATTAATTTTGCAAAATGATGTCAACATTGTCAATGTTTTTCCCCTTACAAAAGCGCATGTGATAGAATTACATATGATTATCAAACCATAGTCATTTCAAGGTTGGGTCATGGATTTAATTTGAAAGTTTTACCCAAAATCATAAAAAGAGCATACTATCATTATAGTAGCAACAAATTACTTCAGTAAATGGGTTGAAGCCTTACCATTGAAAGTGGTAACCCAGAACGATGTGATCAAGTTCATCAATGACTTTATTATCTTCCAATCTGGAATTGCAAAAACAATTATGACTAATCAGGGGATGATCTTCATGGGAGAAAAGGTAATGGCTTTTCTCAAGAGTTTTGGTGTTAAGCTGATACATTCAACCCCTTATTATGCATAGGAAAATGGTCAAGTTAAGGCTACAAATAGAGTGATTATTGATTTAATTAAGAAGTCTCTCAAGAAAAATCTTTGAAAATAGCACGAGATGTTATTTGAGGTCCTTTGGGTATGCTGAAACTCTAAAGCCTCAGCTATTTGTATGACTCTGTTTCGGCTTACATATGGATAGGATGCAGTATTACCAATGAAGATTAATATATGATCTTTGCATGTAGCCAAGCAAAATAATTTACAACCAGATAAATATTTGTAGTCACTGATGATAAAACTCGATTCGCTGGATGTAAGATAGATTAATGACATTAGACAATTTACGTGGTAATAAGTAGAAAGTTGTTCGAGCATACAATAAAC
Source organism: Brasenia schreberi (assembly GCA_036023115.1). Taxonomy (NCBI): domain Eukaryota; kingdom Viridiplantae; phylum Streptophyta; class Magnoliopsida; order Nymphaeales; family Cabombaceae; genus Brasenia; species Brasenia schreberi. The sequence goes on from JAYKKT010000075.1 coordinate 23,354,785, forward strand.
ATATTTGAGTAAAACAATTCGGAGAAGGAGATTTAGTTTGGAAGGTCATCTTGCTAGTAGTCCTACAACACTCATGAGTTGAAAAATAGTCTCCCAATTGAGATGGATTGTATATAGTGTCAAAGTTTCTACCAGGAAGTGCATATAGACCGGAAGAAATCGAAGGAAAAGAACATATAAGGAGTATAAATGACAAATACTTTAAGAAGTATTATCCTTGGATTTGAGAAGGACAAATTATTTGAGGAATTAAATGAATATGAATATACAATTATCAAAAGAATTACAAAGAATAAAGAGTCAATTATTTATCCTGAGACAAATGCATTATTACAAGCAGAAGCGATTCTCGGCCAGGCCAATTCGCCTTAGAGTACAATCATCCGATACTCCTCATATTCCTACTCGAAAGCCTTGAGCTTATACTTGGCTCCTCAAAAGAAATTAGAGATCAAAATTGAAGAAATACTCAAATGTGCTTATGCATTTGCTGTCGAAATAATAGTAACACAATTGAAAGTGAAAGTACTCAAATTGAGTTTAGAGTGGGAGTCAAAGAATAAGAGCTTGTGAGTTGTGTGGCTCTTCCTTTGTAAGAATTGCTATTTATCTCAAAGGGGAAACACTATTCATGAATAGTATGTTTTTTAAAATATTTTTTTATTCATGAATCCGAGCATGTGGTGCTTGCCTATTTTTTATTTTTCCAAATTAAAGTTGTGAATGGGTCAATCGGGTGATCAACCTGATTGATTTGAAGCTGATACGTAGGCACCATGTGGTAACATGTGTTAACCTTTTTTTCAAAAAAAAGCTTCTCATGCAGTCAACTGGATTGACTGCCTGCCAATAAGTAAGCACCATGCGGCACCCGCTTTATTTTTAAAAAAATCAAATAATCTTATTTAGCCTTTGATTTGCCAAGTTTCTAAGGAGGTTGATACTTGTTAAAATTCTAAATACCCTCTCATATGAGGCCCTCCCTTCCATCCCCCTATGAGCTCTAAAAGTTTAGCTACCATTCATTCCTTTCGATGTTACTCCTTGCATGTTCAATTAAGATGCTAACCAACTAGGGATGGCAAACCCGGTTAATTGGCCAGGTTTGGGTCGGTCACTTCAGTTTTAGGCAAAAGTAGGTTAACCCTCAACACACAATGCCAATGCAACCTAGACTCTCTCTCTACTTATCTATATAGCTGCTATACAAATTTATTTCAGCAGTTTTTAGTACTAATATAAATTGCATGAAAAAACAAGTCTGGCAATGCCCATTGTTCAAAGCCAGAAAAAATTGTTGGGAGAAAAGTGTGGGAACACTTTTTTTGAATTACACATGAATGTCGGGAACATGGCTAACATCTACACGGTTAGCCAAATGTAGAAGATCAACTTTTTGTCATGCCACACTGAACTTATAATACGTGAACATAGGGCCCGTCCATGCCACGTAACACTATTTAATATATACGGTTGACAATTCAATAGTGGCATAACTCAATAAAATCGAAAACCCAATTCACATTTATTTATTTGCAATTCAAGGTCCGAACATATGATAGTCCAATAAAAAATAGTTAACTATTTACAATCTACCTAAATACCATATTGTTGTTGGTGTATTATCTATCCCCGATGCTACAACCTCCTCGACCACCTCATGGCATCTTTTAACTAAATCTTACAATATTATTAAAGAAAATACGAGCACCAACTGAACTTTATTAGTGGATGTGATCTCTCCACATCCATAAGCACACAAAAGGCACGCAACTTTCAAATTATTATATGTAAGATAGAAATTTATATCGCAGTTAAAATCAATACCATCAAACAAACATGCATGCATAACCAAGCACACATGACTTAAATGACTACGACATGTGTAATTTTTTGAGCCAGGCACATGTCATTATGCCACTACATCTTGAATGTATCGTTATTATTGGCAAAACCCAACCTGACTTTATAATTGATTGTGACCCAAGTAAGGCTACCAAGAGACCAAAGAAAGCTCCCAAGAGGGTGACTGCAATGTACTTGTTAGCCTTTAAGTTGGACAATGGAGCAATTGAGGATAGCCCTCTAGAAGTAGATGAGCAGAAGCAAATGTCATAGAGTGATGATTGTGCGGTGCCTAATTGAGGAGTTGGTGGCATCCAATATTGTAGTTGATGAGTTGTGTGGTATGTGAATGTGATTGAGATGCAGATGACAGCTAGTTGTATCCCTCGATGTGGCTATGAGGGAAGAAGAGATGAGCTGCCATATAGTTTGCATGAGGCAAAATCATGAATACTAATACAGACCGAGGCATGGACATCACTAGAGAGAGCTCACCAGTGCAGGAGATCACATGGATGATCTATGACCTCAAGAATGAGGTCATGCTTCGATGAGAGAAAATTGTCATATGACGCAGACCAGATATCACAACCCCTGCACATGATTCGTATGGCACATGAATTTGAACCTAGAGATGTCATACTTGATTTGGATTTGATTTGGTTTAGAATCATTTGGGTCATAGTTTTAGTAGTAGATTTGGACTCGGATCTAGATTCGTTAAGATCCATAATAATGCCATGGTGTTACATTTGAGGTGACCATATCAAGTGGTATTCCCATTAGTGTCATGTCATAAAGTTCATGTGATTAGGTCATATTCGCATTTGGTTCTTTGGACTGTATAAGGGTGTTGGTCTTTATTGTAGATGGGGATTTTGCCATAATCCACAATTGTTTTTCTTTTGCTTTCCATTGAGATCGAGGGAATCAGCCATGAGGGAAACAAGCCCGGTTGTTGTGTGTATTAGATGCATTTTCATGTTTGGTTATTCGAGAAGCAGTCGAGTAGCACCGTCACAGATCGCGTTGGTGATGCTTCTACACGGCCTTCGAGTTTGTCGTAGCTCGATTCATGACAGATATCAACAACTACCCTCTTTTCTTGTTGATGATGCGAATTGGCTTCATTCTCTCTTTTATAAGATGCCCATTTATCATACATTGGTGCTGCAAAACAACCGATAGCTCACCTAGCTTGGGAGTCAACCCATAAGTCGAAGATAATGAGTTCAATAGTCGGGGCATGCATCTGGCTTCTGCCCTCCATTATACAAAACAAAAAAGAGAAGAACAATTTTGTCTCTTTAATACAATGATCTCACATACAAAAGCATTGTTTTAATGCCACCAGAATCTCAAAACAGTAAAGTCAGTTCAGGTATAGGCTTATTCTTGCTTTCTGTCAACCCCTGTAAATAGGATTCCTCATAAGGGGCTGCTACACCAGCTGAATGAAGTTGTGGTCGTGATCGGGTCATTCCCTCTATGAGCTAGCTCATGTTCATATTTATATAAGCAATTTACTTTTGAATATGTTCTCAAGTTGTTAATCATTTCATAATAAGTTGGGTTCAAATGTAATGAGCCAAGGTCTCACTGTTTTGGGCTTATGCTTGAGTTCGTTAAGGCTTGTGTTTCTCTTTCTTTTACTACAGTATCCTAATATTGTCTAGAGGAGCATGTACAATTTTTCTTGTAAAGGATCTATTACATTGAAAAGCTGAGCTATTCATAGAAGGTTAACACTACTTTCTGAGTTTATGACAATGTGAATAGTTCACATACGGCTCATCTTTCTTTTACAAGTTTCTCTATATGAGCTGAGCCAAACACACTCTATGTTCAACTCGATGAAGATCATGTGCCAAGCATGAATGATATTGGAACAAGCCAATATACGAGTAGCTTGGTTCAGATACGAGCTACTTAGAAGAATAAGCTCGATCTTAAAGTCTCATTTTAACAAATGAACCACAAAATACGTTTTTGCATAATTGCACATGGAAACTGCTACTTAGCTGGTGTGAAAGCTAAGATGAGGCCTTTTAATTACTCTAGGAACATGCAGTAACGCATACAACATCAGTACAATTCCTATGGGAACTATACGCAATGAGATGCATATTTCACAACAAACCTGTTATGTCATACACCCCTTTGATTAGAAAATATGGTGATCCATATGTTATTCACTTAATGATGTATTTAGATCAACTGTGTTTCAGCCCGACAGCAAAGAGGAAATTTTCTTTTCGACTATCAGTTATTACATTTTTTTATGGTGTATTTGCAAAGTGATCAACTCCGCCCATGTAAGGGATCACTGTTGTATGGCTGGTCCCAAACCCAGATAAAGGAGGAGGGTTGTGATAGGCTTCCGACAGCCAGCGTAAAACTTTGTCGGACTTACCATAGATTCTAAAAAAAAAACAAAATCCATGGCTTAGTTATTATTGTTGTATTTGCAAAGTGATCAGTTTTTATTGGTGTTACGTTCTTCTGTCATCATGTACCATAAAATTTTGTGCTTTTCACTTTACGAGATCTACGTTTCTTTGTTTACATTATTCTTTCATTGTATGCATAAAGCCCTCTTGTGCTATCTTTTATGGATAAAGTTCATGTCTTTATCGAGTCAATGTTGGTTAATAAGCTTGTGTGTCATGGTCAGAGATGACATCTCATCCCACATTTTTTTTGGTACAATGAGAAGGCCAAATCTGGCAGAACACCCCAGGTATTGAATTCGCAACGCCCAACTTGTGAGTCAACCCCCAGTCAGGTGAGCTATTATTGTTCATTGTGCGACTTTTGTTCCACCATTGGGAGATGAGGGTGGTGATGGGAATCATCTGACACTATTTACATATATAAATATAAATATAATGAGAAGGCCAAATCTGGCAGAACACCCCAGGTATTGAATTCGCAACGCTCAACTTGTGAGTCAACCCCCAGTCAGGTGAGCTATTGTTCATTGTGCGACTTTTGTTCCGCCATTGGGAGATGAGGGTGATGATGGGAATCATCTGACACTATTTACATATATATATATATATATATATATATATATATATATATATATATATATATATATATATATATAGAGAGAGAGAGAGAGAGAGAGAGAGAGAGAGAGAGAGAGAGAGAGAGAGAGTTTATACATATAGCATACATATACTACACCCACAGAAACGTAAAATAAGTTAAAATGGCATGTAGGAAGAAAGATGATGAAAAGACAGCTTGGATTTTACTTTTATTCAAACCTAAAGTGGCAAAATTTTGAATCTTTTGCTTATTTACATTATATGTTCAACCACAGCTATTTTTAGCTCATGTTAGATAGGGTTTAGGACCGGTCGCCTCGGGTCCAGGTCAAAATGAGGTTGATCGGAACCAACCCTACTTTTTGTTGGGTTCCATTTTCATGACGAGTCCTTGATCCTGGTCACCCTGACTACAACCCCATATTCTATATATTATATATCTTATAAATATATACATATAGGTATATATAATACAAATTATATGTATAGACAGAGAGAAAAAACATAGTCCATTCACACATCCATTCATGCTTAAATCCCCTTAAAAATATATATTAGCGTGGTCAATGGTAGATATTTAAATTTAAAATATATTTAATACACCATATGTATTAAATGCAAAGTATGAAAAATACAACGATATTTTTCACAAACTATATACTCTCATAATACCTTAACATTGTTCTCTCTCTCTCTCTCTCTCTCTCTCTCTCTCTCTCTCTCTCTCTCCCTCTCTCTCTCTATATAGCTGCATGTATACTTTTCTTGGGTTGGGTTGGGTTCGACTCTAGTTTGGGATGTGTGGCTTCCCCTTTACATTGAAAGAACCATGGAAGAAAAAAATTATTTTATTCAAAGTTTTCAAGTCAGTTTGTTAAGTCCAATCTAAAATTGTCACCCCCAATTTGAAGTACTCATACATTCTCCACATTTAGTTCATTGAGATAAATGTTATTTGCACGCCCCGAGTACAATAAAGAGGGGATTACCATTTGCACACCCCTTTTACTATCTACATACCCCATATTTTAAAAATATCAAAAATACTCCTACAATAACTTATCCATCCTCTCTACGCTCAATTATAACCTTCCCTTTTTTATTCCGGCAACCTACATTTGGTTCATTGACAACTATTATTGTTTTCTTCATAGTTAAAGAATACACGATTATTCTCTTACGATTCATAGGAGATTTACGAAAAAAGAAACGATTGATCTGACTGATTTTTGGATTTTTTTAGGTTTTGAGAGGGTAGTTCTCAATAATATCTTCATATTTTGTATATTTTCTTATTTTTTAGTTTTTTATTTTAGTTGATGTTTCATGGTTTTGGGTTGAAGGATTCACTCGCTAAGTTTTGATTCAAAACATGGCAGAAGAGCATCTCTCTCAATAAAGATATATGGGTAGCCCACGTCTCTAGCTAAAGTGAGATGCAACTCAACTGCATCTCCATCAAATAAGACATGTATTATGTGTTATATATACTTCGAAGCTTATATCCCTTTATATTTTGCAGATTGACAAATAACTTGAGCGAAGCACTTATTATAGAATTGATTATGAGAAAATGATGACTTATCAAAGTAATTATATTGAGACTAAGAGAGTGAAAGTTATTGTAGTGAACCAGATGATATATTCTTTGACTGGTTGGTTGATAAAGTAGAATAAATATTTATTGATGATAAACTTTACTATTCATTCGTGTTTGCGACAAGATATGTGTTTAATCGTCGTAATGAACTTATTGAGTATGTAAGAAATGTTTAGAAGAAGCATAATATTGTTATTATTATTCTTCATTCGAAGAGTAAAGGCAAGAAAGGTATAGCTTGGGTGTGAAAGGAATGACAAATATATGATGAATAAAAATATTGATGTTGAAAATAATAAGTGAACCGGTATTAGGAAGGTAGATTGTTCATTTTATTGAGAGAAGAATATATGGCTGTAGGTAAGCAATTTCGGATCGGCGGCTGCCTGGTTGTACTAGACAAGTAATGGCCGCAAGCATCCAAGTATGGTGGTACCGTTAACTGGTTCAAGAGAGTGAGCTAGATCGGATCCAAAATCTTTTCTAGAAATGGAGTCAAATAGCGTTAATACGGGAACGGTGAACGTAGCTCACCTGGAAAGGGGCTCGACTTGAAAATCAGTGGTCATGAGTAATACCATACCGTGTTGTGCATCTGGCTTCGGCCTTCCTATTGTAACAAAAAAGCTTGCAGAAGCTTTTGATAGGCCAACTTCATACACAGGACTATCCACATCAAATTCTTCCGTTTAAATGGGTAGCAAGTGTGGTCGTCACCTTCATATTCCCCGAACAAGCCTTATTCTTTGCTGGACTCGTCTTGTGTAAGAATGAGCCATGATAACCATTTCCTGTTTGATTTGTTCATGAAACTGATACTCCAATTTCAACTTTTCCATAATTTCATGTTTGATTCACGTGCAATGGTCTTTTTTTTTACTCTTACGTTTTTCAATAATATATTTACTTAGACCTTTCTTGTATGAGTTTATGATGGTACTCTTGTGTGATATTTGCTTGCATATGTGTAAAAAAAAAATTGGCGAGTTCAAGCTTGATTTATGAGCAACTCAAGTTCGACAAAGTTGTTCATGTTTATGTTGATAACCCTTGATTTTGTGTTTGATTTTACGTGGATACACAACACACAATGCTAAGCAATTTGTTTGTGCTTCTGTATTTTAGAAAATTTCCCCAGCAATTCCGACAAAGGAGCTATAATACTTAGATATCATTTAAAGATAACAAAGAAATTTCTCCGCCAATCAACAATCCAAAAATTTTGCCAAGTTCTCACATACCAACAAGAGAGTTATAATACATAGATATCATATACGGAGAATGAAAAGAGATCTTTAAAGCATCTTTTAAATCCATCTGAGGAATATAACAACATGGTTAACAATTACAACTTGAAGGACAAGTATATCAACAATTACAACGTCATGTTCATAATCAAATCAAACCAATTACAACTTTAAGTTCATAACAACTGTAACTTCAAATCCACAATAAAGTCTGTACTATACTGAGCCTTTATCTTTCACTGATCTGTTTCTTATATTGAACCATTCAATAAGAAACTAATAATAAAGAAGAAAAAGTTACAATAATATGGAAGAGCATAAAGTAACATGTATAAATACATAACTTTACATCAATACAATAAATTACCTTACATCGTTTTGTTAGAACTAACTGGGATTCAAATGGTCCTCACAAACAATTTATCAATGTTAGTTCAACTATATATATGAACATGCCCCAGCATTCGAAGGCTAAAAAAGGATATGAACGTATGCAAGCAAAAATCTCAAACGGCATAAGGAAATCTGTTTCCTGAAATTAGAGCTCATTAACCCAATCATATATATGATCCAATGAGAACCGCTTTTGACGTATACAGTGGAATGATATTTACAATCATATACAGTCCAATGATATTTACAACAGTACAGTTGATAATGAGTGTGGACGTATTCATTTCTCAAGTAGGATAATGAGTGTTGGAACTAGATCAAATTTAATAGAAAATTTTAAAATCTCCCTACCTTCGTCATTTATATCCGCAAAACCAAAGTTTCCATGAATACCTTGATATCCTAATGCCTCTTTACCGACATGTTCATTTAAGTCTCCTCCTAAACAAATCATCTCCCTTTGTGAAACTCTTTGAATCACCTTATCTAACTCTTCCTAAAAAGCGGTCTTTATACTATCTTCTAGTCCTACTTAGGGTGCATAAGCACAAACTATATTCAAAACCTTTGCTCCTAGCACCAATTTCAACGTCATGATTCGGTCACAATATCTTTGTATATTTATTACACTATTCTTTAAATCTTTATTTATGATAATACCAACTCCGTTTCGAGCCTTTTCCTTTCATGAGTATCATAATTTAAAACTTTTATCCTCAATCTCCCTTGTGTTTTCTCAAACCCACTTTATCTCTTGTAAACATAGGATATGAATCTTTTTAACATGCACACTCTAAAGTTCTAGACTCCCATATCCTATTATTAAGTCATGAAAACATGTGTTAAGGCATTTCATCGAATAGGTAAACTACAAAAAATGAAAAGCACGCAAACACTTGTTCTTGCTGCACTCTAGCTGAATCTGAATGGAATTGACAAAGAGCCAAAGACGCTTCAGCCAGAACAAAAACCACACAACGCAGACTGCAACTCACCAACATGTTGCATCCTTAAATGCTTTTCTGCTGTTTGACCAGAACTAAACTCGATTTTATTTCACAAAACGGATTGCTAATCTTGTTCGTGGCACACCACGACCAGAACTCGACCCCAACGCAAGACACAAGTCCCAGCCAAAGCAACATCCAACGGATAATATCCGACGCGCTCAAATAAATGTGAGGAACGATGATGAGTTCATGAATTAAAAAAGGTAACACTTTCTTTTTTTTATAATTTGTTTTATTTTAGATGGATCTAAAGAGGGCCCGGACCCGGTTCATGGGTAAAGACCTATCCCCATCTGATTCCCATTGAGGATTTCCTTGCTTTTCCATCTTCGTCATCATCCCCATTTTCACTCCTCAAATGTGCTCCGTGAAGAAAGGGGGACTCCTACTCCTACTCGTGATTCTTGTTTGATTCACGACATGAACTTGGTATCACAGTTCTTAAAATTACGAATTCAGCCTAAATGATAACGTGAATCGAACACGCCCTTTGGTACGTCTCAAAATGGCACCATCTTTACGTTACATACTTGACTGAGACCCAGATATATATAGTATATACTGGGTCGGTTTTCAGTGGGCCGCGGTCTGGCATGAACTCAACCTGACTTTTTTTTCGTGTATCTTTGTGCTGACACAGACACAATCTAGTTTGACTAAACTCCGATCTGGGCACATAATTTTGGAGTAGTTCAAAATTGGGCCTCAAACCTAAAAGTTTTGGGACTTTTTGGGACCTACGTACATAATTCATACAGGTTTGAAAGGAAAATAATGATGTTTCATAACATAGATCATTTTAAGAGGAGGATGCCAACAACGACCAAAAGGAGAAAAGAGGAAGCCGGTCCTTCTCGTTGCTTAATTAATTTCCATCCACGGTACAACAGCAAGCTAACCACCGGTTGACATAGGGCACACAGAGAGCACCGTGCGGATCATAATCCTTGGCTTTACACTGTTGGGAGCAGTCTTCCTTGCTTGTGCATGGCCCAATGAAGCTACAGTCACTGCATATCACAGCCAATCTAACTTTACATATTAAAACCAAAATCAAATCAAGCTCTCTCGCACTAAATCGGGTTGGCTATACGAATTCTGGATCATCGTTAAGCTCGATCTTTTTTTTTCGTGGGTGAAGTATACCACCGATATTCAGAGGCTTAAAAGACTCCCAGTAGTTCGGTTCGTTGAGGGTCGGGCCACTATGGGGGTAAAGCTCTCGCAGAGCTGGCGTTTGCTCACCTGACATGGAACTCGACTCACAAGAAGAAGGTCGTGAACTCGATACCCCCATGGAAGTGAAAGCCTGGCTTCTTCCTCCCCATTGTAATAAACATAAAGTTTCTTTCTAACATAAAAAGAATCATAAAAACAAAAAGAAATTAGCAAAAGATAAGTTGGTATGAATGAACATGACGAACCAAGATGAGCAGTGGTCATTAGCAGCATTAAAAGGAGGAGGCAACTTCTGGTTTTTTTCCAGCCGCCCCCTTTCCTCTTCAACAACAACAACAACAACAATAATAATAAGAAGAATAAGCAAAGAACAGATCGGCTCCTGCTTATATAGCGTTGAACTGAAAACTTAACATATGTGCAACTGGCAAAGATTGGCATGTTCATGGCATACAATTGGAAACTTGATGAGGCTCTTCCAAATTAGAAACTACTCTTATATCTAAACCGTTCAATGCAAATGACATCCGTTCATATAAAGAAAGTCTTATTAGTTGCTATAACAAAATCAAATTCATGCATGGAAAGATAAACTCCAGCGGTCAGGGTTTTCCTTAATTACAAACATAAAATTTTGTTGTTTAATTGATCTATGTAAACCATTGGAAGAGATATCTCTCACTGGTTTAGATTTAGAGTAAGTACCCCACACGAACCTCAGCAACTTGTTATATACATTTGGCATGTTGATCGGATTCATCTTGTGGAACCGCGGTATCTCGTTAAAAGGAAAATAAAGGCATATGTATATATAAAGTGGTAAATGCAATGTCTTTCCATTCATAATCTTGTATAAACATATTCGCCGTTCCATTCTTGAGCTCAATGATGAATATTTGAATTAAAAGTATCATTGTATTATTTTACTTTGTATTTAATGTAATATAAAATAATTCAAATCTTCATCATTGATCTAAAAGATGGAACAATATAAATATTTTATTAAGATCATCAATCTTTCTATATATATAGTACAATAAACTTTTGGCAACTTGTCTTGAATTAAAGTCAGACGGCATGAATATGGAAACCTTAACTTCACATAATATCTAACAAAGACTCCTTTCTATCAAAAAGAAAAAAGGAAAAAGAAAGAAGGGGCGGGTCTGCTGTTGCGCGAGGACTGAGTTGTTCGTTACATTTAGTTGTGAACTCTTGTATGAATTATCTCTGTAGTACTGCCTGGTTGTTTGATGGTTACACAAGATCATTTGCACTTGACGTTCGTATGGCACTCTACACAATGCCAGGATATTGTTTTTAAATGGAACAAACATGCTTAAATACAACATCAAAAGAATGCAAACAAGTCCAAACCGATTCAGAACCCAGTTTATGATCAGCACGAGCTAGCTCGTGCCTGAAACAAGTTCAGTTCGTTCGGCTCGTTCACCGGTCGTAGTCTTAGGCACACGAGAGTTAGATCTCTCTATGTCTAGTAGCTGGTTTAGTTGCTTAAATATTTGCACTGTTATGTTGGCTTCTCTCAGCCTTGACCCTCCTCCGGGCTGCCATGCTTGGGACTTGCTTCCAACTTTTGTAGCCGATCATCTGTTTCTACGACCCTAGTTGTATTAAAATAGGGTGGCAGTCTCGTAATTTTGAGAGCAGCCATCAGACTGGCTTTTTAGCTTCTAATATTCTACCATTTCTATGGGTTGATGACTTGTCATTTTCTATTCTCATGAGAAACAGGTCAACCCGAACACGCCTTATTTCTTCATTTCACTTTGACTGGACGCTGACTATCTATTGTTTAAGTAACCTCTTTATCAAGTCACTTTGCCACCTTTCTTTTTGGGTTGTATTCTGGTTGTGCGACTCCATTTTTGTATAAAAGGGGAAACCTGAATTTGAAAACTGTTTCCTTTGACATTACTTTGGGTGTGCACAGAAACAAAATTTCCTGGTTGTTTTCGTGTCTTATCTTATATTGCCAAGCCTCCTAAGCGGACTCAAACTAGGTCTTAGACACAAGCAGAGCTGTAATGAACTATATATGTATATATGTACAAGTATGTATGCATATATACACATACACATACATACATACATAAACACATACACATATATATACACATATACATACACACATATATGTATATATACATATATATACACACATATATACATACATACATAAACACATACACACATATATACACATATACATACACACATATATGTATATATACATATATATACACACATATACATAATATATATATATATATATATATATATATATATATATATATATATATATATATATATATATATATATATATATGTGTGTGTGTGTGTGTGTGTGTATGTATGTATGTATTAGTTCTGAGGGTGGTAGGCAAAGACTTGTTGCAAGTTTCCCTGGAGTTTGAAAGTTTCTTGTTCAGCAATCAAATGAAAACAAAATGGGTTCAGCCGTCCTCTCTCTCTCTCTCTCTCTCAATCCAAAACCCCACCGCCGGTCTATCGCTGTCATAGTGCTTGACTGCTTCTTACGAACTCTTTGCTTGGCCCAACACAACCACCTGGTCAGTCTCTCTCTCTGATGCCGTCTAATGATGCATGTGTACTATTGGGAAGGAATGAGGAATATGATCTTAGACTGTCTCCAAGGGCCCCAATACAGACTCGAAGCAAAATATCATTGGCACAAGTTACTCAAGTTTAGCTTGGTATTCCTCAAGAGTTCTTTATTGTTTTCAATTTGTAAGTTCTGAAACCACATTACAGAGTTCTTGTACCAAACTACTTTTGAAGATCTTGGATGTATAAATCTCAAGGAGGAAGAACATCCCCATATTTCTATTCAATCATTGACTTGAAGCACAATCAAGACGTGTAGATGCCGTATGAATTCGTTGCTTTCCATATAATTTCAACATGTTGCACACTCTATTTACCTTTTAATCCATAGTTTTCGATTATTTTGAGAAAATAGGAGAATATCTATTGTTTTAAGCCAACAGACTCACAGGATAAACCTTGAGAATTATTTTGTTTTGCTTTGTTTGAGTTGCTTGATCTTCCTCAACGTGGACGTGGTTGGGAGACTAACTACACCCAGGAGGAGTGTCTGACACTTGGCCCTCGAGGCTCGGTCCCAAAAGATCGTTGGTGCCTTTCCTTGGACTGGAGAGTCTTTGGTTTAGATCTGTTTATCCTTAGACAAAGGGTTCTCTTCTTTTGTTGGAGAAAGGTTTTTGATACTTTTCAAAATATCATTAAGGTGGGTTAAATAATATCTTGTTTCTTTTCAAAACCATTAATAATTAGTATTGATTTCATTCTTCAATAATTCATAGAGAGTCATGAGAAGGAAACGACTGAGAACTCTCCGCATGCCATGATTCTTCGATTGAAATACCCTTATCCTTAAAGTAAATGGAATCGAAACTAAGAACGGGACATAGGAGTAAGCTCAAATTAGAAAGAGCCGGCCTACATTCTCCCTCCAAGGCTTCTATTGGACTTGCAATTTAAAACTAGATTGGAGAGAATTTGACTAAATGGTAGAAGTAGAGAGAGAGAGAGAGTTCTGAGAAAACTTGGATTTCGTTAAACATTTCCATAACAAGATTAGCTAAAACTATATACTTTGAAGTAAAAAATAATAAAAATGTTAATTTTCAAAGGACTTGATCATTATCTTGAAGGAGGGCTCACATGAACTCCTAAGCCACCAAAAGTAGATCCAATGCATGCCTACTTTGTCAAAAGATTCTTCAATATTTCAACATACGTAGCACAGGGTCAGTTTCTTGCGATGAGGCTCCATTTTAGTGTCTTATCACAGGTGATGCGTATTGCATGGCTTTGGCATGTGGTTCGCCATATGACATGCCACCACCTTATTTGATTGTTAATTTTGTATTGCTTTTACTAATATATTTGCTTATTTACTAAGGAAATATCTTGTGCATTAAGATATTAAAAAGGCAAATCAATTAAAACAGAAAATGTTCAAAATGTGTCTTCGCGAGTTAGATATGTGGTTGGGATTGAATATAACCATTGGAACGGTCACATGCTGCATGACCTAATGATACTCAGTAGCTGGTGAAACTTCATATTGGTAGACAGCATATAGTAGCGAGCATTAATATCATCCATCATCATCGGACTTGCTTAGATGGATATGTCCAGTTCTGTTGCCCAAAACCGTGATCCAATCCTGCTAAAAAGTCTCATGAACTAGCAGCTTGAACCACCAGTTCCGGTTCCCATTCCGGTTTCATGGAGGAGAAATGTAACCGAAGAGGGTTGTCCCCAGGTCCCGTTGTCCAGTTACAATTTCCTCCATCTTGGTTTGGTTCCTTCCGCACCACAGGCTCAGTTTCCGTACCGGCCCTGTCTAGCTTGTAACATGTGCCATCGGCACAAAATACTGGTTGCGTGTCACGGTGATACACCTTATATGCACGAGAAACAATTTATATGATTTTAATATGTTGTCATAAAAAATGGCGTCAACATAATGTTCTACTTATTATACTTAAATGAAATTGCTTGTTATCGAAAACCTACTTTTCAAGCATTAAAATATGAAAAAAGTCATGTTTTAGGAACAAAATATTTAAAACATGGCATCCACAGCATTAGTTCAACTGGCAGGGCTGTCTGGACTCCCATGCTGTGGTAGTGAGTTCGATTCCTCGGGGAGGAGAGGAGGGGTGCATGAATGTGGTTGTGTGTTGGGCTTTGGCCTCTCTTTTTGTAACCAAACTACGTGTTTGAAAGATATGTCAAAATCTTGGTTCTTCTAAAAGTTTCTTAATTTGGACCTGAAACTCTATTAACTTGCATAATCTTAGTCGTGCGACTTAATGAGTTCGGTGGGTTTGCAGCTTTGGTTGCTTCAAGCCCCGCGGGGCTCGATGGAACATGCACCAAGGACATGGCAATGGGAGACTGCACCGGGTCACAATGTCAGCAAGCTTGTGCATCACAATATGGAGGCAATGGTGGATGCTTCCACCGGATCGACCTCCCCCCTTACTGCAAATGTTATGAGAGAGAGAGAGAAAGAGAGATGGTGATTGTGATGTATATGTTAGCCGAGAATCGAGCAACTAAAGGCAACCCTATAAAGGACGTAGCTGAGTGAGAGTAGGTGTCATACAGTGCTAATTGTGTAGTATCATAGGTTTGTACTATGAGAGTAGGTGTCATACAGTGCTAATTGTGTAGTATCGTAGGTGAGTATTATACCACTTCATCTTTTAGTTTTATTGAATATGAAGATGTTGCAATCATTACTTGAAGCAATTGCAATTACACAAACAATTGTTGGTCCCATCATATCATCATATCAAAGTCTATAAGCTCAAGAGATTTGATGTGCTTGTGACTAAAGTTTTAGAGAACTTCGTTCGGGACCTAGAGAAAAATTTCAAGTATGTAAAGATCCTAGAGTTAGATCAGCTGGTCACAAGTATTATGATTATTACGAGACCCAACATGGGATGTAGTAGGTTGTGATCGGAGTAAGGCTACCGACAGATCAAGGAGAGCTGTAGAGATGGTGATTGCGATGTACCTATCAATATTAGAGCTAGAGAATGAAGCAACTAAAGACAACCCTATAGAGAAAGTAGCCATTTGAGAGTAGGTGTTTAGACTGACGGTCATGTAGTATCAATTATAGTTTGGAAGTCGATGGCACCATGATTATCATTAACGAGTTGTGTGGTATGGGAGCATAATGTAGATGTAGATGGTACCTGCAGTATTCCTTTTGCATGCTAAGTATCCCTTTTATTAATGTCCTTGTCTTTATGATTAGGTTTTATTCACGTTTAACTCTTAGAATATATAAGGGTATTGGTCTTTATTTTAGAGAGAATTTTGAAGACTTTTTGTTATCACATATTTTATTTTTCTATCAAGGTTCATCTCTTGACTCGAGTGATGCGAATCGAGAACATATGTAAGAAAGTTACTCCCAAAAGTGGGCCGACCCAGTTTCTATCGGAATCGGCGGCGTCCTTGTACCGGATGACAGGCATTTAGACAAAAATACATGTATATGTGTGTAACAGATATTGATTACTATCGGTCTTGTAACGTTGCATTGACGAAATCAGGAAAGAAGATTTTTTTTCTTCATTTCATAAATTTTATTAAATACAACTCGTATTTATCTTTATAAAAAGAAAAAGAAAATTTCAGCCGTTTCTCATAGACTGAAAAGGAAAATCCCGAATAGAAATACAAAAAACAATAAAACCAAAATACACACATGAGAACGAGGTTTTCTTCTCTTCTCTCTCTCCAAAAGAAAAAGTATTAGCATTTAAAAGCATATTCTCGACAGGGAGTTGACTAAAAAAATTGAAGGTCAAGAGTTTGATATCTGCCGTGTGCATTTGGCTTAGGCTTTTCATTCAGTAAAATTAAAAAAAACTTGCAGAAGCTATTCAACTTCCTGCAATGTGTATCTTACTATCTTTCTTTCTCTCTTCTTTTTTCCTCCCTAAAGTCACAGCTTCATGCTCAACTATTCAAGAATAATTTTTTAGAAAAGCTAGGTACCCTGAACCCCGAGACTGCTTTGGTAAATGAGCATCCGACTCACCCCTGTTGCCAACTCCGTAGCACAAAAAGCAAAGCCTACAATCTACGATGCCTTGTGGAATTTGATGTTCGCATCATGAAAACCCAAAACCCGTAGAAACTGTGGCGTAATTTTTACTGATGAGGCATGTTCTAGGTTTTCTTGTAGTGTAGGGGACTTTGAAGAGCAGCTTCGATGTCTCTCTTTTGTATTCGAGAGGTTGTAAGTACATACACTATACGTGAAGAGAGAGGAGTGTGAATTACTTTCTTTGGTTATATCGTTGGGAGATGTGAGATTCATATGGAATTCAAGAAAGTACGTGCTATCAAAAGTTGAGAAGCACCACACACAATGAGCCAGTTGAGGATTTTCATTAGGTTGGTGAACTACTACCAAAAGTTTATCAAAAACTTTTCAAAGATGCAGCCCATTCACTAAATTGTTGAAGATTGGTGCTACTTGGGCATGGACTTCCAAGTGTATGAAAGGCTTTGAGGATCTTAAGGCAAAGGTATACCAAGAACCGATGCTTCACTTATCCAACTTCGCATGATCATTCATAGTGCATACGAATGCAAGCAATCGAGGTCTAGGAGGTATTTTTTCTCAAGATGACCATCCAATTGCCTTTGAGAGTTGGAAGCTCAAGGAGGACGAGACTCAATATCCCGTAGATGATAGAGAATTGTTGTTCATAGTTCATTATCTTCATTTTTGAATAATATATCTTTTGGAGTTTGATTTCACAGTTGTCACAAACAATATGACAAATACCTTTCTCAAAACCCCAAAAAATTAACTCCAAGACAAGCTTGATGACTCAAGTTACTTGAAGAATATGATTTCGATTGTGCATATCGACCGGAGAAAGATAATTTTGTGGCCGAGGCCCTCAATTGGAAGCAAACTAAGGAGATCATGGATGCCATGACCCGACTCCAAGTTGATATGGTATTGAAAATCAAGCAACTCATCGCAAAAGTCCTATCATACAAGCAAATTTGTAAGCAAGCCCTAGCCATTTCTACTAAAACATATGAGGTTTGGAATGATATGGTGTGGACCAAGAGCATACAACTCTTAGTTCTTGAGGCTGGTAGGTTAAGGAAGAGTTTGATGAAGCCAAGAAGAGACTTATTGATCCACATCAAAGAAGGGTCTAGCAACCCCTTCCTTGGCCTATAAATAGAGGCCAAGAGGGGACGATTTTCTGCATTTAAGAGATTTGCAAAGCCTTGAGAGAAGTATAGAAAGGGCTGTCCAAGAAAGAGAGGAGGTGATGCAACAAGAGAGAGATAGAGAGAAAGAGAGAGAAGAGAGAAAAGAGAGAGTGAGAGAGGAAGCCATAGAAGAAAACGTCTCTTCTTTGGAGCCGAGTGCCATTGGAGGATGTATGAGTAAGTTTCCTTTCTCTTTTGCTGGTCTTAATCCTCTCTTCTTCACATTCAATTTGAAAAGAGGTTGAATTAGTGGAGCTCTAGTCTCCCCCCATGTTGTAATAAAGTACAAGTGCTCCCTATTTCATTTCGTTTATGCTTATACCTTCTACTTATTTGTTTTAATGTTTCTCTATCTCTCTATATTCTGTACACTCTTATATCTCCTAATCCCCTCTATGTTTAAGCTAAATATATATTTGCATTCATTTCTCTTCAGTCATTTGATTTAAATTAGTTGTGGATTGTTTTAATTTTGGATAAATTCATGCACATATGTTCTAAAAACTGAAATTCTGTTTTCCAACATCTTGCATACATCTATTGTTGTATTTTTCATTTTTGAACCGTTGCTCCGAATAATCTGAAATTTGGAAAACCGAATCTACACACACAATCCCACTTGTAATAAAATTTTCAAGAATTTTAGGGCCGTATAATATTATAAATAAAATAGACAAAAATCGACCAAATTTAGAGTCAGTTCTGCACAGTCTGTTTTTTCTACAATATAGGTTGGGTAAACTTCCCATAACTTTGTTTGCAATGAGCCAAATTTGATGAAATTAGTTTTATTGGAAATATGATATCCATATTTTTTCAAAAAGACTAAAATCATAGAAATCAGAGCTTTGTGCACCGAGATACAAATATTTCTTTATACCTCTGTGTTTCTATAACAGAATGTTTTGAAACACCTGAGCAATGGTCTTTTCCAGATTTAATTTTGCAAATCCACAGTAGAAAAACATAAAATAAAAATAGTCTTAGATTTTTCACATTTTGCTTTGTGTGCTATAAATTTTTTAAGAATTTTAGAGATCTCTAAGCTATCCAAAAAAAATTTTGAAAATAAGGTCTGAAAATAGAACCAGTTTATGTTTTTCAAAACTTAAAAATTTTAACTCTCTACACCAAGTACATGAATTGCTGTGATTAAAATCATTTTTTAAAGTGAATTTTGGAAACATACATCAACACAAATCAATCCTTAAAGCGTCTAGGCTGATCCTTGAGCATCGATTCAAGAAGGCCTAAGACGAAAAAATCCCGCTTAGCCACAATTGCCTCACGAAGTCAGGATTATAATTTTGCTAGTTTTAGTGAAACTAGCTGGCACGCTCGCGCAAGAGCAAAGTAGATTGAAGAGATTATTTCAAGCCTCTACATAGACTTTGAAATAAAATTTTCACATCTACAGTTTGATCAGATCAAAAATTGTAAAAATTAGAGATCATTTGATTAGGTTTTCATTGATCACCACATTCTCGATGAAAGTATGTATATCTAACTGAAATTCTACAAAAAATTCAGCAAGGTACTTTTTTTTATTTTAGTTTGTTGTGGCATTTGAGTGAAACAAAGTGTGATATTCATTGATATAGTTCTGATCTATCATTTTCAAGATAGATTTGAGCAACATCCATCACAATTAAGAGTAGATATGAAAAATAAGCGAGAGCATTAATAAAATGATTCTCAAGAGGTGATTTGTTGAAGAGTCATGATCACTGATGATTTGCAAGAAAAATAGCAGTTACAAGAGTGTAATTTTATTATTGAAGACTTGATCTAGTGGAGAACAATGGCGAATGCAAATTGGGACGGATCTGCCAATTCAAGAGTGAATTTTGTAAAAGTTGGAAACATATCTGAAAATTTCTCTGATATGAGTTTCATCATCATTTCTCTTTTAATTTGAGTGCCAATGTGAGAAATGCAGAACTTATCTCCGTTGGTTGAGGTGGAGATTGAGTAGCTGGAGTGAGAATTGGAGAGTGCAATTAGCTACCCACTTGATTCGTAGTAGATCGAGGAGAATTGAGGAAGAAGTCTAGTTTCTATCAAATTCAGTGAAATCCGCTAGGCTAGTTTTTTGGTAAAAGTTAATGATGTTTTGCCAAGGTAAACAATGTCGTTTTGATATGAAAAATTGCATAGTAGTGAGATGGAGATCTAAGGAGTCGATTAGACCCTATCGTTAGAGATAGGCATAAGTCATGCGGGAAAGTCCGTGATTTGTTTATAATCGACTTCAAACTCGCAATTCATGTGCCGATTTGTGCAAACAAGGCTAACCTTTGTTTGTTGAGTGTAAATCTAGCAGTATTGTTGGAAATTGCAGAGATTAACCTATACCGAAGTTGAATGGATTGACGTTGAATTGGATTGAACAAAAATTTTCAAGAATCAAACAAAAATTGAGTGTACAACAACAACTAAGCCTTTTCCCGTATTAGATGGGGTCGACTACATGAATTCTTTGTTTCCACATATCTCTATCATGTACCATGCTATTAGTCAACTCAATATAAACTAGATTATTCTTTATAGTTTCTTTCCAACACTTTTGTAATCGTCCTCTTCCTCTTTTAACATTTTCACAATCTAATTTTTCATATCTTCTTATGGGATCATACTTTGGTCATTTTTCTACATGTCCAAACCATCTTACACTATTTTATCTCATTTTATCCTCTATTGGTACTACTCCCAATTGATTTCTAATAATCTCATTATTTATACTGTCTTTCCTTGTGTAACCATTCATCTATCTCGATATCTTCATTTTTACTATGAACATCTTTTGTACATGTTGATGATTAACTTCCCAACAATCAGAACCATAACACATAGTAGGTCTAATTGCTGCTCTGTAATATTTATCTTTTAACTTTAATGATATCTTTTTATCACAAAGAATACCTGATGCTCCTCTCCACTTTAACCAACCAACATTAATTCTATACGTAACATCTCCATCAATTCTTCCATCACTCTGAAAAATTGACCCTAAATATTTAAAACTTTCCTTTTGGGGGATGCAATGTGTGCCAATTTTAATTTCTATATCCTCCAAAATATCCTAATGATCAAACTTACATTCCATATATTTTGTCTTTGTTCTATTAAGTTGAAAGCCTTTACTTTCTAATATTTCTCTCTATAGTTCCAATTTCCTATTAATTTTTTCCTTAGACTCATCTACTAATATAATATCATCTGCAAATAACATATACCAAGACACTTCATCTTGAATATGTTTTGTTAGCTCATCAATGACCAATATAAATAAATATTGACTTAAAATTGATCACTCATGTAACTCAATATTAACTTCAAAGGAATCTGTCATTCATTCATGAGTCATCACACAAGTTTTTGCACTATCGTACTTATCTTTTATAAGATTTTTATATATCAATAGGATACCTCTCTATTTCAAGGTTCTCCAAAGAACATCTCTTGACACCCTATCGTAAGCTTTTTCAAGATCAATAAATATAATGCGAAGGTTCTTCTTTTTTATTTTAAAATATTCAATAAGACATCTCAATAGATGAATCACTTCAATAGTAAATCTATCCGACATGAATCCGAATTGCTTCTTTATTATACTCGATACTTGTCTTAACCTACGTTCGATAATTCGTTCTCATAATTTCATAGTGTGGCTCATTAACTTGATACCTCGATAATGTGAACAATTCTCAATGTCTCCTTTATTCATTTTAATATTTCATTAAATAGTCTTGTGAGCCAAGTGAGACCAACCTCTCCTAGGACTTTCTATACTTCTAAAAGAATATTGTCTGCTCCTACATATTTATTGACCTTCATATATTTAAGAGCCTCTTTAAATTAATTCGTTTGAATATGCTGATAGAAATTAGGGTTTATATACTATTCTAATTTGGCTAACTCTCATAAGCTAATACTGACATATGCATTTTCATTAAAAAGCTTATAGAAATAATTTTGCATCTATTTTTGATATCATTATTCACCACTAGAATCTTCTAGTCCTCATCTTTGATGCATCTAACAAAAGTAAGAACCTTACTTTTTTTTATCTCTAGCCTTAGCTATCCTAAAAATATTTCTTTAACCTTCTTTTGAGTTAAGCTTTTTATATAAATCCTTCTAAATTTTGGCTTTCGCTTCACTAACAATCGTTTTTGCTTCTTTCTTAACTTTGTTATAAGCCTCCCAAGTTTCACTACTCTTCTTAGCATAATGAAATTTGTAATATATCTTCTTTGCCTTGATTTTATCTTCCACCACTTCACTCCACCACCAAGCTTTTTTTTGCACGACTTTCCTAATATGTATAGCCATATTGTTCCATATATCAGTAGGTATACCAACATAATTTTAACCATTCCCTTGAAGAACTTTTTATTTAAATATATCTTATTTCTCACATTTGAGGTTCCACCGTATAGTCCGAATAACTCTATCCACTTTATTCTTCTTTGTCCATTTTTGTACCTGCAAATCCATTACTAAAAGCTGATGTTGAGTAGTTAAGCTTTCTCTTCGAATTACCTTACGATATTTACAACACTATCTATCTTTTTTCCTATAAAAGAAATAATGAATGTGTTTATCATAAGCCACTCTTATAAGTAATTAAATATTCATCTCATTTTCTGAAAATTGTATTGGCTATATAGAAATCAAAAGCCATAAAAAAATTTAAAATCTCTCTACCCTCCTCATTTATATCCCCAAAACCATAGTTTCCATGAATACCTTGATACCCTAATGTATCTTTATCGACATATCCATTTAAGTCTCCTCCTAAACAAATCATCTCTCTTTGAGGAATTCTTTTAATTACCTTATCTAACTCCTCGAAAAAAAGCCTTGTTTATACTATATTCTAATCCTACTTGGGGTGCATAAACACAAACTATATTCAAAGCCTTTACTCTTGACACTAATTTCACCGTTAAAATTCGGTCACCATATCATTGTATGTCTACTACACTATACTTCAAATCTTTATTTACAATAATACCAACTCCATTTCAAACCTTTTCTTTTCCTGATTACCATAATTTAAAACCAATATTTTTAATCTCTTTTATTTTTTCTCCAACCCACTTTGTCTCTTGTAAACATAAAATATAAATCTTTCTCCAAATCACACTATCTACCACCTTCATTAACTTGTCAGTAAATGTTCTGATATTCCAAGTACCAATCAGAATCTAGGACTAACTTCTTTACTCCCCCATTCACCCATTTCACAAATGCAGAGACTCTCGCTGTAACTTGTTTACTACATTTCAATGACAATGTAGTGAGACTAATTTCTTTACCAACACCCATTCATGATGTGAAAATCCTCTTTTCAATTGATTCATTATATCCGAGCAAAGATGTAGAGACCCTTGCTTACTTTTCATAGTATTCAGGTTTTAAAGTGCGCCACTACGAGGGAACGCCCCAATTTAATGCTCATGATTTGTAGAATCTATGGTAGATAAGTCCGATAAAATTTTATGCTGGCTGTTAGAGGCCTAACGCAACCCTCCTCTTTTATGACAGATATTGCTGCCAAAGTTTTGATCAGAGTGTGGTTGCTATAATCATCCAAAATATGCTTGAAGTTTCAAGAATGTTTTGGTGATTTTAAGTCACTTATTGTATGTAAGTGTTGCAAGCAAAAATCTTGGTGTAGTAGATTGTAATTGAGTAGGTGCAATCACTAGTTGAATCATTTTGATTTTTCTACTATAATAGATTTGTCAAATTTACTATAAATGGTTGTTAGTTGGTCTCATAGTGTGTTGTAAGAGCCTTGCAATTGTTGGCTTGTGTCTTGTAAGTGTTCGATGAAAGGTTTCACCTTATAATGATGAAAACAACAACAAAACAACCAAGGCAAACAAGATCTTCTCTAAGACGAAGGCATTTTTCGACCGACCAGAAATGGAGGTAGTTTTGAAGAACAGATGGCAAGCTTGTATGTGAGCCAAGTACAACTATAAGAGTGGATATAGAGACACACACAATAGTAAAAGAAGTGCAAAGGGTAGTAACATCGAGTGGAGTAGACTGTGAGAGAGTTACAACATTTTTCTTTGGCTAATAGGAGAGTGAATCTTTGTAGCACACCTCTTGTTCCATCTATAACTGCGAGAGGTACATCAACATTGACACTTGAGTTGAAGTTGATGGGGCCCACAAACCTCTATGGTGAGGTATACCCAATAGAGGTACACCGGGTGGATGGTAAGGAAGATGGCTTGGGTGTTGGTGACAATTGAGAGAAGATGCATGTGGAGCATGATGTCCTCTACAAGCCGGTTTTAGGGTGCTTCAAAAAGGATCTTCTTCATGGTGTGCACTTTCGAGTGACAATAACTCATGTGGATTTGGTGGTCCTTGCAAAGGGTCACCCTAGTTGCTCTAGAGTTGTTTGAGGGTAGCTAGGAGAGCTGTCACCATTGATGTAGATGTAATCACATTCTCGAATCTTTATTCGAAGTGAAAGAAGAGTCTTCCTAGTACATTTCCTTCCCTTACGTCAAGTGTTGTTGAAGGAGGACCATGGATGCTAGGGACTTTGCTGAGGTTGAAATAGCTGCAAGGACACTATGGCTCCATAAGAAAGTGTATATTTTTCGGCATTCATCTAAGAAAGAACCTCCCACTAGATCGCATGTGTTGATGCCGTAGCACTAGAGCCAAGAGACAAAGCGCTACGAAAGCTTTGACACCAATGCATGAAGTCCTCATTCCAAGAGGTATGCATGGGCGCATGGGAGTAACATTGTGGGATAGGCATGCAGATGATGCACACACCATACATGGAGAGCGCGGGGCCATGATGGTATAGTGCCATGCTCGATGATTTCTTGGGAGTAGGCACACCTGAAGGGCACTAGGGCATAGACAAGAGAATTGCATAGTGAAAGTCAGTTGGGTTTGATACTTAGCCATAGAGCACTACAAGCACTAAGCACATATGTGGCCTTGAGGGTGAGTCTAACTTAGTCAGAAAGTATTGTCACGGGACAAATTTCAGGAGTGCTAGCACCACACAAAGGGTAAGAGACACCACCTTACCGACAACTCAGAGGAGTGCACATCCAATGCACACGCCACTCACACGCACCATATGTGAGTGCATCCATGAGTGTTGGTTTAGGTGGCATTATATTTCAAAAATATCCCTAATATAGTCGGTTAACCTCTTCTCAACTATCTTATAAACCTCTTAACCAAGTAGGTTAGACTTGTAACTATGTAACACCCTTGAGACCCGCATTGTAACCATGGAATAGGTTCTAGGGTAGGAACCATCTAAGAGGATCATCATGAGAATCAACCTAAGGAAGCCACCCTTGACTATAAAAGGGCATGGGATGCTGGCTGACATAGTAGGCAGTAGAAGCAAGCAAGGCTGGACCATAGAGGGTAGTCAAGAGTGGCTAGAGTTTGTGAATTCTTGTAAGCCTCCCTTGATATCAAGCAAACCACTTTTCTTTCTTCCTCTTGGCTGTTCCACCCTTCCTTTCACTGAGAGTGTGTGTAAGAGTAAGGAGTGTTGAGAGACATACAACCCGGGGTGTGCATGAGTTCCTTGTCTCATGAGTAGAGCAAGCATCGATGCTAGGGAAAAGTCCCTACACACCGGATCTCGCCAGTTGTGAGTGTGTCACTGAATATGATGAGTAATGTTGCTATCATCATGTCAAAACCCCTCATTTCGAGGCGTAATAAATAAGATGGTGACAAATTTCAGGGGACTCAGACTCACAACATGAAAGGTTGTGACTTGGATACCCTGAGAAAAAAAATAATAATAATAATAATAATAATAATAATAATAATAATCAAATTAAATATCTCAAAATATATATTTAGGCAGAGGATTGGAGGAGAGATAAAGAGCATAGAATTTGAAGGTGTATATAACATTAAAATCTATAAACAATCTGATCCAGCGATGCAATAATTGCTTTGAGGTGCAGTAGCTTAAACCTTTTTCATATGATATGGCTTAAAAAAATGATTATTTTATACTTTTAAAAAAATGTAAATATTATTTATATATTTTTAAAAAAAAATATAATTGAGTAAAAAAAAGTGATAAAAAATATGTATAATAAAAATATTAATATAAAAATATAAAAATAAGTATATATACTATTTGATACTAAAAATATAATTATCATATAACTTCAAAGCCACTACACTTAAAAAAAAATAGAAGTCGGCTTCAAACCACAGCTTTAATAAAAAAATAAACGAGAACGACTTTATTAATCAAAATAAAAAAATTAAAAAATAAATAAATTGATTCTATTTTTTATCAATGATTTATTTTACAAAAATTAATAAAAAAATTAAATGTAAATCGTTACTTTTAACCACAACTTATTATTATATATTATTATTTTTATATAATTTTATAATTATCTTTTAACACATTTGATTAATAAAATTTATTCTTATTTACTCCTATTTGATAAATTAATCCAAATTCTTTTTATTTTTATATATTTTATATATTAAACTTTATTTAAAACATTAATTGATATAAAAAGGCATGACCATAACAAGAAGTATAGTCTGTTCACAATTTTTAATGATATAAAATTTTCATACTAAAATTTAAAACTATTAATTATTAAGTGATAACTAATGATGCTTAATAAAAATAACTAATAATCACTCATTAATAATATTATTACCTATTATATGAAATTAAATAATTATTTTCTTTAATTCTCCTTACATAATCTTATATGTGAGAGATGTCTAGTCACAAAAATTGATTGCATATTATTTAAACGATTATTTTCTTGAAAACTAAAGACGTGAAAGCCATCATTAAACTAACTTTTACCTGTCTTAGTGTATTAATAAGTGAAAAAAGTTATTGTCCGCATCCTATTTTGAACATTTTACCCAAGGGTAATGTCACTCAGTAAACTCAACTTTGCTTATAATAAGTTTTTTTTCATAAATCCAATTATTTTAAATTTACTCACAGTCTGTTTCATTCAATAGATTTAAAGCTTGAGGAACTATTTAGTAAATTTACTTAGACTGCCACCTAATAAGATAAAGATTTTAATCAAGTTTCATCTTCACCAAGCTTAAATTGATTAGCATTTTGTGTTTAAGAAAGTTGCTAAAACTACACAATTATAGTATATACTTACATAATTTGCAACTATTAACCTACCAATTTAATAATGATTTTAGACTTTACTTAAATAAAATTTTTAAGAATAATTTAACAAATGAAAAGATTATGATTGAATACAATTATGAACTAGATTTTTAAAGATTTCTAATGTATATCTTTTTAAACTTGGCTATTAAGCCAATTCTTATCAATTTATATTGTTTGCAATTTAAATTAAAATCGTAATAATATTATATAAATGAAATTGAACCGATTTATAATAATGTTAAATTTTTTTTAAATAAACAAAATTTATTCCCTTATTTAGGAATAGCAATACTGATAATATGTATTTGTAAAATATTGTAAGATCTATTTGAGGTGGAGTAAAATTGCACCCTCTAAATAAAAATTAATCTTTTCTATTTAATACGATTACTAATTTTTTAACAAGATAAAATCACTCATGCATTAATGCAAGGATGAAAATAAAAATATAGAGGTAGTATGTTAAAAAATGCTCAAAAAAAGTTTAAAATTTAGACCCAGCATCAAGAATTAAACATCAATTAGTTGCAAATAGATGTGTAACCATAATAATTATTCACTAATATAGGAAAGTTTTGTTTAAGATGATAAAATTACATGTGGAGGATAACCATATAATTATTTATTTGTAAACGTGGATCGATTTCTTCATTTATTCTGTGGTATGTATGTATTACTCATTACTTTAAGGATGTTAACTGTATATAGCAAAAAGTTATGATATTTCGTGAAATTAAGCCTAAAAATAATTCTTCCGTTTGAGACTTTGCAATACATGTACGTTGGTGACATGACAAATGATGATCTTTGATGGCGGTTAACATTTAATGCGTACATAATCTGACAGACTTTCAACCTTAAAACGAATGTGACAACTATTTTAACCTAAGTAAGCAAATTCATTTTCCATGCTTTCGTAGAAAGTCTTGATACAAAAATTTGAAAATCCTTGGAATTTATGACAACTTATTTTTAAGTCTTCCGTTAAAGTAATTAATATATTAAATCTGGACTTTAGTCTTTAAATAATATTATTTGATGGCAGTGAGGACAATGATAGTCTATAAGAGTGTAACTCCAAATTTGTCAAACCTAAAATAAGTTATGGTTGTAGATATAAGTATTTTATGGGTATCATGTATTTAGTTATATCAAAGTTTTAACATATATTGATGATAAATCATATGATTTTTATGTGAATTATGAAGATAACTGCTCAAAAATATATCGATTTAGTTTGACGAACGTATAAGTTACTTGTAATTTTATATTTGTACTCTATCATAAAGTTCTTGATTAAGATTTCTTGATACATGAGAATTTCAGTTAGGAATGATAAAAAAGAATAAAAATGTTTTGCTTTAGTTGGCTAAATGATATAATGAACATTGAGAGTTAGACAATATGATTACCCCCAAATATGTAGGATTGTAAATAATGTTATTTGTCATTATAAATGATGCTATGCAATAGCAATATTTTAAAGTACAATAGAAATATATAAATAATTTAATGATTATTAGTTTGGTATGTAATAAGAATGTTAATTGAAAGTGGAAATAAGGCATTTGAAATAACAATTAAGCTTATTGTTAAAAAATTCAAATGACATCACACGTGCAAATAGTAGCCCTAAAATTTAGGTATTAAATTAGAAATTCTTAAATTTTAATATGTGCGGTATTTGAAACCCTTGCCATACCTTTTCCAGTTTTGCTTAACCCTTAAGCAAGATAGTGAAAATTTTTGCAGATTTCACCACTATTGTCATAAATGTTTATACCTCATTGACTCATATGCAAATGATATATGGCACTTAATCGTCAGCAAATGGTAGAAATTCACCTCAACTAAAAAAAAATTCTTATAAGGTTAATATTTCTTAGATGCATATGTACAAACTTCATTATGTTATTATTATTAGAGGAATAGAATTAACTGAGATAATCTTTCAGGTTTTGTATTAACATGTGATCCAAAATGGTCATTAATTACAAGGAACAGAGTTTATAGAATGAAATTGACACTTGGGTAATTCAGATATGATGATTTAAAGCCTGTTCTTCACGGTATTATAAGGTTTAATATAAAATTATTCAAAATGCATTTCTCTTTTATCGGTTGATGTAATATTATAGAAATGAAACTAAGTTATTTATCAATTGATAGTGATTATGCATTTCAATAGTTTATTATGAATAATCAACTAATTTGCCTGATAGCCTTCTATTAAGTAAATTATAAGTAAACATTTCAATAAGCAATCCTCTCGGCAAATTTAAAGTAATTGTCTTGAATAATTTATCGATTTACTATGCATCTTTAACGAAAAAGTATTGCATAATGGACATTGAGTAAATCACCAAATATAAACTTACACTATTATTCTGCTTACTTAG
This sequence comes from Brasenia schreberi, assembly GCA_036023115.1. NCBI lineage: Eukaryota > Viridiplantae > Streptophyta > Magnoliopsida > Nymphaeales > Cabombaceae > Brasenia > Brasenia schreberi. The sequence goes on from JAYKKT010000075.1 coordinate 23,384,549, forward strand.
GACGACAAGTGGAAAGTCTTGGTACAAATTAGCATACTATCAACTTTGGCAAACCCTGGTTCAGGTGTAAATCTGACTTGCTATTAAATTATTTTGCTACTAGTCTATAATTACTTATCTTTTAAATCATCCGTCTGGCATATTAATGGCATTCTTAAATTTTTTTTACCTCATATAAGGTTATGAAAGATGGGATATTAGAAAAATTATCCTTATTCCAATAAAAATCTTATAAGAAGCAACTAGTGAATTGATCCAAGTAAATCTTTTATAAGGAAGAAACAACTGTCAGGGACTAAAGTGACAGCTTTTTGAAGGAACTTTATCAAAGACTACAAAGTGGTTGAAGAAATAAAAGTTAAACTTGATTTGAAGAAGAAATTTTATATAAAAAATTTTAATTAGAAGAGGAGATTGTAATTCTAATACAATAAAGTAATGGAACTTGCGAATATTACTAAAGAATGCTGATTTCTGTAAGGTCGTCAATATTAACTTTTTTGCCAATATTAATTGATAAGATTTTCTAAAAGTGGATTTTGCGCTTGAGACAAATGCCACTGGGCTGCAAGCATTACGTTACTGCCTCAGTATTTGTCAACCCCTTTATGGTACGAATCATTCTGATTTTAAATGAATTCTAGAAAATTTGACGACCATAAAGTGCCTGATAAAGCTGTAATAATCATCTTTTGACTTTTGAATATCATTTTGGATTAATTATATTGATGGTTGATAATTTCAAACTAATCTGCATTTCATGAAATAAAAAATTAACAACTTAAGCGTTGTATTTTATAATTAATTTTTTTTTTAACTTTTAATTATACCAACATTATTCCAAAATTAACTCTTTTCAAGAACATTCGGTAGATGTTCGCGAACTAAAAAATTTTCAGTTGTTTTAAGTCAATTAGTTGATGAAGGGATCGTAAATATCTAACTTAAATTAATCGAATGTACTGGATGAACTGCACTTCCTTACTGAAGATGGTCATTGAGGCGACTGTCATAAATATTGAAAAATCACGAATTAAGAAGTAATACTAACTACTGCATTTAAGTCCTGCTTCCAACGATGGTTTACTGTCATTGGATTCTAAGTTTAATGGGCAATTCTCACTTTTCGTTTATATTTCAATATGGACAAATTATTCAATGGATGATTCTAATGGATCAAGCGTCTTAATTTGTATTGTGCATTGTTAATAAAAACGAAAAATCGGTGAAATTTCTGGGATATAAATTAATTTGAGGTCATGCTGAAAAGAATTAGTGCAATTTTTAATATAATTAATCAATACTTCATTTTATTTTTAATTTTATTATAAGCATTCGTTCCTAAACCTACATTGAATTATAAGTTCATACGAAACATATTAATTCTGGCAAACATTTAAGTTTTCTTTTTATGAGTGAATTCTCCAATTTCATGATGATTTAAAATTTGACATTCATACAGGATCAATTGACGTTTCTAAGATTAGAGACAAAATTAATTTGAGATTGTCAGATAGATTGTAGAAGTTCATATAAAATGGTCAATAAGATACATGGTTGCACGTAAATTAATTTTTACCTTAGAATAAGAAATTACTGCCCTTGTAAATTATTGTCAAGATTGTTCATTAGAATTCTCCATATACTATCACTATAATTTTATCATAAGCGTCATGTTTCAGCGATAAATTTAGGTTCACTGTATCTTATCTTAAAAGCATGCATCAATCCAACTTTATGCATTTTTAACTATTTTTTTTGGTAATAGTTACTAGAAAATAAATGTAATTTAAAGTTATAGTTCGTAATCCTTACCAATTCTTATCAATTTCATATGCAGTATTTACGCACTTAAAGCATTTAAGCACTTTTTTTTTAATTTCTGATATGAAAACAAAGGATGGTTCCCAAAAAATAATATTAGAAACTTGTGTTGTATACATATGTCAAAGTAATGATAATGCTTTTTTAATTTTAGACATTCAATATCTATCTTAGTTAATAATGCCGCAATAACAAAAAATAGGATCAATGAATTGATAAATGATGTAATGGTAATCATGCGTAATAAATGTAAAATGTGAAATTATTAGTAATCTTCTTAAACTCTGTTTGGGCCACGTATAAATAATCGTTTATATTCCAAATTAATAATGTAATAATAGAATATCGCTAAGCGTTTAATTGCGGAAAACATGGGCATATTGAATTATTTTGTTTTCGGCAATAAAATATACCTTGAGATACTAAATCATGTGATGAGACGTATAAATAAAAAAGATGCCTTATGAAAGATTATTTCTCTCTAGAGAAGAAAAGAGAAAAGAAAGAAATAAATTGTTAGTACTCATTTCTTGTAGAGAAATAGATGATAATCGAAGTGAAAGATATAGAAAATTTATCTAGGTATAAAAAAAAAAAAAAAAAAAAAAAAAAAAAAAAAAAAAAAATATCAGTTATTGAGTAAACACATAGTTTGCATACATGTCACAAATCTTTGGAAGACTGCATTGGTCTATTCGCGAACTTTGTCAAACAGTGCAGAGGATTCATATAGACGGTAGGAGATAGTTTACTCTACCGATTATGATTTCTGGCTAATGGTTTTTAAAATTTTGAAATTTGTTTGCTGATGCAATCATGCCACAACATCTGGAATCTCGGAAGATGAGTGTGTCCAGCGAAGCAAAGGTGGCCATTCTCGGTGCCTATAAGCCTGTAGGGATTGCTATCTAAAACCTGTAGGCACTCTTGGTCCTGGGAAGAGCACAGTAGAAATTCCTCAACTGGGATTATCAATGAAACTTAGTTGACAATATAGCAATTTGCATCATTTCTGTTGATGGACTTCACTCTCAGTCTCCGTTGGCTCTTGATGGACACTTTAGCAAGCTTTGGAGCGTCTAGGAAGAGCATATACTTTTTTGTTAAGAAGCTAAAGTAACATGAGGAAGATGCCAACACGCAATTGTTAACTTTTTCAACTGGATGTTATAACGCATATAAATCAAATTTGCCCATGTTAAGTGACCGAAATCTACGAATAAGTTTATGACTCAGACTCTAGCTCATTCGGTTTGTTGAAGGAATCGGAATATGAAATGAGAACTGATCTTTAAATACCTGAGTTGGAGCAATTTCACTTGATGAGATGTAAATGAGTGGCCTGCATTTTAGATTGAAAGTCTGAATTTAAGCAACTAGCTTTGATTTGCTTTTTTATATCGTGGAATAAGGATCTTGTCTACGCTCCTGTGAGTGATTTTATGTATATTACAGGACCGACGGTTTTGGATCTCATCCTACGCATCAGCTTTGGCGAAATAAAACAGAATGATTACTATTGGTCTGCTTTCTAACGCTTTTAGTTGTAATCTACACTAACATGTATGTATGTGTTTCTCCCCTTCCATTTAATCGTACACCTTCTGTCCATTTTTGCAATGTAAGTTAATATAGCTGGTGGCTTCTAATTACATCATCTAATTATTAATTGTGTTTCCAAATCTATTCCCTAGTTATACATTAACTATTTGATATTCTTGTGGAAATTTATTATCATTGTTAGCATTGTGTCATCGTATTAATCATTTTATCTTGAGAACAATATGTATTACATACCTTTCTTGCCTATTGGACATGGCCAGTTGGAGTATTGTTTGTCCTTGGGAAAAATCTTTCAGTTCATCTGGATCCATCTTGTTCCTTCATCTATAGGTGTCCAATTGCATGTTATCATCGTCATGTGGACTGTATATTATCTTGTAATTGTTCATAGTCAGTTAACAGGTGAATCATCTTGAATGTACTAATTGGGAATTTTTAACGGATGTTGCATAGCGTAAGTACATAAAACTTGCTACTCGTTGAAAATAATATCGATTAAGTAAAGTATCTTAAACTTATGTTAATTTTTTCATAGGGAGACAATACATATTAAAAAATTCACATACAAATGCTGTGTGTTAACTTCAGTAAATATTACTCAATTAAAATTTCTAATATTCTTAAATTAAGCTGTGACCTTTTATTTATGAAAAAAATATAAGTATTCATTAGTACATACTTTTAATAGCCTAGTGTCTCTCACTCAGCATCACATATCTGGGTTATACAAGGGTAAAATGAATAATGCTAACCTAAACCCTAAAAGTGGTAATCAATGACGGTAATTGGCTTAGCTCTTAATTACTAAGTAACCCTTGATGATGTAGTGATGAACTGTAAAAAATAATAAAACAATAATTAACCTTTCATTCTCACTTAATTGACGAAATTGATTCACTAATTTTTCACATATTAATCCAACTTGAAAAAAATATTAACCCTAAAGAGAAAAAACCTGTTATTGAGGTCTCTAATCTGGGGATGTATTATGCACCTAATTCATAGTAGAGGTGTATCACAAGCGCACATGTTGGACCTATGGAATCTTCCAAAAGCGTAAGTTCCTGCAGGTTTAAAATAATTTGGATATTTAATACTGTAGCGAATAGTATATCTGGCCTTTTTTGTATGTCATTTTGTAAATAAATATTTATCTTTACATGCTTGTTATTTGTTATCTTTTTTTTAATCTGTGTCCTCTCTTAAAAAATGTGTGTTATCTATTGTCTAAAAAGCAACATTAATACCTATCAATATGTAAAAATTATGGGATCATCTTGTTCTGCAACTGTTGATATGGAATGTTAATGCTATCCACTGTAAATGGTAGGAGCTGCATGCAGTTTGTATATGTCCAGCCAAGCCAATGCTCCAGTGTGAAGTTCAATGTTCTATGTGACCCCTTCCGGTTACAAGCATGTGTTGTGTGATGTGTGTTTGTTTCGTACAGGCGTCAAATAGGAAGAAACGGAGCTGGACTGGATTGAAAGTCAGACCAGTTGGTTAGTATGTATAGGTCAGACGCTATGAACGTACTGTTTTCAATGGATGAAGTTGAAACATTTAGATAAATAATACATATATTTTTGAAAAAAACATATTTTATATAAAACTTATTTCATATGAAAATAATTAATAATGCAATTAAATTAATTCTTCTGGCAACCGTTATCCTAGTTTCAGTAATTTTTACGCTAACATGTACTGTTATTTGTTCTATAATGCTATAAATTAGCAGCAATGTTAAAATTTATCTTCTTGTTTCAGTGTATAGTTGATACGTAAGATGTATTTTCAAAGAGTTCTTAAAGTATCATCTTTCATCCTTTGTAAAAATCTGTTTCTTTTGCACAAATCTACCTATATTAAATTACTCGAAGCTTTCATTAGAATAGTGTAGAATATGACCTCAAGTCGATATCCATGCGAGTAGTTTATCATCGATTTTGGTAGCGTTGTTTAAAAAAAATTGTTACATTTAAAAAAACGGACCGGCCTAGAGGCCATGTTTCAAGTTTTCAGTCGGATGCGTGCAAGCATGTGACTGCCTGCTTCTATGTTTGTG